>CM048850.1:66502044-66902044 GCA_026545225.1 Cornus controversa | reverse complement strand
CATGTAATACTTTAGTATTTCATTACTTTTACTTTTTAAATTTCAACTAGATAGAGCGAAAAGGAATTAATTTCAAATAATTATTCAACGGCATTTAAAATACTGGTAAATAACACTGATCATTTTATTCTTCTCTTCAATAATATTTTATATTAAAATATTAAAAATAAAAATAAAATATCCCTAACAACATTGTAGCCCCGAGGTTTTCCCCAATTTCGATACGTATCGTCTTTTTCTTTTCGCAAGAAGCAGATCATCAATCGAAACCCTAGTTTTTTTTTTTATCGTCGATGGAGACTGAAATTTTTCTTTGCGTGCTGGAACTCCTGCATCGGCGGCAGTCGCTCGAAGATGGACTGCTAAACACATTTCTTAGAGCACTTGTTGTCAGAATAATCCACTTAAAGGTTACAGACAAAGTTGTATCAGAAGAAATTCTTAGTTTGATCCAGCTCGTGGACCGGCTGGACTACGGAGAGGGAATTGCGCCCCCAGAGGCCACGAAGGCGGCCTACTGCGCGGTGGCTGTGGACTGCGCGGTGAGGATTCTTGACAAGAGCGAGGTGAAGGAGGGGGATTTTCTTCATGTGGTTGAAAGAATCTGGAGGGATAGGTTCCGGGAGATGTGGAAACGGAACAGTCCAGGGTTGATATTGGATGAACTATCGAATTGGAAAGTTATGACAGAGGCTGTTCGTCAAAATCTACTGACGAGGGACGATGTTGTGGAGGCGGTTCGAGTATACGTCGCAGAAGTCTGGGAACGTGTGGGTCCTTCGCTAACTAAGGAATTGGACAAAGTTGGAGTACGTGATCAAGTTGGGGAGAGAGTAACAAGTTTTGCTGATGAAGTTTCCAACCGTAATCTCTCATTTATATCAAATTTAGGTCACCTATACTGTGTTGTGGCTTAGGTTGAATTAGTTATAGTCATAGATATTTAATAATTTCTTGAAATTCTCTGTTGGATATCATGTTGAAGCTATCAATTTCCTGGCATGTACCAGTTAATTGTGTCTTTACATAACATGATTTCTGAATTGAGGGTTCTTGTTCACTTTTCAGAAATACAGAAAGGTAACATGCTGCATAAACACAAGCTTGACACTGGTCAATGCTCTAGAGGAGCAATCTCGGAAACGGGCAGAGGAGTTGAGCTTACTCATACTGTGGAATTAGATTCAGGGGCGCTATATAACAAATATGATTGCCCACCTAGCACTGTAGTTAATAAGGTACAAGCAGTGCTCAGATCCAGTTCTTTGCAGCTACAAGATATGGGGATAGACACGATAGACACTCTTCCTGATGCATTAAATCTTGCTGCTGAAACATTATGATCTTGCATGCAATGGGGAACTATGAAACCCAAAGAAAATCAAAATAGGGTTGATGTAGTTTTTAATACTTCTTTTGATAAGAGTGCTGAAGTTGTTCAGGCCAATGAAGATGAAGGTTGTAGCAGACATCAGTGTAGCAGCCATCAGGTGCCTAGCCCCAGCTTAATGGCACAGAATAGTAATGCCTGTACTTATGAGGTAATGTTTTCATGTTTTGTGTTCTTTTTCTCCTAATTTCATTTCAAGTCTAATGGTAATTTTTTGATAATACGTATATGGAAAATTAAAGATGCACAAACTGTTGTCTAGCTAAGAAGCAACATATGCATAAAGTGAATGTGACGAAAATATGAATGTTGAGATGTTTTGTGGCAAGACAAGAAATGGTGGAATATGAAATGAACACATCTAAGATGGTTGAAGACTTGAAGTAGCACCTATTGAGATAAAATGAGAAAAAAATGTTTAAGATAGGTCTGGACATGTGCAAAGAAGATGTGAACCAATTAGGAAGGTCCACGTTGAGGGTAATGTTTGACGAATGGGAAGACTATAATTAACATGGGTAGAGTTAGAAAAAAAAGATATGATAACATGTGCTGCTTCCTGTATTAAATTTTATTTGGTTCTAATTTCTTCTAAATTCCATACTAGTTTTTAATGTTTCTATTTTACAGAATTATATGTTAAGCTGTTGATGGTTCTTTTTTAATTTACCTTTTGGAAATTGGTTTGAGAAGCTTTGTGAATCTGTGACTGTAGCTGCAACATGTGTATGCATTAATAGGGATGGCAACGGGGCGGGTATGGGACCCGTCCCCACCCCGTCTAAGTAAACACCCATCACATACCTGTCCCGAATCTGGGACGGGTTTATTTTTCATATCCCATCCCCACCCCTTTAGTCCCTTCCATTTGCATCGTGGAATGCTGAAATTCACCGAACCTACTGGAAATAAGCTAATCATCCACATTACAGGAAACCCACGGCAGAATAATTCCTTAGCAAATATCTATTAAGTTTGCATTTATCACAAAACCCAAAAACTAGTAGGCAAAACCCAGAAAATAGAAGAGTAGAAAATTCAAGAGTAGTGTGCCTTGATGATTGCACATATTCAAAATTCGAGTTTAATTTCCTAAAACAGTACATAAATCAGATCCTTCTTTTTTCCCTGTGGAATGTGGTGTGCATAAAAGAACAGTAGCTGACGAAAGAAGACAAACACATTTTTGAAATTTAATACAACAACAATTTGATTAGGTCGAAGATCAGATCTGAGGTGCATAGAATTTATGAATAGACAAACAAAGACAAAGACATACACACAACACACACATACTGGAGAGAGAGAGAGAGACAAAGAGAGAGGGGAGTTCTTTCCGGCCGGTGATCGACAATAGTGGGGCGGTTGGGCAGTGTTGCAAGAGAGAGAGAGAGAGAGAAGAGTTTGGGAGTTGTGACTACTTCAGCGCCGATATGTTAGAGAATAAGAGATATCAAATATGTTAGGTTAGGTTAAAACATGTAAAAGCTAGTATATATATTTAAGGGTAGGGATATTATTATTATTATTATGATTATTAAATATATTTATAATAATAACATACGGGATGTGGTGGGTTTTTATCAAATCCTGAACCCGCCCCTTACCCATGGTGGGTTCTATTTTTCTATCCCATACCCGCTCCTACGGAACAAAAACGGTTCCCATACAGGGCGGGGAAAATTGCCATCCCTATGCATTAGTCTCTCTTGCCATGTGGGTGCGTGCATGTATTATTGAACAATGTGGAGTTCCATTTGCATGTGTTTGGGGAATTATAAGATCTCAAAATCAGCTCAGATATTATGTATATATTTTATTTTGGTCACAAAGAATTGGTCGATCTTCTAGCGCTACTTGGACTTTGGAATAGAGCCCAATCTCCATATGCATGCAACTGCCCGCAAGAGTCTGTTAATTATAATTTATGTATTTATATGGTTGTCATTCTGACGTTATATCCCTAACATATCCCTACGCCTGCGTCTGCCCCAAGTGCGAAACACCTTACGATCTCCATCAATTAGCCATTCCACTGGATTATTATACTAAAAAATTCCTTTATATTGATTAGTTTGTATTTCATACTTTTTTATTATAACTATATTTAATATGCATTGATCATACACGTGCCTTAATTTGATCATGCTTGCTCCTTATGTTGAGTCTTGTGCTTAGGCTCTAGAACATTTTGGTGCCTTTGTATGCCATGAGCCTATAATAAATATGCTGTAACCCTTCTTCTCTTTTCCAGAGTTATTTCCTGATTATTATCACATCCATATCAACTTACCAATATCAGTACAAGGTAACGTCTTAATATCTAAAAGAGTCTCTCCAAAATACTGATTTTTGTATTAATTTCTATAAAAAAAAAAAAACTATCTTTGGTGCACTACCCTATTTTATTACACAAAATCAAACATGGCTTCCAAGGACTTCCATTTCCTTATGTTAAAACATTTTCCTTCTGTCTTTATGCTGCACATACAAATAGTTGGTTCCACACTTGTGCGGTCAACAAGTAGATTGTATGTGAATTCCTCTCTTGAAATATGATATTGTAGGGATTAGCACATAGCTCAGTGGGAATGAATCTAAACCCTGGCAATAACATGAATGTAATAACTTTCACATAAGCAATTGTTTGGAGAATAGATATAACCGTGGGGAATATTGGGAATTCATTATGGTAACCAGCATGGTTCTCAGTAAAAGTTGCCCCCCCTCCCAGATCATACTAGTACTGAAATTTTGCGAAGAATTATAGTGGCCTATAATGTTGATTTCTCAAGCATGGCGTGGGTAAAAAGATTAATGGGTTATATTCAGTCATTTATTCTATGAAATCTGAGAAAGGGTGCTTACATTATTCAAGGTAAAGCATTTTGTAAAGTCATGTTGTAAGAAAATGTGATGGTTTCCTCTTTAATATTAGAAATAAATATATATTTACGGACACATCATGATTGTTATTTGTTTTTGCAGTGGGATTGTTCTATTGACAATTTAGCTGAAGGGTCACTTGATTGTTCGGATAGAAAAATATCGAAGAGGAGAAAAACTAATAAGTGGAGTCTGCGAGAAGAAGAAAGCTTGAAGATTGGTGTGGAGGAGTACGTGACTACTTATATGTTGGGAAAGCATTACTAGTATTATATATATTTTATAAGTGAACACATTACTAGTATTTCTTCTGAATATGGGAAAAAGGGCATATTAGTATTCTAATTTCTTGCTTTTAATGGGTGTTTTTCCCTAGGTAAGGTCTGTTATCCTCCTCCTCCCCCCCACCCACACATTTTTTATTTTATTTTTTAACTTCGTTAGTAACAAATATTTTTTTTGAACTTCTGTACTACCATTGTTTTATTTTTTTTTAGTACCATTTAGATCCTGGAACCCCTCCCCAGTTTTCATGCAGAGGGATAAGACTTAACCACCAGGGAATGATCCTGCCTTCTTTTTCTTCAATAGTTACATGTACGAACTAACCTAATTTAGAAATAAAATTCTAGTATTGTTTCACTTATACAAAATAAAATAAAATAAAATCCTGGTAATGTTTTTGATGAGTATGTTCTTTCTGAAGGCATGGCGTAGGAAACTGGAAACTCATTTTAAAGTCCTATCCTGGCGAATTTGTAGAGAGGACGCAGGTACAAATGGTGTATGCTCAAAGCATTTGACATCTCTATATTTGCTTCAACATTTCTTTTTTCTTGTAGTAATATCAGAGTTTATTTTGTTCAGGTTGATCTGAAAGACAAGTGGAGGAACATGACGCGTTCTAAATCATAATTGAAGAGTGGACTGAGGTAAAAATGTTGTATGCTCATTCTCTATATTTTTTTCAATAAATCATTTTTTTTGTACTAGTATCAGGTCATTTTGTTCAGGTTGATTTGAAAGGGAAATGGAGAAACATGAGTGGGTATTGATTATTCTAATCATAGTTTCAGCTTTTTGTATCTTTTAGTCTGTGCTGCGCCTGTTTGCAATATCATAGAGGGAAAGCCGCACCGTGAGGCCAAGTGGTCTCGTGCGTGTTGACAATGGTAATGCATGCATGCTAAGTCATTCATGGATTCTAACAAAGACTTTGTTTTCTTTTTTCATCCTCATCGTCCTTAATTTTATTTTATTTTATTTCATTTCATTTTCTCAATTTTTGCCTGCAATTTTTGGGATAAAATAGAAAGTGCAAACACTTTTTTTATCTACTTTAGGTAGAAGCTGAGTCATTCCTTCATTCCAGGAAGCTGCAGAGACTCTTATCTTAAGGAAGCTAACTTTTTTGTCTATTTTATTTACAGGGAAAAAAGAAAAAAAAGAAAAGGAAAAGGTAGCTGACCAATTAATGTATATAATATTGTTTGCATCCAATTTAAGAGATTCTTCTCCAAATTGAATGTATTATGTGTCTATCTAGAGTACAAATTTCCCTTAGTTAATTGAAATTCTTGGTTTGATTTTATTTTTCGTTTGACTTCTAGGGTTTTCAATGAATGGATTAGGTACTATAGATAACTCACATGGAGCATAATAGGGTGCCAATTGTTTTACACAGGCAATTTTCGCACAACCAAAGATTTCTCACAACAGCTTTAAAAAGGGTCCATTTACTAACAGGATGTACTTTGTGCGTTCTGCTGTCAACTCCAAAAAAAGAAGAAGAAAAAAGCGTGTTTAATAAAAATATTGTACACTTAAAAGCCCTGATATAATACCATTATAAACGGCGCCTGCCTTCTCTTCTCTCTCTCTCTCTCTCTCTTCCCTCTTTGAACCCAAAAACCACCCTCGGTTCTCTCATCATCTTTCCCTCTTTCCGTCCCAACTGTAGCGACCGGCAACTTTGTTGATGAACGGAGACTCTGGAAGACTTTTCTCTTGTAGGGAGGCGATAGGGCGGAGTGCTTCAAGAATTCAGTGCCAACAACATTCGGGACACCTCTCGGGTGCTTCTTTAGACGAGTGTTGTTCTCATGTTTGGTGGACATATATGCCTGTCATCAAGGTCTAATATTTTTCTTCTCTGTTTGTTATTTTCTAATTCGTTGTTATTTTGAATAATTTGGTGAATGGAATTAGAATTGAATGATTAGGAATAATGGTTATGATTGTTTGGGTAGGTTGAATTTTGGGTCTACATTTTCTTTTCTTTGTTCTCTTTAAATTGGTTGATGTCTTTTTAGTTCTATGGTAAATTGGGAGATTAGTGTATTTATGTGTGTGGCTTTGTGTATATTCATGTGTTTCTGTAAGTATGGTGGAATTGGACTGGTTAGAACAACAACAACAACAACTACCAATCCTTTTTCCAATTAGTTGGGGTCGGCTTCATGAATCCTATGTTTCCATTCCATTTTATTTAAGGTCATATCCTCAGTCAATCCACATGCTATCAAATATCTCTCTACTAACTCTACCCATGTTAGCTTTGGTCTTCCTCTTCCCCTAACATTATTCTCAATTTGGACCATGTCACTTTTCCTCACCGGCGCAATTAAAGGTCTTCTTTGCACATGTCCAAACCATCTTAAATGATATTCTCTCATTTTATCTCAAATTGGTGTTACTCCAACCATCTCCCGAATGTGTTCACTTCTAATTCTATCATCTCTAGTCTTACCGCACATCCATTTCAACATTCGCATTTCTGCAACCCTCACTTTATGCAAATGTTGTTGCTTAGCTGCCCAACATTCGGTACTATAAAGTATGATTGGTTTAATAGTTGTTCGATAAAATTCCCCTTTCAATTGTAAGGGGATACGTCAATCACACAATATACTAGATGCACATCTCAATTTAACCTATCCTGCCTTGATTCTATGATTAATGTCATCTCCAATTTCTCCCTCATTTTGAATAATTGAGCCTAAATAACGAAAATGTTCACTTTTTTGTACCTCTTGATTCTCAATCCTCACTACATACATCCTCATTTGTCCTTCTAGATTTACTAAAGTTACACTCCATATATTTAGTTTTATTTCGACTTATCTTAAACCCTTTTAGCTCTAAAGCTTCTCTCCAAATCTCCAATTTGGCATTAACTCATTCTCTAGTCTCATCAATTAAAACAATATCATTGGCAAACAGCGTACACCACAGAATATCATCTTAGATGTGTCTCGTCAGCTTATCCATCACTAAGACAAAAAGGTATGGACTTAATGTTGACCCTTGGTGTAAGCCTACAGTAATTGGGAATTCACTTGTTTTCCCTACAGGCGTTCTAACTATAGTTACACACCCATCATACATGTCATTTATTGTGTCAATGTATCCTTTTGTGACTCCTTTCTTTTCTAAAACCCTCCATATTAAGTCTCTAGTACCCTATCATAGGTTTTCTCCAAATCAGTAGAAATAATATGGAGATCTTTTTTCTTCTCTCTATATCTTTCCATTAATATTCTCAACAAGTGAATAGCCTCCGTCGTTGACCTACCCTGCATGAATTCAAATTGATTATCTGACACTTCCGTCTCTCGTCTTAGGCGTTGTTCAATCACTCTCTCCCAAAGTTTCATAGCGTGACTCATTAATTTAATACCACGATAATTATTACAATTTTGTACGTCCCCTTTATATTTATATATATAGGTACAAGAAAACTTGGGCGCCACTCATCTGGCATCCTCTAAGTTGATATAATTTTATTAAACAATTTTGTTAACTAAGACAAACCAACTTCTCCTAGACACTTCCATGCCTCAATAGGAATTTCACCTTCCTCAAGGCATTCCTAACCTCTCACTCCTTGACCTAAAATTATAGGAACTTTCTTAAGGCATTCATTTAGCAATTTCTCAAAATAGTTTTTTCATCTTTCTTTAATTTCATCGCCTTTTACTAAAATCCGTGAATCTTCACTCTTAATGCATTCAATATGGCTAAAATCTCTAGTTTTCCTCTCCCTTAGCTTGGCAAGTTTATATATATATTATTCTCTCCATCTTTTGTGCCTAGTTTAGAATAGAAATCGTCATATGCTCTATGTTTTACCTCACTACTTTCTTAACTTCTTTATTTACTTTTTTATATTTGTTAAAGGTTTCACTATTCGTAACATTTTTTGCCAAACTTTATAGCATTCCCGTTTTGTTTTTACGACTTTTTGAACTTCTTCATTCTACCACCTAGTTTCTTTAAATGATGGTCCTGTTCCTTTTAATTCTCCTAGAACTTCTTTTAAAGGGTCGTACACAATGCACAAGGCTCCTGCTTGAGTGGGCTCTAGGAGAGGTAGATGTCGGCTAGCCTTACCTCCATTTTTGGAGAGGCTGTTTCCAAGTCTCGAACCTGAGACCCATTGCTTTTTGGACGAAGGCCCTTGCCATTGCACCAAGGTGCGACCTCTTCTCCTAGAACTTCTTTTGCTACTCTTTTTATATACGTAGCCATCCTATTTGTTGTAAAAAACAGCCGTAAACCAAGCACAATCACGAAACACGACACAAAACGAATCAAGCACAACGCACAGAACACAAGAACTTACGTGGTTCGGCGATGTGTCTACGTCCACGGCAAAGATCTAGCAAAAGATTTCACTATGCAAAAATCAGGAGATTACAAGTTTCAACCCAAACCCTAGCACTTGCTCTCTCACTCTCTTTTTGCGGTTTTAGTGTTTTTTTCTCGTCAATCCCTCCAAACCCTTAGATGCCATTATATATTGGGCTACAAGAGAGTCCTAACTCGGGTCTAAAACCCACAATTGGGTCGCAACGCGACCCGCACCGAGACAAAATTCGGGCAACAACATAACAAATCTCCACCTCGAATTCTACCAAGCTTCGCAATCCCAGCTACTCCTTTCGCCTCCTTCACATGCCCCAAAGGGCATCAACAACTGTAAACACCAATCAAGTCCAGACAATGTCTGAACTTGATAGTAGGAATGACCTTAGTCATCATATCTGTCGGATTCTCTGTTGTCCCAATTTTCTTTACTGCAATAGCACCCTGTGCAATCACATTTCTGAAGAAGTGCAACCTGACATCAATATGTCCTCTCATGGAACATCTGATTTTTAGTCAAATGTATAGCACTCTGGCTGTCGCAAAATACAGTCAAATCATCGTGCTGCAAGCCCAGATCACTAACCAAGCCTCTAAGCCATATAGCTTCCTTCACTGATTCTGTGGCAGCCATGTACTCAGCCTCTGTAGTAGACAATGCAATTGTAGACTGCAAAGTCGCCTTCCAACTGATCACATTCCCACAAAGAGTAAAGACATACCCAGTCAAGGACTTCCTCCTATCAAGATCTCCAGCATAATCCGAATCAGCATATCCAATAACACCCCCAGACGTGTCGCTGCCTCTGTCATAGACTAATCCAATATTTGCAGTGCCTCGCAAATATCTCAATCTCCATTTTACAGCCTGCTAATGAACCTTCCCAGGTTTATCCATATATCTGCTCACTACACTAACTGCATGTGAAATGTCTGGCCTAGTGCACACCATAGCATACATGATGCTTCAAACTGCACTAGCATAAGGAACACGAGACATGTGCTCCACCTCCTCCTCTCTGTGGTGACAATTTTGCTGAAAGTTTGAAGTGGGCTGCCAATGGAGTACTCACAGGCTTTGAGGCTTGCATACCGAAGCGTTCCAGCACCTTCTCAATGTATTTCTTCTGTGACAAATACAATCTGCCTGCTCCTCTGTCTCTGTAAATCCCCATACCCAAAATCCTCTTCGCGGCACCTAGATCCTTCATTTCAAATTCACCATTAAGCTGAGCCTTCAACATGTTAATTTCTGACATGTTTCTGCAAGCTATCAACATGTCATCAACATAGAGCAACAAGTACAAATACGAGCCATCTGAGAGCCTCTTGTGATACACACAATTGTCAAACTCATTCCTACAATAGCTACTCCCAACCATAAAGGTGTCGAATCGCTTGTACTATTGTCTAGGAGACTGTTTCAACCCATACAAGGATTTCTTCAGTAGGCAAACATGGTCTTCCTTTTCCAGAATCTCAAACCCCTCAGGCTGATGCATATAAATCTGCTCTTCCAACTCTCCAGGCAAGAACGTAATCTTGACATCAAACTGCTCAAGCTCTAAGTCATACAGAGCAACCATAGCAAGTATAACTTGGATTGAGCTATGTTTCACAACAGGAGAGAAAACTTTATTGAAGTCCACCCCTTCCCTCTGTGTAGAGCCCTTGGCCACCAAGCGTGCCTTAAACCTTGCATCTTCCACTCCTGGAGTTCCTTCCTTCTTCTTGAAGACCCATTTACAACCCACAATCTTCTGACCCTTAGGCTTCTTGACTAGCTCTCAAGTCTGGTTCTTATGAAGAGACTCAATCTCCTCACTCATGGCAACAGACCACTGTGCTAACTCTCCACCTGCGATGACCTCATGATAAGTACACGTACTTGCTTATCAATACTCTCTGCCACACTAAGTGCATAAGCAACCTAATCAGCATGTGAAAAATCATACTTTTGAGGTGGCTTAATCGCCCTCCTCAGTCTGTCTCTAGCCACACTGTATCGTTGCAACTATGCATCTTCCTCATCCTAAAACTGCACCTGCTTATCATTCGACTGATCAGGAACACTCTCTAACTGAACCTCTAATAGCTCCACCTGCTCACTGACACCCTGAGCTCTAGCTGAATCAACTACATCTTTCTGCGGAGTAACCATCGCAGACTCATGAAAGATCACATCTCTGCTAACAAGTAATTTCTTTCCCGAAGCATCTGGGCACCACAATCTGTACCCCTTGACCCCGGCGCATTACCAAGAAATATGCACTTCTTAGCCCTCGATTCAAGCTTCCCCTCATTGACATGAGCATACGCAAGACACCCAAATATTCTCATATTGCTGTAACTAGCAGGAGAACCAGACCATACTTCCTTCGCAGTCTTATAGTCGATAGCAGTCGATGGAGACCTGTTCACCAAGAAACAAGCTGTGGAAACAGCTTTAGCCCAGAACACTTTGTCTAACCTAGCATTGGACAACATGCACCGTGCTCTCTCCAATAGTGTTCTGTTCATCCATTCTGCAACTCCATTCTGCTGTGGAGTTTTCCTCACTGTGCGGTGTCTCACAATCCTGTGAGTCTTGCAAAACTTATTAAATTCTCCATCACAGAATTCTAAACCATTGTTTGTCCTCAAGCGCTTAACCTGTTTTCCAGTCTGCTTTTCAATTAAGGTCTTCCACTACTTGAACGTGACAAAGGCCTCATTCTTGTGTTTCAGAATATAAACCCAAACTTTTCGAGAAAAGTCATCAATCAACGTCATCATGTATCTACCACCAGCATGTGAATTAACCTGAGAAGGACCCCAAAGATCAGAATGGATATAATCCACTGTGCCTTTGGTCCTGTGAATTCCCGTACTGAACTTCACTCTGCACTGTTTCCTGAAGAAACAACGTTCACAGAAATTCAGCTTTCCAGTTTTCTGACCACCAAGTAGACCCTGCTTACTCAGAACATCCATCCCCCTCTCACTTATATGGCCCAATCGCATATGCCACAACCTGGTGGTATTTATATCCGGATCTGAGGACGATACTGCAGCAGAACCTGTAACTGTGCTACCCTGCAGAGCATACAAACCATGTTGCTTCAGTCCCTTCATCACCACGAGAGCACCCTTTGAAACCCTAATGACTCCACCTTCAGCCTTGTAACTGCAGCCGATGGAATCCAACGTACCCAGGGAAATCAAATTCTTGTTCAGTTCTGGAACATGCCTGACATCAGTCAGTGTTCTCACTATACTGTCAAACATCTTGATTCGAATTATACCGATACCTACAATCTTGCACGACACATTATTCCCCATCAGAACTTCCCCTCCATCAATGGAACGATAAGAGGTAAACCAGTCTCTGTTAGGACAAATGTGATACGAGCAACCCGAATCAAGTATCCACTCTTCGCTAGAGCCACAGGCAGAAATAGTGAGAACGCTACCACCATCTGAATCACTACCCTCTGCAACAGCTACCCCAACGGCTTCAAAGGATTTTCCCTTTCCCTTGGTACGCTCTAGACAGTCTTTCCTAAAGTGCCCTTCCGTGTGGCAAGTGAAACATTTAAGCACCTGCGATTTGTTCTTAGACTTAGAACGACCTTTGCTGCTAGACCATCCCTTTTGATCTGTTCTCCCTCTAACAACCAAGCCCTCTGCCAAACTTTCTGTATTGCCCTCAAACTTCTTTCTCTGCAACTCCTTAGAATTCAAAGATGCCTTCACGTCTTCCATGGACAAATTAGTTCTGCCATACATCATTGTATCGACAAAGTTCTCATACGAGGGTGGTAGAGAACACAACAGAATAATAGCCTGATCCTCATCCTCTATTTTAACATCAATATTCTTCAAATCCATGATGCCAGCATTAACCTTGTCAAGGTGGTCTTTCAGAGACGAACCTTCCGGCATCTGAAGAGTGAACAACCGCTTCTTTAGGTACAAGCGATTCGCAAGAGACTTCATCATATAACGGGATTCCAACTTGCTCCATAGCCCATCGGCCGTAGTTTCTCCAGAAACTTCTCGCAAAACTTCGTTACTCAAGTACAATAGAATCGCACTGTGTGCTTTCTCCATAGCCTCATCTTTCTGATCGTCCTTCCACTTTTCTAGCAGTGCATCCTTTCCCTTCAGCGCCTTGAATATCCCATGTTGAACCAACAGGGTCTACATCTTAACTCGCCACAGGTTGAAGTCATTCGTGCCGTTAAACTTCTCGATTTCCATAAACTTGGTCGACATCCCAGCTTAGAACCGATGGCTCTGATACTAACTTATTGTAAAAAAAACAGTCGTAAATCAAGCACAATCACGAAACACGACACAAAACGAATCAAGCACAACACACAGAACATAATAATTTACGTGGTTCGGCGATGTGCCTACCTACGTCCATGGCAAAGATCCGGCAAAAGATTTCACTATGCAAAAATCAGGAGATTACAAGTTTCAACCCAAATCCTAGCTCTCGCTCTCTCACTCTCTTTCTGCGGTTTTAGTGTTTTTTTCTCATCAATCCCTCCAAACCCTTAGATGCCCTTATATATTGGGCTACAAGAGAGTCCTAACCCAGGTCTAAAACCCACAATCGGATTGCAACGCGACCCGGGCGGAGACAAAATTCGGTCCACAACATAACACTATTTCACATTAAGTTTGCTTCATCTTTTACATTCCATGTTACTTCTTTTAACATACTATTTTTAAATAAATCCACTTTCTCCCCTCTTAATTCCACCACCTAGTCCTTGGATTTATGGTTCTTTTTCTCCTTTTTGGTGGTTGTCCTTTTATATGTAAATCTAAAACAAGAAGTCTATGTTGTGAGGTTAAATTTTCTCTGGGAATAACCTTACAATCTTTGTTTGTTAGTCTATCTACCTTTCTAGTTAAAAAGAAATCAATTTGCTCACATTTGATCCACTTTTAAGGGTTATTAAGTGTTTTTCTCTTTTTATAGAAAATGTATTCCTAATTATACGATTATACGCTACCGCAAAATCTAAGATAGTCTCCCTGACATCATTTCTATCTCCAAATCCATACCCACCATGTACCATCTCATATCCTCCACTCTCTTTTCCTACATGGTCATTAAAGTCTCATCCTATATACATTTTTTCTCCTTCGGGTATCCCTTGCATCAACTTGTCCATATGTTCCTAAACAAGTGTTTTAATATTGTCATCTAGTCCTACTTGGGGTGCATACGCGCTAACTATATTAACTATATTTCCTCATAATATGAGTTTTACTAATATGATCCTATTTTCTTTTCTAATAACGGTTATTACGTCATCTTTTAAATTTTTCTCTATGATTATCCCTACTCCATTTCTCTCTAGTCTTTCCGGTATAGTATAATTTATATCCTTCAATTTCTCTAGTTTTTTCACCTACCCACTTAGTTTCTTGTAGACATAAAATATTAATCTTTCTTTTAATTATAGTGTCTACTAACTCCATTCCCTTACCCATCAAATCGCTTAAGGGGAACACCCTAGCATTTACTGGTTAGAAGATGTGACTTATTTAAGTGGACATAAATTTGGGTCAAGTTGCAGGGATAAGATCAAAGTTTTTTATGTTTGATTTTCTATTTGGTTCATCAACAATTTGGAAAATTCTATATTATGATTTGAAACTTTTTAAAATTTGTGTGTATGTTTAGTTGTGTAGAATTTTGAACCCAAATGAGGCAAAAACAGCAGGACACAATTTAATTGTTTTATGGGTTTCATATTTGAGAAATTCTGTACGATCTTCAGAGTTGAATGCTAAAAAGGGATAGTATGATTGTTTAGGTGGGAAGAAAGGCAGCTTAACTGACCTCTTGTGTAACTAAGATCTCAGTGCTTTTTATTTAAGTTGGTAATTGCTCTCATGACACTACATGGTTTTTGTAGTTATGACTTGTGAATAATGGGATTGAGATTGAAAATTATAAAATCATGGGTTTGATTTTCTTAGGTGGGAGAAATTGTGGATTAATTTGCAAAATTGAGATTGAAATGGTTTGTATAATTTAGAGATTTTATGAGATGACATGAATTGAGTGATTAGGGATCATGGATATGATCAATAGGTGTAAAAATTGGCTGGTGGACTTAAAGAACCAAGAGTAAAGTACTTGTCAAAAGAAAAAAAAAGAAAAAGAACCAAGAGTAGATCCTCTCTTTTTTGTTTCATATTAAATGCAACGATGGCAGTCTGGAGATGAATATATAGGCTGTTATTTTGACTATATTTTGTTGTTTCCTTCTTATTTTTGGATCACACATAATAAGTCTCTTCTCCTATTCATAATTCTGCCTTTTTACATTCCAAATGTGATTTTTTTCTCTCCTTGGTCTGTGGAATTGTATTTAAGATGCTGTTCAATGTTTTTAGATATATAAAAATGTTTAATATACTCTCTAATTGTTTAAATCGTTTTAGCAATTGAATCTCTTAAAGTTTGGCAACCTCATCATGTTCACTAATTTTCAGTAGTAGGCATGGATTAATTTAGTATGCAATTATTGGTTCTCTTGATCTCTGTGTTTTGTTAAACGGTGTACTGCAAGAATCCTAATTGATTGCATATTTAGAAGAAAAAAAACGTGTAGTAGGTAAGATAGAGGCAACATGGGTGATGGAGATGGTGGAGTCGAGTCATTTGTACACTGAAGAGCATATGTTATTTTTTATTGTCTTGGAGTATCTTCTGTTGGAGTATTCATGTTCCATTTTTATGTTGAAATTATTGTTCACATTCCTCCAACAATGCTTTGTTATTGTGGCAGGCAAGAAGAAGTCTACAGGACTATTTCATTGTCAAAATCCACTATGGCAGGACTTTCTTCGACACAATTGTAATATGAATTTTGTTCAATGGTTGTGTAGACATATTTTCATGTAACATGGATCTTGACAAATGCAAGAGTTACAAGTGATTTGTTGCAAAAGCCATGGCATGCATAGTCCCCGATTTGTAAATAAAATTTGGTCCGGGACATTATGATAGCAAACTGCATGGGGTTTATAGCATTTATGTTCCATATTTATTGTGAAATTATTGTTCACATTCCTAACAATAATTTGGTATTGTGGCAGGCAAGAAGAAAAGTCTACAGGACAATTTCATTGTCAAAATCCACTATGACACGGTTTTCTTTGACACAATTGTAATATAAATTTTGTTCAATGGTTGTGTAGACATTTTGGACATTTTGTTCAATTGTAATATAAATTTTGTTACAAAGAATGCAAGTATTTTACGTCTCTAATGCAAACAAAACGCATTTTTTATTAAATGTACTTTCCCCAAGAAAACAAAATTATAATTTTACTTTCCGGGATAGTTGAAGCAGAAATCAAAGAAATCAAAGCATAACGAAGAACACGATCTAAATCAGTTCTAGTATTAATCCTCTTATACATATAGTTTCTACTTGGAATAATTTTTTTTTTTATAGATATAGTTTCAATTTGGAATAAAAAATTTCAGAAACACCAAAACTCTACATTGAAGATGATAGAAAGTTCTTTTGACTGCATAACAGATGCGATAGAAACATTCGATAACAAAATAGATTATTTATAAAATATTATTGATTTTTTTGAAATGACAGAAAAATGTCTTGACAATTTACTTAAAACACTCAAGCAAGTTCAGAAATAAAAATTAAAAGATTTGTACCCTGAACAAACCATTCCGGTACAAAGAACTTTTATTATGGAACAGAAAAAAATACTGATGTTTCAAAAAAAAAGATACTAAAAAAAGTTTTAATAAAAATGAATACGATAAGATTGTAAAAATTTTAAACTATTGGCGGGAATTATATAAAGATTCTCAACTAACAATAGAAGAACGTAATAAGATCCTCCCACAAATAAGGAACACCTTCCTGCAGTATGAAGATCTATTACATCACTTTCATCATTAGGTAAACTTAGTATTTGATAGGGAGTCAGAGGATGAATTAGTTCAAGCAATAACTAATGGCTCCAATAGTGAATCTTCACCAAAAGAGTTTGAAGAAGAATGAAGAAATTGAATTAGAAAACCCTTCAACTTCAAATCCCAAGTCTTCTAAGAGAAAGATCGATAAACCCCTCGATCCAGAGTTCTTTGGTGATTATGGAGTCACCGAATCCTCTGAACAAGTCTTCCCAACCAAGACGGAAGATGGCCAAACCTCTGACTCAAAATCTAATTTAAATAGAAAAGATGACTTAAACAAAAATATCGTAGCTCAAGATAGTACATACCTTGATCTTACGAATATATCATTCGATGATCAAAAACAAGCTACGAATGATTCGGCACAATTACTGTCCATCCTCATTAATAACTACAAAATCACTTGGAGTACAGAAAGATTCCTTGATTACATAGCTGCAACACTTCAAGGTGATGTGTTGGCTTAGCTATGTCAATGGGATCAAACAGAAGAAGGCAAAGTTCAAAAGGCTAGTCTTCTTGGCGATTTTAAAATTTTTGAAGAAATCCTTCTAGGTTTTACAAATATAATAAAAGAAAACATGTGTGGATTTTCTAGAGAAGAAAATTTACAAGATGATGCAAAATATGCATTATCAAAAATGGAACTATGTGATATCTGTCAATTTGATAAATTTGTCACATTATATAAGAAATATTATTTTCTTATAAATCCACCAAAAAACCAATACTGGTTGGAATAATTTTTTCACAAGCTCCCAAGTCCATGGGATGAGCTTGCTCATAAAGGTTATTCTGATTTCTTAAATTCTTTAAGTAAATCTGATAATATTGGTTTTAGAAGTAATTGAGTTCTAAGACTTATTATGAGTAGATGTCTCGAGATTCAAGCAAAAAAGCAAGTCAAGAGTCAAATTGATTCTTCTAAATCAGAACAACAATGCTGTGAAAAGATTCTGAAAGAAAATTGAAAAATAGGTTGTAACCCAACCTATTACAAAAAAACCCAAGAAATCTTTTAAACCCAAAAAATTTAATAGAAAGAAAACATTTCGTTGGAAAAAATGGACTTCTGACAAAATGCTTTCAAAAAATAAAAAATATATTAGGAAGAAAAAACCTTCTTCTAAAAAAGATAGCAAAGACCAAACATCTAAACATTCTAAATGTAGATGTTATATCTGTAACGAGATATGCCACATTTCTCCTAATTGCCCAAACAAGGGTAAAGGAACAAAAAAAGATGATTAAAAAGATCGAAGAAGAGAATCTAGAAATCATTTTTGGTTATGAAATATTTGACTAAGAAGATATTCTTTATGAAATTTCTAGTGACGACGAATCTTCAGATGAAGTGTATGATGAATACTTCAAATCATAAAAAGGATGAAAACACCACAAGACTTGGTGATATAATTAGTGAAGAAATCTCCTTCACTGACGAACAACTAGAACAAATGAATAAAATGCAAATTATAAAAAATGAAGAAATTTACAAGATTTCCTCTCAAAGTTCAATTCATTCTCTGCTCGAGTTTTCTAACAATTTAGTGGAAATACATCAGCAAAATGCACTGCTGATGGAACAGTCGAGCTAGCAATTTTTGACCAAGAAAAAATTGCCAGATGGAAAAAGAAATATCCAGAAGTCCAATATGTTCATATAGGAGTTATTCAAATTAAAATAACTTCCTTATAAAGAAACGGATAAGACATCCCTATTCTTGTGATGGTTATGGATAATAGATTCAATAACCCGATCAAGGCTGCAATTGGAGGAATTCAATCCAATCTAGTCCATCAAGTAGTTTGGTTTAACATCAAGCCTAACTATTTTGTTTCCATTACAGATCCTACAATAGAAAAAGCTATTAAGATTAAAATTCAATGTCAATGTACTGACTTGAATGAACAAACACAAGATTTGTCTATTGAATGGAAAACAATCCATGAATTGCAAAGATTACAGAAACATCTACTAAACCCTTAGATAAAAGGCTAGTTGAAGTTTTTGAACCAAGACCATACGACTCGGTTATTCAACCATGTTATACTAAAGATTTTATGTTTTCCCAATATGCATGGTGATTTTTTATTAGGCAATAACTTTCTTAATGCTTATTTACCTTTGCATATTTATTCTAATTCTATTGTATTAACTGTAAAAGAAGAGTTAATATTTATTCTAATTACTGGATAACTTATCTTTGTGATAATGATTCAAACCTAAAAAAAGAATGAAATACAAAGTATTGCAAAAAGTCACTGGCTTTTTAAAATACTAGAGCCACAATTTAGTGAAAACCTACTAAAACTATGGTCTTGAAGTTCTCGATATTGTACTCTCCAATTAAACAAATTTGATATAATTCGAGTTAAACCTATGATATATCTGAGACAAGATATAGAAAAATTTGATAAACAAATCAAAGCTCTTCTCGACATGGGACTAATTGGAAACACAACTAGTCCACATTCTAGTATAGCTTTTATGGTAAGAAACCATAGTGAGCTAGTGAGGAAACAACCTCGCATGGTTATCAATTATAAACACCTCAATCAATACTTACAGTTTGATGGCTATTTTATTCCTAGGAAAGACATCCATATTAACCAAATAAAAAATACCAAAATTTTTAGCAAATTTGATTGCAAATCTAATTTTTGGCAAATAAAGTTGACAAACGATTCTAAGCCACTAAGTGCTTTCAGCACACCAACTGGCCATTACCAATGGAATGTAATGTCATTTGGTCTCAACACTACTCCACAAATCTTTCAAAGATGGATGGACAAAACTTTCAAACACTTTAAAACTTTTTGTGTTGTCTATATCAATGATGTACTTCTTTTTTCAAAAACAAAAGAAGAACACAGACATCATCTTAAACTTTTTTTGCAGAATTATCAAAAGAAATGGAATTATTCTATCACCAAAGAAAATTGATCTAGAACAAACTTAAATCAATTTTCTCGATTTAGAAATCACTTTTTCTGGAATAAAACTCCAGGAGCATATTATTTCTAAAATCCGTGATTTTCCAAATGAACTTTCTGATAAAAAGCAATTACAAAGCTTTTTGGGACTCTTAAATTATGGCAGAAATTTCATCAAAAATTTCTCTCAAAAAGAGATTCCACTACTTCAAAAGCTTCAAAAAGAAAAAACTTTTAAATGGACTAATGAAGACAATCATATTATTCAACAAATTAAACAAGAATTGACGAATATTTTGGATGTTTATTTTCTTCAAACAGGAGCAAAACTAATCCTTGAAACAGACGCATCAGATTTATGCTGGGGATGTGTCTTAAAAGCAATACAAAAAGACGTATGGCCCGATTCAACTAATGAAGCACATCATTTGATTCGACCTCTGAAAAAATCACTATCAAAATGGCTTCGAAAAGAAGAATTAATTTGTTATAATTCTGGAAAGTTTAAACAAAACGAACAGAATTACATTATTTTTGAAAAATAGCTTTAAGCTATAAAACTAGCTTTAAAATGATTTCATATATATTTAGCTCCAGAAAATTTTATTATACGAACAGATAACCAATTTGTCAAAGATTTTCTGATAAACAAAATAAATTATTTAGAAGGCCGACGCCTTAAATGGTATAATGTCATTTTTATTTACTCTTTTGAAATTGAGCACCTTAAAGGTACTGACCACTTTCTTGTTGATTTTCTTAGCAAAAACTTTTCAATTGAGCAAAGATAAAGAAAAAATGGCTCAATAGTTCGATTGGGTTACTATTGCTAAAAAGGCACCAAAACCCACCAGCAATACACCACCCACATCATTAAACCAATGATTTGTGGTATTTGTGGGATTACAACCGTGAATCTACACAACATGGTTCGAATGTCATGCCCAGGTTAACAAATACCAAGGCACATGTTTTAAAATCTATAACACCTTTGAAGCAGCTAAACAAGCTTTTTATAATGTTAGTATAACATCAAAAAATTATTTTCAAACATATTTTACTTCCATTCCTGACTTTTTCAATCCGGGAATACCTTTTGAGATTTACAACAATCTCAATGGAGCATGGAAATCCCATGTTTCAGATCAAAGAAAAGGCTTTCGCCAATTCTTAAGCATATTAGCTAAACAAATAGCTAATTTTTAAAATTTTCTGTCTCAACATTGTAAAACAAATTGATTGGGAAACATAGTTTTCACTCTCAAAAATCAGTTGGTCTTTGCAACTAGCAGAACTACTTGACAATGATTTTCCAGCTCCTCTATATGAAAAAATCAAACGAATTTGTCTTCTTAAAAAAGAAAGAAGTACATTTCCTATTTGTGTTTTCAAAACAATTCATAACCTAGTTGAAGATCAACTCTCTATCATTCAAGGATTCTACTTTGAAAATCATGAGTTCATCAACAAAGATGATGAATTTTCAAAACTCTGCCTCGAAACACATCTTCTGTGGCCATAAGAAAACCTCGATTGGGGAATAGCTAACAGAGTTATTATCCAGTCCCATTATCCAGACACCTGGTTCCTGCAATGATCAAATCTATGATCTTAAAGGTTACACAACATTGGATCTGCAACAGAACCCTCACCATCAGGCTCTCCAACACAATTGGTTGGCGACAGAATACGAAGTTTTTTCAACCATACCAAATCTGGTATTTAAAAATAACAGAGAACAACGAATTTGATCAAAAACCATTGCTCAATTCACTGGAAATCGCTAAACAAGTAAACCCCTTTGAATTAGCATCAAAAAGCGTGGTTAACACCAAAGAAGTCGCTGAAGCAATTCTCGGAAGTGTTTGTCCACCTTTCATAATCACAGATGGAAGGCGAATTTTTGTCACTAATTTAAGTATTAATTTTTCAGAGTATACTACCAAATAGATGGCTGATGCTCAAGCACTCCTCACAGATATTGTTGACTTTAAAATGGACTTACCCAAAGATATTTTAAATAATGCAATAATGGACGATCATTTTTACAAAAATCAATACGCACAAAGTCCAGAAACATCACCACCACTTGATGAATATGAACTCTATAATCTCATCAATGCCATAGAAGATTAGAACCATTCTCCCCACAAATGATTGCACTCCCATCCAGCACACACCAAGGGAAGAAACGACAAATTTTGCACACAGTAACAAACTGTTGGCAAGAAAAAAAGAACTGCACAGTACACGACAACAAAGTCAAAAGCTGTACAGTAATTTGTCGGCAAAACAGTAAAAAGCTGTCGACAAAAGTCAAAAAGTCTATAGTAAATTTACCAGTTCCTATAGCAGCCACCGGTCTTTAGTTTCAAAAATCTTGCCTATTTAAGGACTAAAGCTCGGGAGTGTAGATCATCTTATACATTATCTTTTCTTCCATCGACTTTCTTTTAGATTTTTACTCGTGTCTTGTGTCTTGTACTACTTTTGCACTTGTGTCTTGTAAATGAGTAAACGAGGCCTAAGTTGATCCACCAACATATAATATAATTTCGGTAGATTTGGTGGCTCATATTTAGGAGGGAATATAATAAAATTTCTTTTCGCTGGTGACGCTGATAGAATTTTTCTAAGTAGAATAAACAGAGTCACGAGAGATTATCTCACGTAACGAATTTTAACATCCATTGTAAACGGTTGAAACATGACAGCCACACTTTCTAATTACTTTATAAAAGCAATGAGACAAGGGATAGTCACACTAAACCTTTTACTTTTGATGATTTTTGGAATGCTTCGAGAGAGTGCTAATAGTTTCAAGTTCTTCAATCCTTAATTTTTCAAACCCCCATGAGACTTGAAATAAGGATTGGAGAAATAAAACAGAAGCATTTTGGGCTACCTATTCTTGGATGCAAAGGACTCTGAGGATTTTTGGAATGCTTCCAGAGAGTGCTAATAATTTCAAGTTCTTGAAGCCTTTTTCAAACCCCGATGAAAATTGAAGTAGGGATTTGAAAAATTAAAACAAAATCAGAGCACATGGAGCCATCTCCTTATATGGATTGGGCTACCCCATGGATGGATGCAAAATACCATTTCGTAACTAGTGTTGCACCCGGATTGGTAATTCAATTGCATGCCCGAAGAGGGGGATCCACAAGTGAGAATGTCGGCCATATCAATGTAGCCAGAGTCAACAAAATGAGTGTCACGTCAACACAATGGACACATGCTCTTCACCCGAGTCATTTTCCATAAAAGTAAAGAGTCCTCCTTCAACGACTAAATCATAGCGGATCTCTCTTATCATTGCGTGCTTTGAGATAGATTTGATAAGCAAAAGAACAAAGCACTTGAGTGTATGAGGTCAAAAGGATGTTTCAAGTTGTCACATCCGTAAAGACAAGTTGTCCCTGTTTGGCACCGGAGTTGGAATGTCCATTAGGGTTAGCTTTACCATGCATTCACATGAGTTGCTAATACAACGACCAATGTTGCTCATTTAGTACTATAAATATAACTCACTTATGTCTGAGCAAAGATCATGCACTAACAAAACTGGCATTTCATATTATTCTCAGTGGAGACATTTCATATTATTTTCAGTGGACTCTAACACAGTTTATTTTTGAGGCTTGCTCCTGTGGTGTGTAGCTCATGGTTCATACCTTGTTTCTTTATCATGCTTTCATTTCACTCAACAAGTGTAGTTTAGGTTAACCATTTCCTTACACTTTTTGCTTTTGGTAGTTGGTAGCACTTAGTTCGTTGTTAAATTTTCTAGCTTTTAATTCATGGAGCATGCCTTCGGGCTTATTATGTTAGAGTGTAACTAGGATTAAAGCCTTCTAATAGTTAAATAATTATAACTGATCTTCATTAATAAGTCAACAAAGCCTTTTAGTTAAGGTTGAAGTAACTGAGCCTGTCAGAGTTTGTCAATACAAAAACATGTGCTTATACACCAATGTCCGACTTAACCTTATCAGGGCACTCTCAACGCAATCAGCGTCCGATTCGGCATCGGAATCTGCATCTCCATCTAAAACCCTAGAAAAACCTCTAGAATTCAAATATAACGATTTTGCAAGTAAATCATGATTGGGAATAGTGATATTCTATAATTGAAAAGGCTAGGGTTTGGTACTAGGGCTAACACTTTTTCTTGTAGAAGTGGGAGGAGAGAAGGTGAAGAGGGGTGTGACAACGAGGACGATGGAAACTGTGATGAGGATGAAACAGACGAGACAAGGGCAGAGAGCTACCATTAAGAAAGCGCACCTGCTGTCCACGAAGCCCTCGTCGTCGTTGTCGTATTCGCCATAAGGTTTGTCTCTCACCCACGGAAGCGGAGGGTAGGTCGATGGCGACGGAGCAGCAAGGGCGGAGCCAGGATTGGAGGGTGAGGAGGGCTAAAAAAAAAAAGTGTAAGAAATCTGTAATTTCTTCATCAACCAAAGAAATCTCAGAGATTTCACTGTATTAGATATATATGTATATCCAACTCATTAACAGAAATATATTATAAACCAAAAATTTTTGAACCCTTTCATCTCATCTATGAAAATTAGTCCCAATAAAAATTAAAAATGAACTTAAAATGTATAATATTTTAGGAAAAAAAATAAACAAAACAAAATAGAAAAAATACAATGTAAAAGGCAAAAATAGTGTCATCTATTTCACTTCACTAAATCATACATAACATCAAACACACACACACACACACACACATATATAACTTTAGCAAAGACAAAAAAAAAAGAAGAAATTTTTTAACAAATATGTTAGCTTAGAATTTGGATGTGAGATTTGGGCATCTAACTAATCAAACCCATTCTCTTTTGATAATATATGTGTATAGATATAGTCTTTATAAAGAGAGAATAAAGTTTTGAGAGAAAGAGAGAGATTGTGGAAGAAGGAGAAGGGAGTAAAAGGGTTTATAAAAGAGTGGTTGTTTAGAGACTTTGAATTCTCTCACTCTCTCAATTTCTCACACTAGGACAAGTAATCACTGTGCCGTGCTCCAGACTGAGAGAGAGTGAAAATAGAATAGAAAAAAAACACAACTAAAAAAGAAGAAGAATTGCTATGAGACTTGAGAGAGAGTTTGTCCTAATGGGCCTAATCGGAAGACCAAACATAAGGTGGGCTGGACTAGTGGGTTGGGAAGAGTAGTAGTAAAATTTTTTTTTTTTTTTTTTGGACCTGGGCTAAAGCCCAGGTTAGCCTATTGCTAGTTCCGCCCTTGCGGAGCAGTGGAAGAAGAGTTGGCCATTGAGGTTGAAATTTGAATGCAATAGAGTTCTAAAAATAGTAGGATTTTTGCATTTTTTCAGAACAAGATTCATTTCACTGCCATTAAAATGCAGGGTTACGAAGACGAAGAATTGGCAATGATGGATGCTGAAGATCGGAGTGGTGATTGCAGTTGTGGTTGGTTCATGAATGGTGACTGAATACTGGAAGGTTGGTGTCCCAACAGACAACCAGTCGCCTCCTTCGTTACATTGGGCCTGGCCCAATGTGTTAACCACACAAGCTGGACTGGCTCGTATATGTGTCTACCGCTTTATGGCCTGAACTTAGAGATTTTATAATTCAGCCCAGCTACTCTTATAAATATATTAGTAAAAACGCACGGGAAATGTGCGTGATAAGAAGTGATTTATAATTTTAATTGAAACTATTATTAGGCTAAAATGCAAAAAAAAATTCTGATATATAAAAAATGTGCAAGAATTACCTCTTCTATTTGGTATGTGCATACAAATTTTTATAATTTTAAAATTTAGAATAAAAATTTCCTATTGGAGATTGATGATGTCACATTTATTTAAAAAACCCAAAAGTACCCTTGTTGTCATTTCACATTTTAGATTTTTATTATTATTTATTTATAAAGTAAGGGTATTTTAGTCATTTATTATTCAAATTGAAGATTTGTCTTTATTTGTCCAAATTGAAAAAAGTAAGGGATTTTGCAAACAATAGGTGAGTTTTTGCGCATTTTTAATATTGTGAAGGGTTTTATACACTTGACCCTTGAAATTATTATACAAATTTATTTGAAATTATTATACAAATTAATAATTGTTAGGTATGAACGGTAAAAGAGTGAGACGGTTAGTTCAGATAGAATTAAGAGTGGTTAATACAGTGTAGAATTAGAAATTTATTAGTATGAAAGGAAGAGAGTGAAAGAGACATAAATAATTATTAATTTTTCCTCTAAACTTTAGGGATAAAAGAGTTTGTGTTAGATATGAAGTTTGATATATATATATATATATATAGTGACTTACCAACGACTAATCAACAAAGTTTTTAAAAATTTGATGGGCCGAATAGTTGAGGCATATATAGATGACATGGTAGTGAAAAGCCCCAAGAGGGAAGACCACGTGCAACATCTATAAAAAGTATTTGACACCATGATAAGCTATAATATGAGACTGAGCCTGTCAAAATACACCTTCGGCGTTTCCTCAGGACAATTTCTTGGGCACATCATGAACCGAACAGGGATAGGCGAGCCCAGTTCAGGTGAAAGCCCTTCTCTAGAGCGAGGAACCGAAGAATCACAGGGATATTCAAATCTTGACAGGATGCATTGCCACTCTGAGCAGATTCATCTCTCGGTTGTCGAACAAATGTAAACCCTTCTTTGAGGCGATTTGATTGAAAGGAAGAGAAGTATGGGGGCTGAACAGAGTGAAACCTTGGCAAGACTAAAACAGTATCTAATTCAGTTACCAACACTCTCTGCACCTGATTGATCGGCGTTGAATGTTACGCATTCTAGCCTCTTAATTTGCATATTTTATTCTCTTAGTGATAGATTATTTTGTGATTTTATTTCGTTTTAGTGTTCTCTGTATTTTTAGGGCCTTAATGATTATTTCAGTTAAAACTAGGGATGGCAACGGGGCGAGGCGGGGCGGGTTTTGTCTTCCCCATAACCAAAATCGTTTAACTTTTTTCGCCCTGTCCCCGCCCCGCAACCGTGTATAAACGGGGCAGGGCGGGGCGGGTTTTGACTTCCTCATTCCCATAACTGTTTAACTTTCCCCGCCCCACCCCGTTTATACACTTTTTTTTTTAATGCAAATTTTTTTATAATAATAAATCTAATATTTTGATACATATACACCAAAAACACACATTTAGGTACTTGCAACACAATGGATAATATTAATATTAATATTTCTTTTATACATTATTAATATTTCCTCTATATATTATATATATAAGTATAAATATATATATACTTAAACGGTGCGGGTACCCGTCGGGGTAAGGTCTTACCCCCGTCCCCGCCCCGTTTAAACGCGGGTTATTTTCTCTAACCCCATCCCCACCCCGTTTCCTTAAACAGTTTCGTAAACGGGTTTTAAACGGGGCAGAGCAGGGCAGGTATCCGACGGGGCGGGATAAATTGTCATCCCTAGTTAAAACCATGATTTTGGACTTTTAAAGATGACATCCAAGAGGGTTAGATGAAGCCTACATCAAATGGATTCATTCAACTCTTTATTTCAACTCAAATCAGCCCAAGGAAGAGGTCCAAGAGAATTATAACTGCTGAAGGGTATTTTGGGCTGAAATCCAATTCTGCGTGTAATACAGTTTTAATCCCGTTTTAGAAAACGGCTTGTAACTCTTATTTTCAAGATCAAATTGACTCAATTTCTACGTAGGTAGAACGAAATTCGATTCTGGACACTTTTGTATTTCACGTAAATTTTGTGAATCGGACTTCTACTAGGTCAAAACTTGAGTCGAAAGTCAGTAGAAAAACCCACCTGATTAGGGGCTGCGGGAAACCCTAATTGTCTCCTAATTAGGTGGGGACTCTTCATATTCTCTTGGCTATTAATAGTGATGAATTGGGGCTGTATTGAGGAGGCTTGGCAGCAGCTTTGAAGAGCTTTTGGAGTGGAGAATCATTGGAGAACAAGGCGTATCATGAGCGGCTAGTTCAGCCACCAGGGTTTTGATGTAGCCCTAACTAAATATCACTGGTTTGATTATTCTAATTATTGGGGATTTTTGTATTCATTCATAGATTGTATAATTTAGAGAATTTTTATTATAAAATTGAGCAATAAAAGTCTTATAAATTCAGTTTCAATGATTTCTTATCTTGTCTTAGATACTTGATTGTTGTTATTGAACTCGTCTCTCTTATTTTCTGTGATCATGAGAGTGATTATTACACAATGGTTTTCACTAAATATATCATTAAAAGCTTTGATGGATTATGCCTAGAGAAGATGAACCATACTGCACCCTAGATTAGAGTAGTTAGGCAGATGGCCCATGCCAATCGAAGATAGTCCATGATTTAGCCTTAATCATATGTTATCTTCTTGACGGATGGAGGTGAGCTTGTAGCCACCGACACCATTTATGCATGATATAATTCCTCATAGTTAGTTCAATTGGCCATTGATTGTGAAGTTAGTGGTGAAATCAATTATCCTAGATTTATCTTATATTCTCTACACTCCTCAGTTTTTCTTGCTTTTGTTCAATTGCTTCATTAGTTAATTTAGAATTAATAATCAGAATTCTTTTCTTTTAAATTTAATTAGAATTAATCCTAATAATTCAACTTAGTCAGACCACAGTCCCTGAGGTTCGACACCCCTTTCGATAACCCTAATTACCACTAACTGCATAATCAATGGCTAATTGAACTAATTATGGGGAATTATACCATGCATAAGTGGTGTCGGTGGCTACAAGCTCACCTTCATCCATCAAGAAGATAACATATGATTAAGCTAAGTCATGGACTATCTTCGATTGGCATGGGCCATCTGCTTAACTACTCTACTCTAGGGTGCAGTATAGTCAATCTTCTCTAGGCATACTCCATCAAAGCGTTTAATATTATATTCAGTGATTACCATTGTGTAATAATCGCTTTCATAATCACAGAAAATAAGAGGGATTGAGTTAAATAACAACAACTAAATATCTAAGACAATATAAGAAATCATTGAAACTGAATTTATAAGACTTTTATTGCTCAATTCTATAATAAGAATTCTCTAAATTACACAATCTATGCATGAATACAAAAATCTCCAATAATTAAAACAATCAAACCATTGATGCTTAGTTAAGGCTACATCAAAACCCTAGTGGATGAACTAGCCGCTCATGGTCTCTGTGGGTTCAACACCCTCAACTTAGAGCCCTATCCTTCAAGGATTCATTCTATTGCGAGTGGTAAATATAAATTACAAATTTTCGCACACAACAGTTATAAAATCAATGCATAAATTAAAGTGTCCCAGAATTATACTACAATTATAATATTAAAAATCAGGTTAGGGTTACATCACTTCCCCGGAATGGTGTTTAGCCACTCGTGATTGGAGGTGCAGGCTTGAATGATGATGAAATCGCCATATTTTCGCCTTTGCTTCACCCGTAATCGTCACAAATTGCCTCTATATCTCTCTCTCCTTTCTCCTTTTTAATTTGCAAAACAGCACAATCGGAACACCTGGCATCCCAAGGGCTCATCTGCGCCCATAGAAGGCACACTTGCACCCTTGGGGGTGGCACCTGCGCCCTTATATGCGCATCTGATTCCTTGCAAGGCGCACCTGTTCAAATGTGGTCGAAAGGTGTTGTAAACATCCGTTTTAGGAAAATTTCGTGAAATATGAAAAGTTCTGAATTTGAATTTCGCCAACCTATGTAAAATTTGGTCCGTTTTGACTGTCGAATATGGAGTTAAGTCAAGAATACTAAAATGGGTTCAGCACTTTCTGGGCCTGAATTAGCCCAGTCTTCAATGCGAATAAGCCCATGCTCATTTCTAGCCTGGTTCTTTATTCCATTTAGCTTGGATCTTCAATATAAACATATCTCATGTGTTATGCTTCATCTCCCTACTAAAATAACACCATCTATGTTCCGATTACACTATTATTTATCAGAATTACCCTTAATCACCTGAAATCATAAAAGATTAAAATTATTATTAAAAACATTAAATAAATATTACTAAGGTACTAATTCATATAATTTTAGGGGCATTGAATGTGCAACATTCACTGCTTATCATTAATGCCAAAGCGAAACGAGCGCGGCGTTCTTCTTTCTTCGGTGGATGGTGTGCAGGTTCGAGTGGATGTGGCGACTGTAGCTATTGCAATAGGCTGTGATTCGTGTGTGAGTTTGTCTTAATTAAAATTACCACATTTCACAATAGAACGAATTTCTTGCAGAATAGGGCTATCGAAAGGGGTGTCGAACCTCAGGGATTATGGTCTGATGAGTTGGAGTACGGAATTAATTCTAATTAAATTTAAGAGAAAAGAATTCTGATTTTTATATTTAAATTAACTAAAAAGCAAAATAAAATAAACCAAAGAAAAATAGAGAGTGAAGATAATATGAGATAAATGTAGGGTATATGACTTCATCACTAAGTCCACAATCAATGGTCAATTGAATCAACTGCGGGGGATTACATCATGCATAAGTGGTGTCGGTTGCTACAAGCTCACCTTCATCCGTCAAAAAGATAACATATGATTAAGGCTAAGTCATGGACTATCTTTGATTGGTATGGGCCATCTGCCTAACTACTCTACCCTAGGGTGCAATATGGTCCATCTTCTCTAGGCATACTCCATCAAAGCGTATAATGATATATTCAGTGATTGCCATTGTGTAATAATCGCTTTTATGATCACATAAAATAAGAGAGATTGAGTTCAATAACAACAACCAAATATCTAAGATAAGATAAGAAATCATTGAAACTGAATTTATAAGACTTGCATTGCTCAATTCTATAATAAGAATCCTCTAAATTACACAATCTATGCATGAACATAAAGGTCCCTAATAATTAAAACAATCAAACCATTTATGCTTTGTTAGGGCTACATCAAAACCCTAGTGGATGAATTAGCCACTCATGGTAGAAGAAAAAGCTTCAATGGTTGAGGAAGAAGACATCATTTTCATAAATTATGCGTGAGACGTCGTTCTCCAATGCTCTGCAAAGTATGTTTTCAATTATGTCCGAAAGCTCTCTAAGCTCTTCAAACTCTCCTTAACTCAACCTTCAATTCGCCCCTTTATTGTTCCAAGAGAATACACTAAAATCCTAATCCAATTAGGAATTAATTAGGTTTTCCCGCAGCACTAATCAGGTGGGTTTTTCCTGCTGACGTTCGGCCCAACTTTGGAGCCACTAGAAGTCTGATTCACTGAATTTTCGTGAAATACAAAAGTGTGTAGAATCAAATTTCGTTCAACCCATGTAAAAATTAAGTCAATTTAAGGCTCGAAAATAACACTTCTAGTTCGTTTTCCAAAATGGGATTAAGACTGTATTAAGCGCAGAATTGGGATTCAGGCCCTGTAACCTTCTTAAGCAGCTGTAATTCTCCTGGACCTCTCCCTTGGGCTGATTTGAGTTGAAATAAATGGTTGAATGGATCCATTTGATGTAGGCTTCCTCTAACCATCTTGAATGTCATCTTAAAAACCCAAAATCATGGTTTTAACTAAAATAATCATTAAGGCCCTGAAAATACAGAAAATACTAAAACGAAGTAAAATAACAAAATAATCTATCACTAAGAAAATAAAATACGCAAGTTAAGAGTCTAGAATGCATAACATTCAATGCCAATCAGGCTGCCCCAATGCATGCCTAGATGATTTGACTGAGATATTCACTCCTCTGCCTGAGGACCTTTCTGTGGCAAATTTAGTAGGACGCCTATGTGCTAGATAATTTTATGGGTCAAAGAATAATGTAGCATCCAAATCCTCTATCATGTTCATTTGTGGTTTATTAACGCGGTGATGTGCAGGAATGTGTGTCCAATTGGGCAAAAAACTGAAAGGCACCAGGAGTTCCTCCGGGCCCTCTATGCTATTCACTTTAGGCATTGGTTTTCCTTTTTAGAGATTATTTGGGGACAGATAGAGAAATTTTATGCAAAGGTCGTTGATAATTTGCCAGATAATGCGAGTGACTGGGAGTTTCCATTCCCCACTCTTATTTGTCAGTTGCTAATCGCACAGGGATATGAGATTATCCAGGATGAGCTCTTTTTTTACACAAAACATCCATTATGGTACGACCGACTAGAACTTGAGTCGTTCACACATGAAACAGAGAGTCATAGCTGCTTCGTGCGAGGTGGCCAAACATGCCCATAGAGGGGAAGATATAGTGGCACCACCACCAGCAGTAGAGGAGCACGAGGAAGCTGAGGAGGAGACTAAATATGTAGAGGCTAGAGGCCGGACATATGGCCACTTAGAGTAGCAGATTGAGGGATTGATTGATCGGCGTTGAATGTTGCGCATTCTAGCCTCTTAAATTGCGTATTTTATTCTTTAGTGATAGATTATTTTGTGATTTTACTTTGTTTTAGTATTTTCTGTATTTTCAGAGTCTTAATGATTATTTCAGTTAAAATCATAATTTTGGACTTTTAAAGATGACATACAAGAGGGTTAGATGAAGCCTACATCAAATGGATCCATTTAACTCTTTATTTCAACTCAAATCAACCCAAGGAAGAGGTCCAAGAGAATTACAGTTGCTTAAGAAGGTTACGGGCCTGAAACCCAATTCTACGCTTAATACAGTTTTAATTTTGTTTTGAAAAATGGACTAGAAGTGTTATTTTTAGGCCTCAAATTGACTTAATTTTCATTTAGCTTGAACAAAATTCGATTCTGAACACTTTTGTATTTCACGCAAATTTCGTGAATCGAACTTCTAGTGGGTCAAAAGTTGGGCCGAACGTCAGAAAAAAAACCCATCTGATTAGTGCTGCAGGAAAACCTAATTAATTTTTAATTGGATTAGGACTTTGGTGTATTCTCTTGGTGCATAAAGTGACGAATTGAAGGCTGTTTTGGGAAAACTTGGAGAGCCTTTGGACAGAATTGAAGACATACTTTGCAGAGGTTTGAAGTGAAAAACTATTGGAGAATGAAGTCTTACGCATAATTCGTGAAGATGATGCCTTCTTCCTCAACTGTTGAAGCTTCTTCTTCTACCATGAGCGGCTAGTTCATCCACTAGGATTTTGATGTAGCCCTAACTAAGTATCAATGATTTGATTGTTTTAATTATTGAAGACCTTTATATACATGCATGAATTGTGTAATTTAGAGGATTCTTATTATAGACTTGAGCTATAAAAGTCTTATAAATTCAGTTTCAATAATTTTTTATCTTGTCTTAGATATTCAGTTGTTGTTATTGAACTCAATCTCTCTTATTTTCTATGATTATGAAAGTGATTATTACACAATAGTAATCACTGAATATATCATTATACGCTTTGATGGAGTATACCTAGAGAAGATGGACCATATTGCACCCAGAGTAGAGTAGTTAGGCAGATGACCTATACCAATCGAAGATAGTCCATGACTTAATCTTAATTATATGTTATCTTCTTGACGGATGAAGGTGAGCTTGTAGCCATCGACACCACTTATGCATGGTATAATTCCCCATAGTTAATTCAATTGACCATTGATTGTGGATTTAGTGGTGAAGTCAAATATCCTAGATTTGTCCCATATTTTCTACACTCTCTATTTTATTTTGTTTTATTTTAATTACTTTTTAATTGTTTAAATATTAAAAATTAGAATTCTTTTTTTCTAAATTTAATTAGAATTAATTTCGTATTCCAACTCATTCAGACTTAATCCCTGAGGTTCGACACCCCTTTCGATAGCTCTATTCTGTAAGGAATTCGTTCTATTGCAAAGTGTGGTAATTTTAATTGATGCACTCACAACACACGATCGATTTTTGGCGTCGTTGCCGGGGATTATCTATTTGATTTATTGGATTTTACAAAATTAATTTTAATTGGATTTTTAGTTTAGAAATTTTTTATATTTTGTTGTTAATTTTGTTTTTGTTTTCTTTTTAGGTACTTTTTATTACTATATGCAAGGTCGTCGTTCTGTAGCTGATCCTTTGATACCTCTTGATCTTGAGCCTAAACGTACTCTTAGACAACAAAAGAACATCCCAATTGAAACCATTGTGCAAGAGGAAGAATTCATTGAAGACATGGCTGAAGAAAGGAATAACAACCTTGTTCCTAATGCTACTGGAGAAAGGGCTAGATTGCTTAAGGACTATTATATTCCTGAGACATACACTTCACCAGCTGATTTTCAACTGCCTAATGTCACAGCACAGAATTATGAGATCAAGTCCAGCATTATTCAGATACTACTATCTTATTTTGGGCTGACTTAAGAGGACTCTTATAAGCATCTAGATGAATTCATTGAAGTGTGCTCAACTACCAAAATCCACAACTTCTCTGAAGATGCTTTCAAAATAAGATTTTTTCCATTCTCCCTGAAAGATAAAGTAAAGTCTTGGTTCAATTCTCCATCGGCAGGTTCTATCATGACTTGGACTCAAATGCAACATGAGTTTCTCAAGAATTATTTTCAATAGGGAAGACCAATCAGTTCAGACATGTTATCACTGGTTTCTCCTAACATGAGGGGGAACAATTTTATGGGACATGGAAAAGATTCAAGGACCTTCTTAGAAAGTGTCCTCATCATCAAGTTCCTAAGTGGCAACTAGTGCAGAGTTTTTATGAGGGGCTGACAGAAGCCAACAGACAGATGGTTGATGCGTCTTGTGGAGATACTTTTATGTTAAAGAGTGAAGAAGAGGCATGGACTTTATTTGAAAATCTTAGTGACAACTCTCTACAACATGTATCCTCCACTCGTTCTAGCAGACCTGCCACTACAAGAAAAACTGATGGAATTTTTGAGGTTGGTGCTTCAGAAGCTATGCCAACCGACATTGATTTAATTGCACAGAAGGTAGCAGCAATTATGGCTGCCAATCAAGCTCCTTCTACTTCAAATTCTTCATTGCTAGGCCCTTGTGAATTTTGCTCTAGTGTTATACATAATGTGAACAATTGTCCTTCAATTGGACAATTTTTTGATATTCAACATGAGCAAGTCGAAGCTGCATTTACTAAACCAATGAATCCTCCACGAGGTAATACTTATAATCCAACATGGAGGAATCATCCTGGTTTTTCCTACAGTAACCAAGGGGCAGCAATGCAACCAGCATATCAGCCTAGGAATTTTGTACCTCAATAGCAGCTCCAAACACAAGTTCCTATGGCACAAATTTTTTTTTTCTATTGAAGACAAACTGACACTTACCCTAGCAAAGTTTGAGAAACTTGATTCCATTTTAAAGACAGTGCAAGCTACTGCAGTAACAGTACAATTTACAGTTCAGCTAGTACAATCTCATTCTCAATCTATTGGCAAACTGGAATCTCAGTTTGGATAACTTGCTAATTCATTGAATAGAAGAGAAGAAGGGAAGCTCTCTAGTCAACCAGTTACTAATCCAAGAGGGATGCAAGCTTCCACAAGCAACCCACACCATAAGCAGGTTCAAGCTATTACCACTTTGAGGAGTGAAAAAATAATTGATAATACGGTGGGGGAAAAGAAAGAAGAAGAAAAAGTGACCACAAGTCCAAGTGCTGAAAATTCTTATGAGCCCAAGGCTCCTTTCCCACAACGTTTCCTTGAAGCATCTAAATTGGGGAAGCAAGGGGACAAGCTGCATGACATGATGGAAGTGTTTCAACAAATAAAGATTATTTTGCCACTCCTTGATGCCATCAAGAAAATTCCTCCTTATGCCAAATTTTTGAAGGACTTGTGCACTCAGAAGAAGCATTCTAAAAGTCATGTGCCAAAGAAGGTGATGCTGCCACAACAAATGAGTTCTATAATTCAGCAATGCACTCCTCCCAAGTACAAATATATTGGTGCTCCAACTATTTTATGCATCAATGGGGAGCACTATATTGATAAAGCTCTTCTTGATTTGGGTGCAAGTGTGAATTTGCTACCTTATTCAGTGTACTTGCAATTGGGCTTAGGAGAATTGAAGCCTACCTCGGTGGTGTTGCAATTTGCAGATAGATCAACAAAGCAACCCCGTGGGATCATTGAAGATGTGCTCATTAAAGTGGACAAGTTCTACTTTCCTGTTGATTTTATTGTACTTGACATTAAGCCAGTTCATAACCCAATGAGGCACATTCCAGTCATCCTTGGTCAACCTTCTTAGCTACTGCCGATGCGTGCATAAATTGTGGGTCAGGGATCATGGACATCTCATTTGACAACATGAATGTCAAGCTTAATGTTTTCAATGCTATCCATCACCCTCCAGATCAGAGTGACGTGTTCTGCATGGATGATATTGATGAATGTGTAGAGAAATTTGTTTCATCCTCTATATCTCGAAACTCTAAAAAGAGAAAACGTGGATAAAAAGAATGATAAACTGACCTACAGAGTTGAATCGACACCAGAAAACCCAAATGAGATGAATGTAAAATTGGAGAGAGAATATTAGAAGTTACAGAAGTTTATGGCTAGAAATTGACAAGATATCAAGTCAATAAAAGCAAGTGTAAAGGAAAAGGTGCAGTTACATACCTTCGCACTGCCTCTATTGCTCCAAATTAATAAAAAATCTCGAAAGTAACGAGGGATTTGAACCAACACCTCTAATAATTTTCTTTAATTGAAGAAAGTACATAGTGAAAATAATTGGAGCCAAAGTGTAGGGGAAAAACCTCCAGCCAGTCACGACAATACATGTGGGCTCGTTGAAATGAAAATGGGATGGCTCCAAGCGAGATTAGGCCCATTAGCAGTAGAAAGCAAACTAGGCTACTAAAACAGTCCAAAAGGAAAGAATGGGTCAAGTCACTTATGTCCAGCCCAAAGGACTCGTGAAGAAGGGCAGGTGGCCCAGTCTAACAAAGAATCTGAATCTTGTTAGGAATCCGATGAACTTGGGAGAAAAGAAAGATGTAAATAAAGAAATTCAAATCCTAGAAGGATTTAAATTTCAACTTGTATAAATAAGGGAAGAAATTAATAAGAATGGAGGACTTTGAGTGAGAAAAAGATTGGGTGTATGCAATAGGTTGTCTTGGCAAGATTGGTCGAGTAATTTTTTGTACTAACAGGTACCCATAAGTAACTATTTCTTATTCTCAAGTAAAATAGTAATTATTCATATTGTGTCTAATATTTTTTTCTCAAAACAACTAATGCCCTTCAATTCTCTCTACACCATATAATTCTAACATTTTTATTGTTGTATCAAGCAATAGCCTTTTTTAATATTTTTTTTCCTCTTCATTTTCTCACTTTTAGTGTTTCTTTTTAATTAAAATAATATAATAACCATTTTAGAAAGAAAAAAATTAATAAACATAATCACTAAAACACCATTTCGGTGTTTAGGTTTCAAAGGCTTCTGTTATGGTGTTGTTTTAAAAGTGTCTAAACAAATTATAAACAAAATCAAAATTATCAAACATGTTTATTCTACAAATTTGGTTTTATAAACAATAAAAAATAAACATAAATGGGCCCTTAGTGTATCTGTTTATTTTTTTTAACCGTTCTTCATCACTAACCATTGTTACGACAAGAGAGCTCAATGTTATTTTTGAAAATACAAAAATATAAGAGACTATTATTTAGTCTCACTTTCCAAGAGTTCAGTGTAATTTTTCCACGAGTAATGCTACAATGAGGGAGCTCTCATGGCTCTTACACGAGCTCTCCCTCAAAATAAATATTTTTAAACAAAAAAATATATATATATATAATCACATAGTCAATACTAAAATCATCTCACACAACAAAAAAAAAAAATCAGCTTAAATATCATAAATTGAATTTATAGTAGATGGTCAAAGTTTGATGTAAAAAAATTGTAAAAGATATAACATGTAAAACTTTGACCGTCTTTTATAAATTCAATTTATGATATTTTGAGCTTATTATTATTAATTTTTTTGTAAAAAGATTTTAATATTAGTTACGTGATTATATATATATATTTTTTTGCATTTTTTTGTGTTTAAAAATTTTTACTTTAAAAAAAAAGTTCATGACAAAAGGCATAAAAACTCTCTCGCTGGAGCATTACTCCCCACGAGATTGGTTGTGATTTTCGACTTGTGGCCGAAGCAAAATTTATGACCATGAGCTAGCGGATAAGTTATAGAGGAGCAATGCTACACTGAAAATATTTCATGAATTTTTATCTTGAATGATATGGCAATTAAATGGTGAGTTAGTATTTGTAGGATTCCCCCCATACACGGAATGTCAACGATATTATCACTTGTCACATCATTCATGAAGGCAATTCATGATAAAATTTCATGACGTTTAGTATTTCCCGTTATAGAGCCTGGTTGTACATAGTAATAGAGCCTGGTTGTACATAGTAATGGTGGGTACGTAAATCATGATTTGCACATATACCATTTGAGATCAATACCATTATGCTTTTGTTCCACACACACACTGAAATGTTTGTAATATTCCTTTACACAAAGAAAATAAAAGGAAAGAATAATCCTCATATTGAAATCCCTGAGTACAAAAAACAGAAAAGCAAATATTCTTCAAGAAGGCATTAGTTCTTCATTCAAGTAGTCGATTATCTCCTCATCAATAATATCGTTCCACGATTCTTACAAAGATCAAATCTACTAGTATATAACAATTCCATAAATATATTTATATATATCCTATGAAAATCATTGATTAATTTATACAACTTAATTAGTTCTCTGTATCTCCTGTTTAATCCAATAGTACTTCAGCAGTAACGCCAAACCGGCGCTATATGTATTTGCCAATTAAACCAGTAATCCTCACTATTAATTGTGAATAAATTAATTAAGAAAATATGTAGTGGGTGGTGGGAACGAGCTAGATAGACTTACAATCTTTATAACAATTAGCGCATAAAGTACTTGATATTGAAAACAACTAGTAACAGAAATTCTCCGAAGGACAGGACAAGTATATATATATATACATATCATGCTCTTATCACAAGTAGCCAAGTGTCACTAAAAATATTCCTCGGCAAAAAAGAATAAGTTAATAATATTATATATGGAGGCTTCCCATACACCTCGCTCAGAAATCATTCATATAAATAGGCCCTCCGGCTAACTGTTAGCTAGGTCGTGCAGTGGAGTTGTTCGGATCCTTTTATATACTATATTAATATACTAGTCCTGTATATACATATATCATTAGGTAGTCTTTCATATTGCACGCATGCGCCTAATAATGTTCTTTTTTCTTATATTATATTATATATATGTGTGTGTGTAAGAATCAAATTTTAACTGTGATTCTTCCTTTTAGATACTAAATGCGAGCCTTTAACCACTGCTCTAACAAGGACATTTACTTTCTAGTTTCTTAACTTATTATCAAGCCATGCATACACCCTAACCTAGTAACCTGTCCTTTACTTTCTTAGTTTTAAAGCCCTTCAATTCCTTAGTTCTATAACAATTTCTTCTCATATTTTTATATCAACCATTTATATTCTCTGAACATTTGGTTATATTCTCGGAACATTTTGTATAGTTTCTTTTATGAACAGTTTTACTTACCGGAAAAAAAGAACATTTGATTACTCTCGATCTGAACCTGCCTAGCCCTGCAAATGAACAACCCATGCGATCTTGGTCATCAATTCCCAAACAAAAGAAAACTTAATATATGAAATATTTAAAATTGAGGGGAACACATCAAAAAGCAAAAAAGTTTCTCTCTGAACATTGATCATTTTTTTCTTTCTTGATCTGTAAAACTGATATGAATGGTTCTTGCAGGTTTAGTACTATTGAAGATGGATGCTGGAGGAAGATCTAGTGGAACCAAGTATCAGTGCTTGCTCTTTGGTACGGCATAAATTATAACAACTGGATTCTCTGTATATCTCTCTTTCAGGGAAAAAACGTGAATACAACTGTGATAAATTATTACATGTTCTATTGTTGTCACATGTCATACTAATAGTTTATATGTATTAAAGGATACTACTTGGGTCGGTGAACGAAATTTGATTCACCTAGCTACATTTGCCCAACAAAAAATTAACTTGTGTATTAAAAAATTATAAAATATTAACAGTTCAAAAATAAATTACACTCATTTTGTAAGAGTTAACCGGTAGACCAATGTAGAAATAACTCCCCTCTCTCTAGCAAGCCCTAATTGTTCCCCACCCGCTCCATCTGTCTCTCGCCATTTCCCCATCTCTCCACCCACCACTCTCTTTTCTCTCTCTTTCTCTAGATTTTTCATTCTCTCTCACCTCTGAAAACCTAAACCTGCAAGGCTTTGAAGGATGCTTAAGAAGAAGGGAAAGGCGTAGACGAACTGAAAACTTAAGAATACGGAGTTGTTGAATCATTTGTGTTGTTGAATAGGTTCTCTTTCTCCATTCTTCATATATCATTCTAGGGTTTTTGTGAATTTATGATTCTGTCTTTGATGAAATTTAGGACTGTTTGTTGGTTGTAAATTCATAGATAGTAATAGAAAGATAGAGATTCAGAGGATGGGGATTGATTGATGTCGGAGATTAGAGAGAAAAAGATGGACAGGAGATGGAGATTGATTAACGCTGGAGGTTAGAGAGTTTTCATGGCTCAGACCTCCGGCCGTATCATCACCCCCATCATCACGTCTTCTAAATTTCAGCAGCAGGTCAATGATTCGCCGTCTGTGCCGATCAAGATTACCGGAGATGTACGGACAGATTTTCCGGTTGCATTGTGTCAACAATTTGGTGACAAAACGAACAAAAAAATCCAAGATCAAACACAACACTTTGCCCTAATGCTTTGCTCAGGTCTCATAAAAATAGTTAATCAATAAAATCAAGGAGACCCGTGGCCATGAAGACACCTCAAAGAGAAACTTTCGTCATCCTTCATACATTTAAATCACATCTTCAAAAACCACTTTATAATTACTACTCCCTCATCCTTAATCTCATCTTTCTTTTCAATAGCGCAACAAACCCACGTGGATTTTTGACTGACCAAGAAAGATATAATCTATACATATATGTATACAGAGAGGGAGAGAGTGGAAGGGTAAGAAATGGTTTTGCTCTTGTTTGACTTGAAAAGAAAATAGCTTACCTGGGGATTTGAGAGGGGTGTGGAGGGAGAGAGAGAGGTTAGATGGGTAATGTTCTATCTTTAATTTTTTTATATTTTACACGAGGGTCTTAAGCCTTATTGGACTACATCAACCGGAAGAACCAAGTGGTTCTCCTAGGACTAAGTATTGTCCGTCTTAGCTGTATTAGCAAGTAAAGATAGAATACCAAATAGGGAGCCGAATACGCCTTATTTTTCATTGGATGCAATGGTGGGAGTCCAGATGAGTTGCACTTGAATGCATCTTGTTGCCCAATCTTCCAATAGAGCATCATTTCTTCAATCTTTCGATAATTAATTCATTTTACGGGTACTTGACTTGTAATTAATGACTCAGATATGGATGATACTTTGTACCCTATGAGCTCGGGTATCAACTTGGCTTGTCGCAGGAACATAGAAGGTATCTATATATATACATGAATTACTAATGACTATATAATGACGATTACGAGAATTACGGGCCGTTTTTTCCAATTTTTTTGTTCATGCCTTCAGACTTCATGTTGCGGCACTTGCATATTGATGAAAATGAAGTTCCCCGGATGTGCCTCGAATTGTACAGGGAATACGGGACGACTATGGCCGGTCTAAAGGTGAAACACATACTCCGTACTTATTAATTTGTCTCTCCTTATATATATATATATATATATATATATAAATAAATGTATGAGGAATGGAAAATGTTACATGTTCCGAATAAATATTCTGACATATATCTCGAGTCTATGTGACATGTGATATGGTGATTAGTCAATTTAAAAATAGACATCAATATATATATATTAGATCACCGAGATTGTGTATTGGGGAATCCCACCAATACTAACTCATTATTTAATTTTTTCTCCTAAAATAATGCGTTATGTCACTTGTCACATAAATTCAAAATATATTTTGAGATATTTCTTCTAGACATGTAACGTCAACTTGATTATATGCATTTCATCTATCTTCAAGCACGCATATAACCCTCAACTTGATTCAGTTTTAATTTAATTAATATAGAATACTAATTTGTATATAAGTTTCGGTCCATCTGTCCTTTCAGGCTCTTGGTTACCAATTTGACAATGATCAGTTTCACGCTTTTGTTCATGGAAAATTACCGTACGAGGCTCTGAAACCGGATCCAGTGCTAAGGAATCTTTTACTTTCAATGCCACAGCGAAAAATAGTACGTATGATCACAAAAATGATCAGTTTGCCTTATATTAATTAATATTAGTAACAGGTAGTTTTTCTATCTATCTAAATAATGAAACATCACCAGCCATGTACAGTACTGCCTATCCAATTTACACAAATGCTATCAGCTCTAGCACGGCCTACATTCTTATGCTCTGTCGATCGGTCTGACCTTTCATCACTGCACTAAGAAATGACCACTATAAACTTCTAAAAATAATGATCTTTTAATTAATCACTATATATATATATATATATATATATATATATATATATATATATTTCTAATTAAAATGTGATCAGATCTTCACTAATGCGGACAAAGAGCATGCAGCACAAATCCTCAACAGGTTGGGGTTGGAAGATTGTTTTGAAGGTGTCATATGCTTTGAGGCTCTTAACCCCACTACTACTACTCTTCTTCAGCCAGTAGACTACATATCGATGGATGGTACTGGTAATGGCAATGCAGCAGTCATCCCAGAAGGTCTTGAACCAGATCAGGCCGACAGTACTACCAATACTGATCAGATCAGTTATTTTGATAGATATAGCTCCACGTCGCCAATTCTCTGTAAACCCTCAGTGCAAGCAATTCAAGCTGCTATAAAAATTGCAAACGTTGACCCAAATAAAACAGTTAAGTAGTACTGAAGCTTGATCGTATTGGACCCTATTAGTACTGTTTTCTACCTTTGATTATTGTATTGTATTTATTACGTACGAAAATAATATCTGGTGATTCTTTTCTTTCTTTCTTAGGTTTTCTTCGATGACAGTGCTCGAAATATTGCGAGTGGGAAAGCAGCGGGACTTCATACAGTCATTGTACTTACCAAAATCTTGCCTTTTTGTCCTAATCAAAAAATGATATCCATGTCACGATAATTTATAATTGGATCATATATATATATATATATATATATATATGTCATTTTACCACATAAATCTTGTGGTCTTGTCAATTTTCATATTATTTTGAAGTGCGCTTTAACCACTTGTTGTATATCCTCAAATGTAAATGGAAAATGAAAAAATAAAATAAAAATACATACAGGAGAGGACTCAGTCTGATCATCAGTCTAAAGAAAATTCCAGATGGTTTCTCTGTATTTAGTTTAAATTATTGTTTTGTACTGAGTTAGTGTTCATGGTCAACGGTCAACCCACAACATTCTCACAATTGTGTGTGTATATATATATCTCCTTTACAATAATGCAAATCTAATACTCCAGTTTTTATGGCAGGTAGGGAGCACCACACTGGTAGCTGGCGCAGACCATGCTTTGAGTAGCATCCACAATATCAAAGAAGCACTACCTGAAATATGGGAAGAAGAAGAAGAAGAAGAAGAAGAAGAAGAAGAAGAGCATGAGCAAATCATCCCGTCCACTGCAGTTGAAACTATAGTCCTTGCATAGGTTCCCCGTCCATATAAAATTCATAGCATAAGTGTTGTAATATTCCAGAGTTTAGTTATTGTGAGATGAAGTAAAAGTGGGGAATTTGAAAGCTTTGTTGAGTTGCTAGGATATCATGTACTGGAATCCATGTTTATGACTACATTCGTCCAGAAAATTAATAATACGTCACCTCTAAATTAAAGAACTCACTAGCAGATGAGCTAATAAAACGCCACTTTGAATTTATGCTGACCAAGTTCTAACACTCACGCCCAGTCATTCCTGCATTCCATAAGTTCTAACATATAAATGACGCAAGATTGGTACAATCTGTAGGATATATTATTGCCAGATTTCCAATGTCAGTTAAAGTTAATTATCTTCTGCATGGACCATACTATTGGATAGTGCTCACTGAATTGAGTTCAGTGACGAGTGAAGGAAACAACAAACGAAAAATAGAAGTGTGGTGACAGGTGCATAATCAAAATTCATATAGTATTTAATAATTTGAACTATTTAATTGGCATTTGATTTCATGTGAAGCAGAAAGACCAACATTTTTTTTTTTTGCGGTGTGATTTATTCCGAAACAAAATCAAATTTGGTAACTAATTAATTTGTTGCACAATGTTTCATAAAAAAAAAAGATTGAACTATTTTTAAAAAATGGTATCTACGTTATGTTGGTTTTTTAAAAACAATTCCCATTATAGTTGTCCAGCTACAAAAAGAAAAAGGTGAAGAAAAATAAAAACAAATTAAGAAGGTAAAAATAAAAGGAAAAAAATATGAGAAAAATTCAAAGGTAAAAAATAAGAGTTTGATTGAATAAAGGGAATGCAAATTTTTTGAAGAGAATATAAAAAAAATTGAAGAAAAAAAAGGGTAAGAATAAAAAGAAAGAATTAGAAAGAATAATTTTAGGGAGGCATTTTGTAAATTGTTATAAATTATATGCGTTAGTGTAAAAAAAATTATGAAGCCAACATGGCGCAAGAGACACCTCCCCAGCACCCATGCTAACTCTGTCCCTAACTCACACTCGCACAATATATATATGATCAATATAGACTCTTCCTCCACACCACCAACCCCGCAAACATATTCACCAACACTACCTTTGAGCTTCAACGGCTGAAAAATAGACAACCTCTAGTGAAAGCTCACATTGCCATAAGAAGAAAAGTCCTTATTTTTCATACATCTCTTGTTCCATGCCTTTCTCACCTCTTGAACAGAATTGTTTCTTCCTATGGAGAGAGAAAACTGAGACTCTGAGAGCCTTTGACATTAATTATGGAGAGAGAAAGTTTTTTTTTTTTTTTTTTAAAGCAAATTGTATTGATGGTTGGGCATAAACCCCATTGGGCCATTAAGACTAGACCCATGTTCTACATCATGGGCTAATATGACCATACATAGATTAGGCACTTGGGCTTCGTGGCCCACTTCATTACAACTTAAGAACTGGCCCATTAGGTCCTCAACATAACTGACCATTGTAAATTATGTTATAATGGGAATAAGAACTCAAAATTGTGATTTCTTCCTTCATCTTCTTCATATCTGATGCTCTGCTTCTGTTATTGATCAGTATCCATGTACCATAGATGGCTATGGGCTTGGACTTCAATTTCCATAGAGGTCTCAGTGGTGGACGATCCAATAATTGAAGGAAATTGCAGTCCATAGCTGAGAGTGATGATTCAAACTTGCTCAGAAAAACCCTAGAGTTGAGCTTCGCTCTAATGTCCTATATGATCCTTCTCATGACAATAGTATGGATTGACGATCAATTTTTGAAGATTCTATAACTCCTCTCATGCCATATATGGTAGATACATGCTGATAGATTGAGTTTTAAGAGAGAATTAGTGAAGTTCCTCGTTCTCTAGTGATAGGTTGCCCAGTTGATGAGATTGTTTCAATTCGATGGGTTGATTAAAAATCCACATTTTCTAAATAATAAATTCCAAATGGGTGAAGAAAAAGTGCAATTGAAGAAAATTTGGGTGTGATTTTTAAGTGTCAAATAGCACAAGGGGCAGACATTTGGGGTTTGGAATATGTTGATATTCATGCCGGCATGTGGCATATTGATATTTTTGGAAAACTATAACTATGAACGAACAACTTATATATTGGGATTCCCATACGTATTATCCATGTTTGACATGTTATGGATTTTGGAGAAATGTATGAATAAAAAGTAAGCTTTTAGATTAAATGTACGAGATGTATGGTTTTATCAAGTTTTATGTATGTTTTAAAGTGGCATGCGAAGGTATGCAACCATAGTATACTTTTGAATATGAATTATACAGGTTTTGGACAATAAGAGAATTTTGTAGAATTTTCTATCGAGAGCCTATGATGTATCGTAATCGCTATTACGATGGATCGTAGATTTATGATATCATGCATTGTAACCTCCATTACGATGGATCGTAAATTGGAGATGAAAGTGACTTAAAAACCTGCATGTTATGATGGATTGTGCGATACTTCTACAATGAATTGTAGATTACAATGCATCGTAACCTATGTTACGATGGATCGTAATCCTTAGTTGGATAGAACAATTTAAAAGTTGAATTGATGTGCCTGCATAACCAAGTGTAGGGTCCATTGAGATGAGTTGTTATAAAGTTATACATATATAATTGAATGTATATGATTAATCTTCTGCGATAATGAAAGTGTGACTGTCCATTGGGATTTAATGGATGGATTCACACTCAGGATTCAGGTACGAAATGGGAATTCTGGTGACTCAAATTTCAGAGCGTGACATATAAAGAGTTAGGTAGTCGAGTTGAGAGGTTCATGAGTGTGAACCAGTCGACCAAATTATTTATCACCCCCAATTCCTTTGCTCTTAACCGGGTGTTGGAAATCAGGGCGTGAAAATATAAAGGTCATTGATTGTGGTTAAATAGTTACCAATTAAAATACCACTTCGCAATAATACGAATCTTTGTAGGATAGGGGCTATTGAAAGGGTGTTAAACCTCAAGGACTGAGTATTACGTTTATACTTGAATTGTATAATTAATTCTAACTAAATTAATGAAAGTGGATTGCTGATTTTTATTTCTAACTCTAATGATTAACTAGGGAAATGCAATTAAAATTGGAAGCAAGAAAATCTAATGAGTGAAGATAAGAATGAGATAAGACTAGGGTTTCTGATTTCACCGGCCCCTAACCTCGCAATAAATGGACAATTAAACTAACTATGGGGAGTTATATCATGCATAAATTCTGGTGGCTACAAGCTCACATTTAATTAACAAGAAAGATAATACATAACCAAGGGGAGGTATGAATTATTTTTAATTAGCATGCATCATTTACCTATCTATTCTACTCTAGGGTGTAGAATGATCCATCTTTTTTAGGCATAATTTATCAAATTCCTAATTATATACTCAATTAATAACATTGTGTAATCATCACTCTCATAATCAAAAAAAATAAGAAGGATTGAGTTCAATCACAACAACTAAATATCTAAGACAAGATAAGAAATCATTGAAATTGAATATAAACTTTATTGACCAATTCTTAATATAATCCTCTAAATTACACAATTTATGCATGAATATAAGAATCCCCAATAATTAGAACAATCATACTATTGATGCTTAGTTAGGGCTATATCAAAACCTTGGTGGAAGAACTAGCTGCTCATGGTGGAAGAAGACATCTCAACAGTTGAGGAACAAGACATCATCTCTATGGAAGAGGTGCCAACCATTATTCTCTTGTTCTCCAATCTTCTTTCACTCAAAAGTTCTTCAAAACTTCAGCAAAAGGTCCCCAAAACAGCCCCAATTTGCCACTTTTATTTGCCAAAAGAAACATGAAGTGTCCCAACTAAAATAGGAGACTTGTGGTTTTCTCGTAGCCCCAATCAGGTGGATTTTTCTGCTGAACTACAACCCAACTTTTGATATTGTAGATGTCCATTTCAAGTAATTTTTGTAAAATATAAAAAGATCCAGAATCAAATTTCCTTCAACCTAAGCAAAGTTTGGGTCGTTTTGACTGTCGAATAGGGAGTTACGAGCAAAATACCAAAATGGATTCAGAATTTTCTTTTTCGCATAATTGGATTTCAGTCCAAAACTTCCTTAAGCAATTACACTCCTTTTAGGCCTCTTCCTTGGGTTATTTTGAGTTAAAATATTGATTTAACTTGATCCACTTGATATAGGTTTCTTCTAACCCTCTTGAATATCATCTTTAAAAGCCTAAAATTCATTATTTGAATGAATTTACTATTAAGGACCTGAAAATAAGACAAACACTAAAACAAAGTAAAATTACAAAAAATCTATCACTAAGAAAATAAAATATGCAAATTAAGAGACTAGAATGTGTAACATTCAACGCCTATCGGTCATTTTTCTTAAACATCGGCATCGACCTTTGTAAAGGTCATTCTCATTTGACATCGATATCGACCATCATAAAGGTCATTCTCTTTGGACATCGACATTAACATCAACTTTCATAAAGGTCATTCTCTTAGAAATTGACCTTTGTAAAGGTCATTCTCTTTCAACATCGACATCGACCTTCATAAAGATCATTCCTTTTAGACATCAACATTGACCTTTGTAAAGGTCATTCTTCTTAAGACATAAACATCAACTTTTGTAAAGGTCATTCTATTTCAACATCGATATTAACTTTTGTAACAGTCATTCCTTTTAGATATCGACATTGACGTTTTTAGATGTCATTCTTTTTAGACATAGACATTGAACTTAACCTAAGAATGTGATCATGCAACATAATAAAATCCAATATGAGACATAAGTAACCACAAGGTACGGATGTTTGCGGTGCCTAACATATTTCCCATGCATAATCAAACCCCAGAATCCATTAATTTGGTTTTTGAAGACTAGATAGAAGTCAAATACATTCAAGGGCCACATTCAATCTCATACCAAATATATTCAAGGGCCACATTCAATCTCATACACATAGGTGACTTACTATACCACAAATTCAATGTCAAGTGGTGACTCCAAACATGCATCCCATTAGCCCTATACTAAACTAGTCGCATCCACCCCGCCGCACTCATGTTTGACGACTTTGCCCCCTCTAGAACGAGGTCGTAAACACGACAATCCTTATACTCTCTTTTTTTTTGGATTAGGAGGTTGTGGGTGTATATACTGGCTAATCCACATAGGGCTCAATGGGGGCAACTGCCCCACTCTTTTAAAAAGAAAAAACAAAATCGGTACATATGTTTTTTAATAACTCTAAACATGCCCCTAAAAATTGTCAAAAGATAACTTTTATGTCTTAACCATTTAAAACATTTTTCTTTAATTATATTCTCACTTTTCTCACAAACTACAATTCTATCTACTCCTCCCCCCCACCCACCCTCACCACCACCACTCTATCTACTCCTATTTCTTGACCCTAAGAAAGTAAGAAAGAAACCATATTATTTTTTTCAATATAATATTATTGATCTTTCTGAAAATAAAAGTTTATTTTGAAAAAAAAAAGGAGCAAGGTTTTGTTTAAAACATGTAAACTAGTCTGAGTTAAACATATTAGGCAAAAATATCACCATCATCATCATCTTTTCCTTAATCCCATATGAATGGGGTCGACCATATGAACTCTCTCTCTCTCTCTCCAATCTTTTATATTACATGTCATTTCACTTGCTATATTAACTTTTTAAAGTCATTTTTAATAACTTTATCCTATGTTATTTTTGGTCACCCTCTCTATCTCTTGCCTTCTACTGCAACTAGTCTTTCTCTTTTAGCAATCTGTCTCTAGGTCTGTGATGTATTTGTCCAAATCATATAAGTCTACTCTCTCTCATTTTCTCACCAATGAGTGCTACACCTAATTTTCCTCTCACACTTGAATTAACAACCCTATTTCTTCTGGTTACTCTAGTCATCCATCTTAACATTCTCATTTCTACAACATGAAGGTGTTATTCTTATTTTTTTTTAGTGGTTAATACTCCGCTTCATACAACATAGTTGGGGTAATGACGATCCTATAAATTTTCCTTCTAGTCTATGTGTTATTCTCTTATCACATAGTCGCACTAGTTTGTCTCTATTTTGTCTAACCTGCACCAATTCTACTAGTTATATCACTATTTATCTCTCCATTATTTTATATTATCGGTCTTAGATAACAAAAGTGGATGTTTTGAGTAATCATTTGGTTTTGAAATGCTATCATTATATTATCAACGTCTGAATATTTATTAAACTTACACTTCATATACTTGGTTTTAGTTCGACTAATTTTCAATCCTTTCGATTCTAACATTTATCCACATTTATAGTTTTCTTGCTAAGTTCTCTTTAGAACTATCCAAGAGCACAATATCATCGACAAATATCATGCACCACGAAATCTCATTCTGGAAGTCTTTTGTAATTTTATTTATTATTATTGCAAATAAATATGGGCTTAACATTGATCCTTAGTGCTATCCTACATATTTTGGACATTTTTTATAATTTGTTAGGGAATTAATTTTGTTATAGAGCCCACCAAATATAACAATCAATATTTTAGTCTTTGTATTTATTATTTGGTTAATTTTTTATCATCTTATCATTAATTAAGTTTGCCATTCTAGAGTAAATTTTTGGTTCCACCAATACGTAGGATGGCAACGGGGAAGGTTTGGGGTGGGGGACCCAACTCCATCCTCGATCCTCGTTTAGCAAAACTCTCCCCATCTCCGCCCAAAAACCATTTAAATAAGATGTGACAGGGGGGAGAATGAGTTTATGAGAATACTTTTGTAATTGTAATTATACTCTCTTTTAATCTTTACACTCTTATGTGATAAGGTCCATGATAATTTAAATGTACACCACCAATAAGATTTGAACAAGTCAAGAGTTATATATATAACTATATAAGGGTAATTTTGTATGTGTATTATACATAAGGGTAATATGATAAATATATAATATAAACATAGCAGGGTAGGGTTGTCTATCATGTCCCGTCCTATAACCGTGCTAGTTTTTCCCTCTCATTTCCATAATCATTCTAAAACTATTTAGTGGGACAGGGTGTTTTGTCATCTCTACGCCAATAATGTGGTTAAAATAGACAAATTAAGTTGCATATATAGTATAACTTGTATTAATTAATAGCGTTGGGACCACATAAATTCTATTAATTAAGCGAGATATTAATTTATCGATAAATTAATAACTTATTAATTTAACAAGATATTTTATGTACATTATTTATTTTTTTCAAAACATTTAGTTTCTCAATAGTCTTAAAGATTCAATGCATTGTAATCATTTAATCAATTAAGATTCAATGTATTGTACTAATGTAATCAATTAAATATACATTTAACCAACTAAAGATTCAATGTATTGTACTTACTATTTATGGTAAAGTGCGAAACCCCCTGTTATATACCTTTTTGTGTAAGATGATCCCTACTTTTTAAAATGAGTTCTGTTAATCCCTATTTTTGCAAAACCTCTTACCACTTTTTGATATAAAGTAAATTTTTTATTCCAATTTTGCCCTTTTATTCACTTGAATTTATTTATTTTTAATATGTAAAAATGCATAAAACCCTCCTAAACTTTTCCAAATGTGCAAATTCACCCCTAAACTATTTTTTTGAAGCAACTCATTCTCTCATCTTACAAAAGTTAACTTGACCCCCTGACATAACTATAATGACATATACCATTTACTATGTCTATTATGCCATTTTCTCTATAAATATAGTGTTTTCTAAATTAAATTTTGATAAAATTCATAAATAATAAGTTTATAAACATACAAAATTAAAAGGTTAATAGATTTTATTTAAGAAATTTATCTAACAATTTTTAAAAATTTTTATTTAGAAAATATATACTTATAGAGAAAAGAGTATATATGCTATTATAGTTGTTTAAATTTTTTATTTTAAAAAAAATCTTAAATAAAGTTCTATTAGCCTTTTATTTTTTTATGTTTCTAAACTTATTATTTAGGAATTTTATATAACTATTTTTTATTTTTTGAATCTTTAGAAAACACTTTTTATAGAGAACATGACATAATGATTATAGTAAAGGGTATATATATGTCATTATAATTCTGTGATGAAGGTCAACATGCTAACTTTTGTAAAATGATAGACTAACTTGCTTCAAAAAATAGTTCAGAGGTTGAATTTGCACTTTTGAAAAAGTTCAAGGAAGATTTTTACACTTGTGTCTTTTTAATATTACTTTATTATACTAATTCAAGGTCATCTTAGTCTTTTGGAACACATAGGTCCTTATTTCCACATTTTTATAATTTTGGGAGTTTTTTTAATATACGATTTTTTTAATATACAGGACGTATATGTACTATATGTATATCACTAAGAATTTTTCGCACTTTACCCTACCATTTAATAAACTAAAGACTCAATGCATTGTCCTAATACATTTAACTGATCAAAATTAAATGTATTGTACTTCTTGTTTAATAAAATAAAATAAAACATCATAGTTTGTCGTACACGTGCTTCTTACTAAATTATTAATTTATGTAATAAGTGGAATTTATAAAAAAATTAAAATTTTTTTTTAAATATATTATTTTAAAATTTTAACAAAATTATTATTTAAATATATTAGTCCAAATCGATGTAATTTATTATTTAAAAGAGATTATTAATTTATAAGAATTTAATTTATAGAAGTTATTCCGTACATATACACGAGTTCCAAATTACCTCGCTCCGGGCAATTTGGCTATTTCCGTTTCCATAAGGACCATAACATTGCGTGCCTGTGTGGCAATCCACTTGGTAAAAAAAGGGAAGAGTGGGAGTTAGAAGAGGGTGTGCGTAAGGAAATGCAGATGCAGCAGCAGGCCTCTCTCATCCCTTCACATCCCCTCATTCCCCCGTTACTGTACTTCCAGGCAGCTGGTGCCACTAACTCCATTACTTATCCCTTAAATTTATCCTCGACAACCGCAAGAATCATAAACCCTATTCCATCATCATCATCCCAACTATTCGCCGCATCTTCAAGACCTTCTCACTCCAAATTTAGATCCTCTAATCTAGAGGAGTCTTGCACTTCATTCGATGATGACGACGCTGATGATGCCGGCTCCGACACCGACACCTTTGGAAATTCTCTGTCCAACTATATAGAAGGTCATGGCATTGAGATTGAGATAGAAAAGATTGGAAAAAATTCTTGCAGAATTCGGTCCAAGATTGCTATAGAGGCGAGTCTCGAGACCGTCTGGAACATCTTGACGGATTACGAGAGATTGTCCGACTTTATCCCTGGCCTTGCTCTCAGCCAGTTGCTTGAAAAGAGAGAGAACTTTGCCCGCCTTCTTCAGGTATTAGTTAGTTACTTCCCTTACTGTTTCCTAATATTTCCTTCAAAAAGTGTTAAATTAAAAGAAAGGACTGATGAAATTTCGTCGACTGAATCACCACATCGACACTTCAAAATTAAAAGAAAGGAAGATGAAATTTCTTGCAATGACCACCCTTTGATTTCTAAGAAGACGGCTGGAACTTGGAGCCAGATAGATGATTGACTCCGATTTGATTTTGATTCGGAGGTAAAAATATTAATACTCGCTCTTGCAGTGAAATATTCCAACTTCCAAGTACAAAAGCCCTATCGCTTGTGCGCCATTATGCACTTTTTAAGGTCACAACATGCTTCCTTTGGTGGGAAGGAAGGGGAAGGAAGGGGAAGAGGGATGAGGGAAGATAGAAAAGAAGGAACTTTGATGGGTAGAGGAGGCAAGATGATTTTAAATACAAAACATGACTTATAGCATAATAAATGCTCAAAGTAGTAATGGTATAACTGAAAAATTAAATTAAAACTCTCCCTTTTCTTCCCTCCTAACAAATAAAATAAGTATTAACTCATCTCTTCTTTTTCATTCAACTAAATATAAATAAGAAGAGGATAACACAATCTCTTCTAGAGATGTCTCATCCATCCCTTCTCTCCCTTCCATTCAGTTTTCTTCCTTCCTATCAAACGGAACATTAAACCCACGCACTTCTATATCTTTCCTTGTTAACTCAATATATGTTAATTTTGGTCTTTTCCTTTTCCAACATTATCCTCGATTTAGTACACATGATCAAACCATTTCAGTTGATTTTCTTTCATTTATTTTCAATTAAGTGTTACTTCAGCTGTTTTACAAATGTAATCATTTCTTATTTTGTCCTTTCTTACCGCCCTTCACATTCATCTCAACATCCACATTTCATGACCGTGCGGATCATGCTCATTTCATGATCATGCTGATTCTTAGCTACTCAACATTCTGTCTTTTGGAACGTGATTGGTGCAATCACATTTTATAAAATTTTCCTGTAAAATTTAACAGTATACTTTGATCATATAATATGCTAGAGCACTCTTTCATTGAACCCACACTGCATTAATTTTTCGAGTAACATCTTCTGTCTAATATCTTATTCTCTACAAATAATTGAAAATACTATCCCCACTTTTATTTATTATTTTGTCAAAGTTACATTCAATACATTAACACATTCATTTTAAATCCTACTTATTTCAATCCCATTTGATTTTAGAGCTTATCTCCTATCCAAATCTCTAATCTAGCATTTATCTTGCCTTAGTTTTATCCATCAAAACAATATCATTAGCAAATTTTGTATGCTATGAATCCTTATCCTAAATATGTTTTGTTGGAGAAGGCAGGAGGCATAAGGTTGATTTCAGGATTGCTAGAGAATCTCTCTCTCTCTTTTTTTTTTGGGATAAGTAGGATTGCTAGAGAATTTCAAGGCTGCAGCATTAACAAGGCATGTTTCACAATTACCAGGTCTCTGACACTCCATATACAATTACTGATTTCAAAATCCCCAAAGTTTTGACAGAGACCCCATAATTTATTATGTTTTTGAGAATATTTGAATGCTCGGCTTTCCTTCATTTGCAAAGTGTAGAATGGTCCAAACTAGACGGAAAGTCAAGAAAATGCATCTTTTTCAAGTTCCAAAAAAAGGGGTAAAAGATTAAAAACTCTAGGATCCAATTAAGCGGAAGAAAGTACCAAAGGGATTGTAACTCAATGGTATAACCTCCCCAGTGTTGTTAAAGGTGCGCATCTAGGCTCCAGGCGCAAGGATTGCGCCTGTTGTCAACCCAGGCTCAATGCTGTTCACTAGGTGCGCGCCTGGGCTGCGCCTTATACAAGTGAGTTGGGCGCGCCGGACTGATATTTCCTTTTTTCTTTTTCCTAATTCAAAAAGGAGACTTTTGTCTAGTTCAAAAGAAAAGAAGAGAGAAGCCCATTACGACTGCAAGACGTGAGCAACGCCAAAACCCCACATCATGATGCCAAAATCCCTACGTCATGATGGCGACAGCCTTCGTCGTAGAGAGTTACAGAGATGATACACATGCTCTTCTTCTTCTCTCTCTCTTGTTTTTCTTCCTCTCTCTCTCTCTCTCTTTTTTTTCCTTTTCTCTAAATGCTATCCTGTTGTACTAAATTATTTCCGACTATTTTTTTTAATAGTTTTTCTTTTTCTTTCTACTTTTTTTGCTGTCCCTCTCTCTCTCTCATCGTATTCTTCTTCTCTCTCTCACTCTTTTTTTTTCCTTCTCCTTTGGATCTTGGCCTAAATTATTTCCTGCTACAGTTTTTCTTTTTTTTTTTTTTTTTTGTTGTCCCTCTCTCTCTCTCTCTCTTCCTTTTATTTCCTGCTATTTTTTTGTGCTTTGTTTCATTTTATAGTTCTTGAATGACATGGTTGATGGATTTATTTTTTCATATTTGATATGAATTTTAAAAAATATTGATTATGAGATATGAATTCTTTTATAGTAATTTAACTTTTCAATTGTGCGCCTCACTTCACTTAGACTCACGCCTCGCCTTGCGCCTAGGCTCCAAAGGACCTTTAGCGCCTAGAGCCTTTGATAACACTGAACCTCCCTATCCTCAAAGAGGAGGGGAGGGGTTCGAGCTCCGGTGTGGGCAAAAAATTGTGAGTCACCCAATTAGGAAATTTTTTTTTAACGGAAGACACAATTAAAGAGTTTGACTCACGATAACACAAATAGGAACTGAAATCTGTGTTGAGCAAAGAATTTGGCATGAAGGACCTAGGAACCACAAGAAAGATCCTTGCAATGGGAATCGATAGAAATCATTGGGCTAGAAAGCTTTTGTTGACTCAGAAGTACATTGATACGGTACTAGAGAGGTTTAAAATGGTCAAAGCTATATCAATCAGTGAATTGTTAGAAGCTCATTCAATTTGTCATTACAGCCATATGCAAACGCAGTGGGTTGTCTCATGTATGTGATGTTTGTACAAGACCTGACATCCAAGATACAGTTTGTTTGGTTATCAGGTATATCGGAAATCCTGAAAAGGAGCATTGGAATGTAGTGAAGTGGATTTTCTGTTATTTCTCTGACACGATTGATTTTGGCATCATATATGACAGGATGAAGTTTTAGAAGAACTAGTGGCTTATGTTGATTCAGATTTTACCTTAAAACTGGTAGGTCTATGATAAGTTGCATACTTAGTTTTGTAGGTGGACCGATAATGTTCTATATCAAATGTTCATCTTCTTTGCATTATTCCACTACAACAGTAAAGTACTAGGCAAGGACAGAGGTGATAAAGAAATCCTTAAGCCCAAGGGACTGGTTATTAAGTTTGGGTTCAACATGGTAGTGTACAACAACAATGTGACAGTTGGACTGCGCTTCACTTGATCAAATTGAAGGACCCGCCGTGCGCGCTCGCGCGCTGCGGGGTGGAGGGGGGGGGGGGGGGTTGGGTTTGTGGTGGATGTGGTTGGCTCTTTAATCCTTCTTTCTTCTTTGGTTCAGGGTTAAATTGAAGATTTGCAGTCAATTGAAATAAAGAGCAATTTAACGTGGTAAAACCCCCAAAAATATGGGGAAACATCCATGAACCCTTGAGGCTTGAAATTACAAACTCTAAATTTTCTCCACTCACTCACAATTCTCTTAGTGCTCACAGTGACCAAAGACTTGCTTGGTTCTTGCACTTCACCTCAAACACACAGAGCACCTATAGTGCTTTACAATGTTCTCACAATTACTCGATGAATCACTCAAATAAATGCATTTACAATAGAGATTTTAAACAACTGAACTTTGCAGCAGTGATACAGATTATAAGGTTAAAGAACTTTACTGCAGATCAATTGCTTTTTTAGACAGGGTATGGATGATTCGTAATCATCCCTTTCTTCAGTAGGTTCAGATTTGAACAATGATGATGCTCTTTACTGCAGAAGGATCTGAGTGATCAAGCAAGGTTCCACTAGTTGAATGAGGGTTTCAATTTTTCTTGCTTGAAAATCTCTGTGGGTGTTAAGCACGTAGCCAAGTTCACAAGTTGAAAGTTAAAACATACTACCTACGTGGCAAAAACCCTGACATCCAACAGGTCACCCCAAAATTTGAGGAGGCAATCCTCGAGTCTAAAAACCCTGACACCACATCAGGCTATGTTATCCGGACTCGGGTACCATCTAGAGGTCGAATTTGCCAAATCTATCAAATTATAGGATACAAGGACTCAGCTAAAAAGTGTCCAATATTTAGACACAGGTACTTTGGACACTTGTAAGGGAAAAAAGTTTACAATTTTTTATGTATGAGCCATCAGTTTTGTAATGAAAATAAAAATAAATAAATATATCAGTTGTACCTTTTGAAAGAAAAAAAAATCATGCAACTTATATTATCATATTATTTTATTACTAATTTATTTAATAAAATGAAAATGAGTTGTAAATCATATTATTTTATTACTATACTTTTTTAATAAAAGTAATCCATTAGTTACAGCAATAACTAATGAGTTGTAAAATCATATTATTTTATTACTGTATTTGTTTAAAAGTAAAGGCGCATATCCAGTTACAACTGTATATTTTTTTTTGATAAGTAAGATTTTATATAAAGCGCTCAAAAGGGGAGCGAATCCCAACAGAATACACGAAAAAATCCAAAGCTGACCATCTTTAACTTGAAACTATCAACAAAATCCATGTATTACCCTACCGATTTACAATCTCCCATTCACCCAAAAAAATAACTAACCCATAATGATGTATTTGAGAGACCAAATAGAAGTCTCCTCGCCCTCGAAAGATCTTTTATTCCTCTCCCGCCACAAGCCCCACCATAAACAAAGGTGAGTGGCCCTCCACGCATCTTGGCTCAGCTCATCACTGGGCACCCTTTCCAAGCCTCTATTGCATCAATCGTAGAATTGGGGAACACCTAAACTATGCCAAAAGCTGTCAAAAACATAGACCATACATCCCTCGCCACTGGACAATGAATGAGGAGGTGATTGACTGTCTCCTCCACTTCCTTGCACATGCAACACAAATTCACTACTACCTATTGTCGTCTTCTAAGATTATCCAGTGTTAGAATCCTTTCAAGAACTGCTGTCCAGGCAAAGAATGCCACTCTGGGAGGGGCTTTTGATCTCCATATGGCCTTCCAAGGAAAAGGGTCCCCCGGAGTCCCTAAGAGGGAATCCTTCCATATCAACTCATCCATACCCACTCCCTCCACCTTCTAACTATATAACACAGCAAGAAGCTCAGTAGCCTCCTCCAGTTCCCAATCCTGAAGTTGTCTTTGAAACTGTACATCCCAAGTCGTCCTCCTGCTATCAAGCCGATAACAATCAACTACTAAGGCATGTCGTTCTGTAGCAATTCGGAAGAGTCTTGGGAGTCGACGAGCCAAGGTGTAGTCCCCGCACCAATGATCCTCTCAAAGCTTGACATGTCTTACACTTCGTACTTTAAACTGTATGTGTTTTGAAAACCCATCCCATCCCTTCCGGATGGTCTTCCAAGTCCCCACACCATAGTGAGCTCCACCCTCTCTAGAGAACCACCCCCCGCCCTTCCCCTATACGACAAACAATGACTCTCCTCCACAGTCTATTCCTCTCCTTACCAAATCTCCAATGCCATTTCCCCAGCAAGGCTTTGTTGAACACGTCAAGTCTTTTGATACCCAATCCTCCCATTCGGATGGGAGAGCATGCCTTTTCCCAACTTTTAAGAGTCTAAAAGTTTAGATCCGAATGGACACGTGGCATCATCTTGACCTGTGGAATTTCGAGTGTGCAATCAAAGGAAATCTCGGATTGCACTTCCTTATTTATTAGTTTCCAAAATAAAGAGAGGAGGATAATTAGTATCCAAATCTCCATGATTTATGGCTTAGTCAATCTCCTTGATTTATGGCTTAGTCACTTCTTAGAATCAAGGATTTTCTGTTTTTACTTCCTAGAATCAAGGAGTTGAGTTACTTAATTGTGTGGGTATCCTCTCCTATTTATTCTGGTATTCTTGTCTATCCTAGAACAACGATGTGAGAAGAATTTTCTCTCATATTTTTTCTATAAAGAATTCTCTTATATTTTTTCTATATGGTATCAGAGTAGCCTCTGAACCTCCAAGAATTCTGATGATGGTCAAGTACAGTATGGCCTTTGATAAGAGCAGCACCTCCGACGCCTCTTCTGGCCCTGAATAGATTTCTCACAGCGGCCATAGCGGATCTGAAATTCTCATGTTTCCAATAACTGGACACAAACTGAACGAACATAATTACCTTCAATGGGCTCAATTAGTAATGATGTTCGTATCAGGGAAAGGAAAAGGCGACTACCTCACAGGCGCTGCTGTAACCCCACGGAAGGAAGACCCAAAATTCCGTACCTGGAGATCTGAAAATAACATGGTAATGTCGTGGTTGATAAATATTATGGACAATGAAATTGGGCAGAATTTCATGTTCTATGGAACCGCAAAAGAAGTCTAGGATGCAGCGAAGTAGACGTACTCAGACAACGACAATACGGCAGAACTGCTAGAGATTAAAAGCAGTATCCATGATTTGCGACAAGGGGATCTCTCCGTCACACAATACTATAACACTCTTACCCATTTTTGACAACAATTGGATGTCTTCGAAGAACTTGAATGGGATTGCCCTGGAGACGCAACCAAATACCGGAAAATAGTCGAGAAGGAGAGAGTCTCAAAATTCTTACTTGGTCTAAACAAAAACCTTGATGAAGTCAGGGGGAGAGTGTTCGGGATGAGGCCTTTGCCCTCAATCCAGGAAGCTTTCTCAGAGGTGCGTCGAGAAGAAAGCAGGAAGAAGCTCATGATGGGAAATCAAAGCACTCTAAGCGCTGCAAATATTCCAGAAAGTTCGGCTCTTGCAACTCGTGGAATGAATCCCACCAGTGACAATCGAACCTGCAAAGGCAGGCCTTGGTGTGATCACTGTGCAAGCATGGACATACCAAAGAGACATGCTGAAAAATTCATGGAAAGACAGCCGACTAGAAACCAAATAGACCATCTCAAGACAGAGAAGGTCGTGGTCTAGCAGCCACTACAGATGACCAACCAACAACCAAAGCTGCACCCTTCAGCAAAGAACAGATTGAGATGCTGTAGAGGATGTTCAACCAACTTCAGTCAAGTCCAACAACACCAATCATCAGCACAGGTTCAGTAGCACAAAAAAGTACATTCCTAAGTGCTCTTGGAGCCAAAACCAAGAATCTAACTTCATGGATTATTGACTCTGGAGCATCTGATCACATGACTAGGGATGCCTCCTTATTCCAAAAGTGCAATCCGTGTTCTGAAAAATACAAAGTGAGAATAGCAGATGGTTCTCTATCCACTGTGGCTGGTATCTCAAAGACCCTTGTATTAAATTCCGTGTTATTGGTTCCTAATCTGACCTGTAACCTTTTATCCATTAGCAAAATTACTAGAGATATGAATTGTGTTGCTAAATTCTTTCCCACTCATTGTGAATTTCAGGACTTGGATTCGGGGAAGACTATTGGCAATGCTAAGGAATGTGAAGGGCTCTACCTCCTCAAGAGTGATAATCAACTTGGAAAACAATCTCGAAGTGCTCATTGTACAGAGAGTCAGTCTGTTATAAATTTCAATTCTGTTCCAGTTTCCAATAATGAAAGTGCAATTATGTTGTGGCATTTTCGATTAGGTCACCCAAGGTTTATGTATCTTGAAAAGATGTTTCCTTCTTTATTTATTAGAAAAAACTCAAAGTCTTTCCAGAGTAAAATTTGTCAATTGTCCAAATATACTCGAAATACTTATCCAATTTAACTATACAAGGAATCACAATCATTCTCAGTTATACATAGTGATATTTGGGGACCCTCTTGAGTCAATAGTATTATAGGAACTCGATGGTTTATCTCTTTTGTTGATGATCATTCTAGAGTTACCTGGATATTCCTTATGAAAGAAATATCTGAGGCAGGACCAATCTTGAAAAAATTTCACTCAATGATCCAAACTCAATTCCTTGCCAATGTTCAGATTTTCAGAACGGACAATGCCAAGGAATACTTTCATTCTATTCTTGGGAATTATCTCCTTGATCATGGGATAATTTATCAGAGTTCTTGCATACACACTCCACAGCAAAATGGGATAGTTGAGAGAAAAATCGACACCTATTAGAAGTTGCTCGTTCTGTCATGTTCACAAGTCATGTCCCAAAACATTTCTGAGGGGAAGCTATCCTTACCGCTATCTATCTCATAAATCATATGCCTTCAAGAGTCTTGAAATTCCAAACTCCATGCCAGGTACTCACTCAAGTCTATCCTCAATCCAGACTCATCTCGTCCTTGCCACTAAAAGTCTTCGGTTGCTCTGCGTTTGTCCACATACCTCCACATCAGAGAAGTAAACTAAATCCCAAAGCCATAAAATGTCTATTCCTTGGATACTCTCCTCACCAAAAAGGTTTCAAATGTTACTCTCCCATTACTCGGAAGTTCTATAACTCAATGGATGTCACCTTCTTTGAGAATCAGCCCTTCTACTCCAAAACTCATATTCAGGGGGAGAACCTTCCACCGACTCAAGTTCATCTCCACCGGGTAACTCCACCACTCTTCCAAATGTGCCTATTCTAATCGAGTCAACACCCGAACCATCCGTTTATTCTGAACCCACTCCACAAAGTCCTCAGGTTCTAACCTAACAAGAAAAATCAAGGATATTTAAAAGGATTGTTTATTCAAGAAAGCAGACCACCGCTCAAAGGGAGGTAGATCAACTCACTTTTCCTAAACAGAACCAAGCGTCCGCTCCAAATCCAGTCACTCCTACTCAAAGTAACACAAATTCTTATCCTAGTAATGATCTTGATATTCCTATTACTCAAAGGAAAGGTGTTAGGTCATGCACTCGGCACCGATCTCAAACTTTGTGACATATGAGAGATTGTCTCCCTCCTACCATGTTTTTACCTCAAATCTGTCCAGCATAGATGTTCTAAGCTGCATACAAGAGACTCTAAAGCACCTCAATGGAAGGAAGCAGTTGATGAAGAAATTTGGGCTCTTGAGAAGAATGGTACTTGGGAGCTCACAGAACTTCCCAAAGATAAACAACCTGTGGGATGCAAATGGATATTTAATGTTAAGTACAAGGCAGATGGAAGTGTTGATCGATACAAGGCGAGATTGGTAGCCAAGGGATTCACTCAAACTTACAGGATTGATTATTAGGAAACTTTCGCCCCAGTCGCTAAGTTAAATACAGTGCGGGTACTTCTATCCTTGGCAACCAATTTGGATTGGCCTCTACACCAACTTGATGTCAAGAATGCATTCCTTAATGGAGACTTGGAAGATGAAGTCTACATGGAGATTCCTCCTAGTTTTGAGGACTCAAGCAATACCAACCTTGTTTGCAGACTAAGGAAATATCTTTATGGCCTTAAACAGTCACCAAGGGCTTGGTTTGAGAGATTTACTATAGCGGTCAAGAAGCATGGATACACTCAAGGCCAATCAGATCACACCTTGTTCATCAAAAAATCTCCTGAAGGAAAACTTACTATCCTCATTGTATATGTGGATGATATTATCTTAACAGGAGATTATGAAGACGAGATAAGACTGTTAAAGAGTACTCTTGCAAAGGAATTTGAAATCAAGGAAATCGGTGCACTGAGATATTTTCTTGGCATGGAAGTAGCTCGTTCCAACAAAGACATTTATGTCTCTCAGCGGAAGTATACACTAGATTTGCTCAAAAAAACAGGTATGCTCGGTTGTAAGACTTCAGATACACCTATGGACCCTTCCAACAAACTCGACCTGAAGGGAAGCTCTACTCAGGTTAACAAAGGGAGGTACCAAAGACTAGTAGGTAAACTGATTTACCTGTTCCACACAAGACCAGATATCAGTTTTTGTGTTAGTGTGGTTAGTCAGTTTATGAGAAACCCTACTAATGAGCACCTTGAAGCAGTTTACAGAATTCTTATATATCTCAAAAAGACTCCAGGGAAAGGGCTTTTCTTCAAAAAGGGGACAAACTGTAGCATGAAAATCTTCTCAGATGCAGACTGGGCTTGATCCCTAACTGATCGCAGATCTACCTCAAGCTACTGTTCCTATGTGTGGGGAAACCTTGTTACATGGAGAAGTAAGAAGCAGTCAGTAGTAGCTCGAAGTAGTGCCGAGGCCGAATTCAGGGCTATGGCTCACGGAATATGTGAAGGAATATGGCTCAAAAGACTCTTAGATGAACTGACAACTCCTACTGAAAGCCCAATAAAAATGTTGTGTGACAATCAAGCTGCTATCAGTATTGCGAAGAATCTGGTTCACCATGACAGAACTAAACATGTTGAAATTGATCGTCACTTCATCAAAGAGAAGATCGATCAGGGAATCATCAAAATGATCTATACTCCTTCAAGTCTTCAAACCGCAGATATCCTCACCAAGGCTCTCAACCGAGATCACTTTGAGGTTCTTCTTTCCAAGTTGGGAATGATTGACATTTACTGCCCAACTTGAGGGGGAGTGGAATTTCGGGTGTGCAATAAGAGGAAATCTCAGATTGCATTGCTTTATTTATTAGTTTCCAAAATAAAGAGAGGAGGATAATTAGTATCCAAATCTCCATGATTTATGGCTTAGTCATCTCCTTGATTTATGGCTTAGTCACTTCCTAGAATCAAGGAGTTTCTGTTTTTACTTCCTAGAATCAAGGAGTTGAGTTACCTAATTATGTGGGTATCCTCTCCTATTTATTCTGGTATTCTTGTCTATCCTAAAACAACGATGTGAGAAGAATTTTCTCTCATATTTTTTCTATAAAGAATTCTCTTATATTTTTCTATATGACCATTAAAACAGGGCATTAAAAACATATTGGCCTGTATTCAAGCATGCTTGGCGAGGCACAAAAACTTGATTATCTTCAACCTTTCGCTATTTTTATCCAAACCACAATTTGGGCTTCCTAACACCGTGAATGGTAGTCATGTCTGTGTTGTGTTGTGTTGACACGGACACTCTCTCCAGCACCGGGGAGTCCAAGTAACATAGGCATCAGGTCACCCCAAACCTCGAGGAGGCAATCCTCGAGCCCATAGCCTTGACACCACATCAAGTCACCCCAAACGTCAAGAATAACAATCCTTGAATCCAAAGACCTAACAATACACCTAAGTTAGCAAAATTTGAGGCAGGACTGGCAAACATGAGAAGGAACATAGGTAGGACCCCTCACACGTTTACAGTCATCTAGTAGGACACTTAGAAGGATCTTGGATTGGTAGATGAGAAGCCAAAGGATGCCTAAGTCCTCTTGGACACTAGCCTGACCAAAGGGACGACGAGCATGTGCAATGACAGAAACACGTACGATCACATTTAATGTTGTGTCTTGACCGATTAATGCTTATCTACTGCCATTGTCCAACAGCAAATGCGTTTAATACAGCATTAACCATTTAATGTGCCGCGGCTGACCCATGCGGGATTAACGGAAGATTTGGCTTAAATAGCCGACGAAAGACTGCTAAAGTAATCACGGTTAGTAATACCCCAGGCCTCGAACCTTCATGTATTGTCCGAGGAACCTCAGACTATAAATATAGATGTCATTGAGCATTACGGGGTCAACAACTACAACAACTTAAAAATTAACATAACTGAAGCTTGTTTATTCTCTGTCACAGGCACAAACATTGCTACTTTCGCCATTAATGCCTTTGGTTTGTCTGCATCTCTCCTTCCAGATCAGCTCTCTGGGTCTTTCATTTTGTGTGAGATATCTTTCATTTATTATATTCCATCATTTCTCCAATAAAGGACCCTTACAATCTCTCTGTTCTTGTTGATCTTTTGAAATAATGAAAGATGTATGTATATTTGCAGATAGAGATCTCTGATGAATAATCGCAATAGGCTTGATGAACTCTTTTCAAAAAGATCCATTAGAAAATGCAATCATATATATATATATATATATGAGAGCATAGCCAACAGTAATATTTCAAAAAGACCGTTAGAGATAACTGGCAAGGGATAGGCTCATGGGAAATTACCAGTGTGCCCTCCAAATAACAGAGAAAGGAGACAATGACTGAAATGCCCTCAAAATATAAACTCTCAGATAGAGAAATGCAATACCCTTGGAGGGAAAGACATTCAACTGCCAGAAAGTCTTAAAAATACCAGAATGCCCTTTTAGCTGAAATGACAGATTACTAAAATACCCTTCAACGGAAAATGGACTCTTCAAAGAGGATTTTTACTTCAGTTTTGATTTATGGGATCAACCATTTTTTGCCAATAAAAGAACAAACCACAAAATCCAAACTGAGCGTTAAACAACCCAACATAAATATCATATATGTCATGCCAGGTCTAAGAATATAAATGTGCGCTACCACAAGATCTGAGAATGGGTATCCTCAAGAGAGGTATCATTTTCGGCGATTCACAGCAAAGAGAATGCATCTGACATGTTGACTAGGCTAGTTCATGCAGAGAAGTTCTAGTATTGTTTGGACTTGATCTATATTACGTCTTGTTGAATCATGGTGGCACACCCTTACCAACATAAGAAGTGCAAAGGGGTTTAATGTGGGGCAGTGTGGTGGAGCCATCAATAGAATCTTAAGAGTGGCTTATGCACATACCCGTCATGGTGGAGTTTCTTTCTATATAGAACTTGTACTTGGGTTTCAAGAGGTTATTTTAACCCTGGACCGATTGAGTAAAAGAATAAATTGGTCAAGGATACAAAAAGTGGTGGACCAATTGAGGTAAAGGCTTGATTAGTTGAGGTGACACCAATATAGGATCGATGTTTGGAATACTTGGCTGGTTTAATTGATTATGGGTTAAGTGCAAAAAACACCCTCACTATATACAGAATGTGCAAAAAACACCCCTGCAGTTTACAATGCTCATATAACCCCCCACTAGTTGTATCCGATGAGCAAATACCCCCTCCAACGAATTTCCGTTCAAAAATAACATTTGACCGTCATGTTTAACTTAATTTTTTTAAAAAAATTCCGAGATTATCCTTTACACTTTATAGGGTGAAGTGCAAAAAAACCCCTCGCTATATAAAAAATGTGCAAAAAAACCCCTTCGCTATATAAAAAGTGCAAATAGCCCCATTGTTCAAAAAATCCCTTGTCCATTTTGGACATTTTTGGTCTTCTCCTTTTTTTAATATTATAAGGGTATTTTTGTCATTTTCTAATTCTGATACCGAAAAATTGATGATTTGTCCTTATTTGCACCATTTGAAAACTGTAGGGGGTTAATTGAACATCAGGGGGGTATTTGCACATTCTGTATATAGCGAGTGTTTTTGCACAACCCATTGATTATTGTTAGAGCAGGTGAAACGTGTCTGATTCTGAAATTGATTTGTTTGGCTTCAGACACTCTCTTAGAGCCATTTTGGGTATGAGACAGTTGTGAGACTTTTGTAGAAGGGCCGAGAGATGCAAATTTATGTTTGAAAACTACATCGTAGTTCCTCTAAGATAGTTGTTTTGATGTCCCTCTCTTTGAACGTGGGCAAACAACCGAACCACAAATCTTGTGTTCTTTGTATATGATTGTATTTTGTTCTCTTTACCGTTTTCATGTGTTTATTGCTACATTTCCTGCATTACGAGTTACGAATCTATGTCTCTATGTTAGACTTGTTTCTTTATCCATGCTCGTCCAGAATAGTGTGGGAATCCTTGTCAACCTTTCATCAGAAATATAATGATTGCTATAAAGTTGGAGACTACATGGAAAATCTCATTACTTCACCCACGTTCTTTCTCTCACAACTCAATCAAAAATCCTGAAAACGTTGTCGTCTTGCAACTTGCCGTCACTTCCGTGATTACATGCTGGACCAACATATGATTGTTCTACCCAACAATTTTGAGTATTAAATTTGGACCATTTAGTTGCTATGCCATAGAGTAATAGAGATGGATATGCGCCAGATACGGCCAAATACATGGCTGATATGATTGAGAAATATCTAGAATTTAAAAAGAAAAATTGTAAAAGAAAATAAAATAAATCAGATACGGTTGGCTACTTCTAGGATATGACAGGATACTTCTGGGATACATTTGGACAAAATCGTGTATATTTTTATAAAAAACAAGGGCCTAATTGTAATAATAATAAAATTCATTGTTTAAAAGAAAATAAAACAAAAAGGACTTAAGAGCCCAAATTGATACTAATCGACACTCATCAACGCAGTGAGAGAGAGAGAAATAGTGAGAAAAAGGAGAAGAAGAACAACAACAACAACAAGAAGGGAGATTCGGTGTCTACTAAGGGATGTATTAATTTGGGTCATTCAAGTTCTAGGTTAGGTTTTTCTTATTGTGTTTCATTTAATTGCCCCTTTATTTATAAACATATTGGTTGTTATATTTGCATTCATAATGTTATGGAAAACTAATAAAAATTAATTTATATATATATAACAATAATATATTATTATTTTATTGCCGTATCTTGCCGTACTCGTATTGTGTTTTTTGGAGATTTGTTGTATTGCCGTATCCGTATCTTGTATCCATATCCATGCTTTATAGTGTAGAGTCTTTACTTAAAGTATAATTGCCTTAACAGTGAAATGTCAAAGTTTTCTATTTTCGTCTACGTCATGTTACATTTAGGAGTATTCTAGCAATATAAATATCTATTTAAACTTTTTATTAAATGAAGAGCAGAGATTTTTGGAGTTTGAGAGAAATTTGAAGCTTTGTTTGATGTTTAATATGACCTTATATTAACAGATTTTCTCCAAGAAATCTTAGGTGGGATTTCCAGGTTTGTCTTCTTCTTCTTTTCTCTCTCCTCTTTAGATCACTGTTCCAGGTAGTCATTAGTCTTCAGTATTCACAGACCCAGAATAGCTCCTATCTTTTCTCCAAAATTCTAGCGTACCTAGCCCATTCTTGAGTTTCCAATCTATCACCTATAAAATAAAGCCAGTTCAAATCCTTTTCAACCCAAAAATCTTACAACCATTCTTCCACTACCAATTAAAACCCTAAATATACAAGCTTTCATTGACCTAAACCCTCCAAAAGCTGTTCATAGGCAGCGTAATTAAATTTCTTAATGTTCTCCTACATCAGGGTTAAAAAAAAAAGCTTGGGGTGGGAAGTGATGGGTGTAGAAGATTATTCTATTTGGTTGATCAAACACACACACACGAAAAAAAGTTTTTGTCAAATTACTCTAACACCTTGACAAACTAACGATCCATTAAACAAAATCACATCTAATATATAATTACAAAAGTACCCTCAAGTTATTATGCTTTTATGCAAAAATAAGCTCAATTTCTAATTCTTTGACTGAGATTAACATGTTTTATATATATATATTTTCTCCATCAATACTACACCAGCACTACTGCCATTGAGGGTAGTTTTGGCATTTTAATTTTTTTTATGTTAATTGACTTTAATGGAGCTACCTGTCAATTACGGTAGGGGTACCCGGAGTAAAGTCAACCAAACCTTAGGGAGGTTGAGCACCATATTTTAAAAACTTTAATCTGAAAGTAATTAGGTAAAACTTCAGGGGAGGTCATAATAATTTACCCAAAAAAAGAGGTTGCTTGAGATTTGGGTCCTTCATATTGTAGCCATGTTTCCTTGTGGACGTGTTTATATTGGTGCATTGTTCAGGAGAAGTTCCTGTGTGTGGTGTTTTTACTATTGCTCTTTCTACTCGTGTACATTTTTAATGCTTCTTTTCCTGCATCTTCACATCATATGTTCTAATGTACTTAATTTTTCATCTCCCTCCTATCCCTTGACAATGACAATATTTCCAGACCTAGGGTCCCTGACCTGTAAACCATTTTGGTATTTCTAGTCATGAGAGGCTATCTGGAAAGTTGCTATACCTTTAAGTCGCATTTTCTGTGTGTGCACGTTTTCTTTCTTTTCTTTTCCTCTCTTCCCCCACCACCACCACCAAACCCCACAAACCACCACCCCCCGCCTCCTCTTCCTCTTCTACAAGGTGTTCTCGTCTTAATGTTAGATCCTACTTTATTCTCTTTCTCCTGTAAGTCTGCTAAAAACATCAAATCAGGTGACAACTCAACAATATATAGATATACGGGTATTTGAATTTTTGGAGTTAAGGTCATTTTGGCCAGTGCTCTCTAACACTTGTGTGCATGTGTATTTGTCTCGTATATGCATTTGGAGAACCTCCCCATGAAATGCTAGTTGAAACATGCTATAATTATTATATTTGTATATATATACACAACTCAGCTCAGTATAGTGTTTTCCCAACTACTTGGGGTTGACTACATTTTTTTTTTTTGACAAGTAAAGATGTATAAAAAGGCACTCAAACGGGGAGTGCATCCCAAATACAAAAAAGGCCAGAGAGGCCCTCAAACTTTCAAAGCATCCAACAAATCAACCATCTCACTCAATGAATTACAATTTCTCTCATGAACCTAAGAAAAGAGAGAGCAAAGCCTAAAAAATTTAAGCTCCCTTATGGAAGACTCAACATCTTCAAAGGATCTCTTGTTTCGTTCCTTCCAAAGGCACCACCAAACACATAAGGGGGTCGGTCTCCAATAGTCACAAACCTGGGCATTTACATCATACCCTCGCCAAGCCTCCATCATACCTCTAGGAGAACTGGGCATAACCCACTGGATTCCAAACAACCCCCAAAAACATACTCCAAATATCCCATTCCACCGAGCAATGAAGCAAAAGATGGTCCACGGTCTCCTCATCTCTCTTGCACATACAACACCAATTAGTGAGGACCCTTTGTCTCTTTCTCAAATTATCAATTGTGAGAATCTTCTCAAGGACCATTGCCCATCCAAAGAAAGCCACCTTGAGGGGCCTTAGACTTCCAAATCGACTTCTATGGGAAGGTCATCCCTGCTGTCCCATAAATGGTTTTGTTAAAGGATCTAACATCAAAATACCCACGAGCCGACAGAGCCCATACCAAGGTCCCCCCCATCCACCCTCTGGAGATAAATAGAAAGCGAATCGCCTCCTCTAATTCCCAATCTTTTCCTCAAAAATTTGACATCCCAAGTCGTCTTATCACTATCAAGGTGATAACATTGGAACACCATGGCTTGTCGATCACGAGCAACACGATAAATACTAGGGAAGGAGCATGCCAACGAACGATCACCACACCACCAATCCTCCCAAAACTGGATATCTTTGCCATTACCAAACCTGAATCTAATATGCTTAGAGAACTCATCCCACCCTCTTCAGATGAATTTCCAAACGCCTGCACCACCCATCGATCTCACCTCCTCCGAGCACCACCCTCCCCTCACCTCTCCATACCTACTAGAGATGACCCTCCTCCACATCCTCAGTTTTTCTCGCCCAAATATCCACTGCCACTTCCCTAGGAGAGCTTTATTAAAAGGCACCACCTTTTGAATCCCCAACCCTCCCAACTTGATCGGTTTGCACACCTCTTTCGAGCTAACCATGTGGTATTTAAACTCATCATCCATGCCTCCCCACAGGAAGTTCTGCTGAAGTTTCTCAATCCTTTTAGCCACATAAATAGAAATCTGGAAAAGGGAAAGAAAGTACGTAAGAAGGTTGGACAAAGGTTCTTTAACAGGGTAACCCTTCCAACTTTCGAGAGATATTGCTTCTTCCAATCTACAAATCTCCTCTCGTACCTTTCCACCACTGAATCCCAAACTCCCACTCTTCTCGCCGAGTCACCCAATGGCAAGCCCAAGTACAAAATAGGGAACGACCCAACCCCGCAGTTCAAGATGCCTCAGCTGTGACTCATCCGCGTCACAGAAAACAAGAGTGTCATCAGCGAACAACAAATGGGAGATGAAGAAGAATAATATCTTTCTCATTTCATATTCATAGAAAATACAACAATATATATACTACTATACAACTAAAATAAGGAAACTAATTATATAATAGGTAACCCTAGGAATTAGTGGATCAACTAACTAGAATTAGTGGATCAACTAACTAGAATAAGTAAATTACAGAAATTAGGGACCAAATCAGGGAGCTGCCTAATATATAGAGAATCCCTAATTTACAGGATTAGTCAACTTTCCCTCTTAAGAGGGAATCTCCTGATTTTTCTCCAATTAGCGCAAATTCTTCAACACTCCCCCTCAAGCTGGTGAGTAAATGTTCTCCATTCTCAGCTTGCTCGTGATTGTTTGAAATGAATGACTTGCAAGACCCTTGGTAAGTATATCAGCAAGTTGACCTTCTGTTGAGACATAGGGTGTACAAATGAGGCCACTATCCAACTTTTCTTTGATAAAATGTTTGTCCACTTCTACATGTTTGGTCCAGTCATGCTGAACTGGATTGTGGGCTATGCTAATGGCTGACTTATTGTCACAATATAACTTCATTGTTCCTTCCCACTTTATTCCAAGATCAGTGAGTATAATCTTTAACCAGAGCAACTCACAAATCCCATGTGCCATAGCTCAAAATTCGGCTTCTGCGCTGGATTTAGCCACCACAAATTGTTTCTTACTCCTCCAAGTAACCAAATTTCCTCCCAAAAAAATATAATATCCTGAAGTTGACCTACGATCAATAATTGACCCTGCCAGTCAGCATCAATGTATGCCTCCAACTCCAGTTTTTCATTCTTTCAAAATAGGATGCCTTTTCCGGGAGTTGACTTCAGATAGCGGAGAATCCTATAGACAGCTGCCAAATGTATCTCTTTTGGTGAGTGCATAAATTGACTTACCGCACTTACTGCATAGGCTATATCTGGCCTTGTGTGTGATAGATAGATCAATTTTCCACCAACCTTTGATACACGCCTCGGTCATCTACAACATCTTCCTTTGCTTCTCCTAACTTGTGATTCTGCTCAATAGGAGTATCAACTGGCTTACATCCTAACATTCCAGTTTCATTGAGTAGATCAAAAATGTACTTCTGTTGTGAGACAAAATTCCATTTTTTGAGTGAGCCACTTCAATTCCTAGGAAGTACTTGAGTTTTCCAAGATCCTTCATTTCAAATTCTTTTGCAAGATGCCCTTTTAGTCGACTTATCTCTTCTAGGTCATTTCCGGTTACAATTATATCATCTACATAGACAATTAACACTGTCACTTTTCCTGAAGTTGAGAACTTGATAAAAAGAGTGTGATCTCCTTGACTCTGCCGATATTTCATCTCTACCATAGCTTTTGTAAATCTTCCAAACCATGCTTTAGGAGATTGTTTAAGGCCATATAGTGTTTTTCGGAGCTTGCACACTTCACTGTTACTGGCATTCCCCTCTATACCAGGTGGTATCTCCATGTATACCTCCTCCTCTAAGTCACCATGTAAGAAGGCATTCTTTACATCAAACTGCTGCAAAGGCCAATCAAGATTAGTAGCCAAAGATAGTAAAACACGGATAGTGTTCATTTTTGCCACATGAGCGAACGTCTTGTGATAATCTATCCCATAAGTCTGAGTGTAGCCCTTCGCCACGAGTCTAGCCTTATATCTCTCCAAAGTACCGTCAGCATTATATTTTATTGTAAACACCCATTTACAACCAACAGGTTTCTTACCCTTAGGAAGTTCAACAATCTCCCAAGTTTTGTTCTTCTCAAGGGCTCTCATTTCCTCACTCATGGCTGCCCTCCAATTATTATCTCTTAGTGCTTCTTGAACTATTTTGGGTATTTCAATGAAATTTAATTGAGTGAGAAAGGCTTTATGTGCGGGTGATAGTTTATCAAATGAGATAAAATTGGATATGGGATGTTGGGTACACCTCCTAGTGCCTTTTCTAAGAGCTATTGGCATGTTTAGGTCATCAAAAAACACAAGAATCCAGAGAAGGTGGAGTTTCATTACCTGGCACGAGTTCTGATTCTTGGACCAGCTCTAGTTCAGAGACGGGCTATTTCCTCCTTGAATACACCTTAAGTGACATAGTTTGATCACCCCCCACCTTTTCATGTTCGGTTTCAGGCAAGGCATCAATTCCAATAGAAAGAGGAGGTGATGGTTCGTTAAAATTGGCAGGTAAATCAACATGTAAATTTATGCTGGCCAGGTCATGAAGGAAGGGCCCAACCTTATCTTCTTCTAAAGGCTCTCCCTGAAGATAAGGCTTGGAAAAAAAAAATTGGTTCTCAATAAAGGTTACATCCATGGAGGTGAAATTTTTTCTGGAAGTCGGGTGATAGCATTTATAACCCTTCTTGTTTGGAGAGTAACCAACATAGACACACTTAAGGGCTCTAGGGTCAAGTTTAGTGCGATGTTGGGCATGTATATGAACAAAGGCGACACACCCGAAAACTTTAGGAGGAACACTGCCAATCCCACCGAAATTTGGAAAGAATTGAGTAAGGACACTCATTGGAGTTTTGTATTCAAGGACCCTTGATGGCAATCGATTGATAAGATGAGCAGCAGTCAAAACTGCCTCTCCACAGTATGATTTAGGAATATTCTTTTGAAATAGAAGGGCTCTAGTAATCTCCAAGAGGTGTCTATTTTTTCTTTCAGCAACTCCGTTTTGTTGGGGTGAATCAGTACATGAAGATTGGTGAATAATTCCCTCCTTTTGACAATAAGGTGACAAGATTTGGTTAAAATATTCTCTTCCATTATCAGATCGAATGGTTTGGATTTGAACACTAAATTGATTACGAATCATTTTGTGATAGATGGAGAAAACAGTACTAACATCAGATTTATTTTTCAACAGATATACCCAAGTGACCTTAGAATAGTCATCGATGAAGGAGACAAACCAATGAGCCCCAGAAATATTAGGAACCAGAGAAGGCCCCCAAACATCTGTGTGGATCAAAGCAAATGGTCTTGAAGACTTTTTATTACTCAATGGAAAAGGAACACGATGATGTTTGGCTAATTCACATACCTCACAATGAAAACTATAATATCCAACTCTTCAAACAATGAAGGAAACATTCTTTTCAACAGAACAAAAGGTGGATGTCCAAGACGAAAATGACAACCAAATTTGGGGTGTATTGGATGAAACCTTTCCTGAAAGGTGTGGAAGGGGTAGACGATTATCATTGCCACTCTCAGCTTCCAGGTAGTAGAGCCCCTCTCTTTCCTTAGCAAGCCCAATCGTCTTCCCCGTAGCGTTTTCCTGAAACACACAGTGATGTTGACGGAAAGTTACGCGACAATCTAAGTCCTTGGTAATTTGATGAATGGACAAAAGGTTAACAGAAAGTTTCGGCACATGCAACACATTTTTTAAAGCTAGAGAAGAGGTCAAAGCAATAGTTCCTTGACCAGCAATAGCAGCTAATGTTCCATCAGTTACTTTGATTTTTTGGGTTCCTGGACAAGGTCTGTAAGTGGTAAACCTATGAGATGAATTTGTCATATGGTCTGTGGCACCTGAGTCTATGACCCAGGAATCAGAAAAATAATTTTTTGAGACACTAAAAGCCAACGGATACTTACCTGACTGTGCCAATGAACAAGAGGCACTCGGTTTATCCAAAGAATTAAGAAAATTCCAGAGTTTGTCTATCTCTTCCTTATTGAATCCTCCAATCTCCTGATTATTGGCTGTAGGGGTCTCGTGCTGACTCTCTTCCATATTGGCAAAATGTGTTTGTCCTCCTTTCTGTCCAGGTCTACCTCCTTTCCCATCATTTTCTTTTCCAAAGAATGATGGCTTGCCATGGATTTTCCAACATGTCTCCCTAGTATGCCTCGGTTTCTTGCAATAATTGCACCAAAGACCATCTTTGTTGCCTGATTTCTGTGCCTCCGTCTTTCCTAGGTTCACAACAGTTCTCTTTCTTGTCGTTTGGTTTGAAAGCAACAAGGGCGGAACCTTCTTGTATGTGATTGTCGAGCATCACATTCCTCCGGCTCTCTTCTCCTCTTAGAATTGAGAAGACTTCCCTTAAGGAGGGCAAGGACTCCTTTCCAAGGACCTGGACTCTTACTTGATCCAGTTCCACATTAAGGCCAACCAGAAATTCGAAAATCCTCTCTTTCCACAAACTTTTGCAACATGGCTGCATCTTTACTACACTCCATTTTAAAATTCTGATAATGATCTAATTCAAGCCATAAGCCCTTCATAGTGCTGTAATACTCAATTACAGATAGAGTACCTTGCTTGGTAGAAGAAATTTTGGTCTTTATCTCATAGATTTGGGCAGCATCTTGTACTTTGGAGTATGTTTGATGAATTGCCTCCCATATCTCCTGACAGTATTAAGAAACATGGAAGTTTTGCTGATCTTGAGCTGCATGGAATTCATAGCCATGACATGATCATTGAGTCCTCCACATCCCAAGAGGAAAAATTGGGTTCATCTTTGCTAGGTTCTGGTCCAGTGAGGTGGCTCAGTCTTCCATTCCCTTTGATGAAGGTCTTGACCACCTGTGACCATTCAAGGTAGTTGTTGCCATTCAATTTGAAGGAAGTGGTACTCACCCAATGATGAGTTTGTTCCAGTTGTGATAGGTTGGGTACAGGTGGACATGGTTTCTGTGGTTTCAGACATGATGAAATCTGAATTTTTTCTTCTCAGCAATGAAGGCTGAGTTTTCTTGGAATCTGATTTTTTCTTCTCAGCAATGAAGGCTTAGTTTTTTGGGTTTCTCTCGGCAATATATAACTAGAGAAACAAATTATAGCTTGGCTCTGATACCATGAAGAATAATAATATCTTTCTCATTTCATATTCATAGAAAATACAACAATATATATACTACTATACAACTAAAATAAGGAAACTAATTATACAATAGGTAACCCTAGGAATTAGTGGGTCAACTAACTAGAATAAGTAAATTACAGAAATTAGGGACCAAGTCAGAGAGCTGCCTAATATATAGAGAATTCCTAATTTACAGGATTAGTCAACTTTCCCTCTTAAGAGGGAATCTCCTGATTTTTCTCCAATCAACACAAATTCTTCAACAGGAGATCTCCAGTTGGCTGGCAGCATCACCCTCTAAAAAATCCCAAATCCACTACTCTCCTCATCAATTTGCTAAGGGCCTACATAACAAAAACGAATAAGAAGGGAAAAAGAGGGTCCACTGCCTAATCCCCCTCGAGCTTTCGAAAAAACCAGTTGGAGATGCATTCACAGGCACCGAAAAGTGAACTGAGGAAATGCAAAACTCAATCCATCTCTCCTCAAATCCCATCTTCTCCAACAAATGAATTAAAAATCTCTGGTTCATATGATCATAAGCTTGCTCAATATCGAGCTTACCCCTGGGATCCCAGTAGCTAATCTATGATCCACACAGTCGCTCGCAATGAGTGCTGAGTCCAAAATCTTACGCCCACCCACAAAGGCATTTTGTAGGTCCGATATAAGATCCTCCATAACCACCCGCAGTCTCAAAGCAAGGACTTTAGCAATAAGCTTATAGATACATCCCACCAAGCTAATAGGCCTGAAGTTCCTAACATCTGTTGCGTCTCCCTTCCTAGGGATTAGAGCGATGAAAGCGACATTCAAACTTTTCTCGAATTGACATTGAGAATGAAAAACATGAAAAGTGCCCTTGATTTCTCCCCTAACCACCTCCCAATTTTCAAGCAAAAATCTAGAAGTGAAGCCATCTGGACCTGGAGCCAAGGTTATTAAAATCGGGATTTTACGTTGGATCGTTTTGGATTCCGTAGAATCGGAATCGTAGAATCGGATCGTGAATCGTAAGATTCTACCAAACTAGTAAAAAAATATTTGCACCCTCCTCCTTACCAAATTACCAATACTAATGAATTCTTAAAGAATTAGGTTCTGAGCATTTGCACCCTCCTCCTTACCCTTATGTATTGACAGTACAGAAGGAAATGGCTATGTTGCAACCATTATCTTTCTCAGTTACTGACACAGACCTTAATGAGAATCACAAATTTTTATACCCATGAAGAGATCATAATGGATTATACATGAAGATATTAAAAGAAATATTATCTGATATATAAAAAATGATAAAAATCTATTTAAACACATAAATTTTCTGAATTCAGAATTATTTTTTTCTTCTTTAAATTGATGTATTCCTGGTCATAGAACTTCAACAAGATAACTGATCTTGTCACAAGTAGAGACGACTTGGAAACAATCCTTATAGATTAAATTCATCAATAATTTTCAGAAAATCTAGCAGTTACTGTTTTAATTTATGTGACCAGTAAATTTTTTATCAATTGAAGATAATTGATGGATACTAAAGAAAGAAACTGAGTAACAGACAAAGCAACAGAGAAACCTTGGACCAAATTAATGGAAAAAGAAAAACCGAAAATGGCAACTTCAGAAGTACCAACACAAGTCCAATTAAAACTTGCAAAATCAAAACTCAAAAAAGAAAAGACTTGCAAAATCAAAAGAGAGGAGAGATGTGGAGACTGGAGAACAGAGAGCTGAGAATCAAATGTGTACTATGTAGTTGTGTACCTTTGGCTTTTGGAAGTTGAACCACACCGGAAGTGAACAGAGAGCTGAGAGACCTTGTCGGTGCTGCAGCTGCTGCCGGACGTTTCCGGAGTATCGCAGGTCTTCAAGACTTCCAAAAGAAAGAAAAGAGAAGCTTTCGAATGGGGCTTCGAGTCGTCGACAGTGAGAATGGCCGATCGCAGGTCGCAAGTCTTCGAGTCATCACCAGTCGTCGCGAAATCTAGGGCTTCTCTTAGAATCGAATGGGGCTTCTTCGAATGGGCTTCTTATAACTGTATATGTATTATGTAAGTATGTATATTATAATATTATATGATCTGTAACTGAGCAGGCTTTATTTGGGCTTTGTATTATATTTTGGACCCATTTTAAGTTTTTAACCCAAAGGGCCCAGAAGCCCGCCCAGTAAAAAGAGTCAAAAAATGGGGTTTTGTAGAATTGGTAGAATCGTACGATTCTATGATTCTACCGATTCTACTCCATTTCTACACAAAAAACGATCCAGGAACGATTCAACTCGTTTTTAACATTTTGGATCGTAGAATCGTACCGATCCAGGAACGATTCAACTCGTTTTTAACATTTTAGATCGTAGAATCGTACGATTCTACGATCCAAATCGCAATTTTAACAACCTTGCCTGGAGCTTTGTCCTCTCAACTCTTCAAAGCCGCCAAAACCTCCTCCTCACAAAAAGGTTTCTCTAGCCCCTCTCTATCCACCTCAGACACTGTCCCGAATTGTAAACCCCCAAGAAGCGGCCTCCAGCTAAACTCCTCCGTATACAACCCCTGAAAGAACATTCTACTCTCTGTAAGGCCATTGTCTCAATCAACCCACATGTTAATTTATTATATATATATTAACAATCCATTTGAAGCTGAAATATTGTGAGTTGCGCAGTGTGAAAGTGGTGTAGAAGTTTGATCTTAGACGAAAGACCTAGAGGGGGGGTGAATAGATCTATCTTGCTCTTTTGATTGATTTTTAACTTATTTTAATTTTACCGAATTAAAATTAAATCAATCACACAAAGCAGTAAAGATAATGCAATAAGTAAATAATGTTTGAGTTGACACTGGATTTTTAACATGGAAACCTCGGCGAGGAAAAACCATAGAGACTAGCTGTCTTGGGTGAAACAATCTACTATAATGAGAAAGACTAAAACAAGTTTCGATGCCTTCGAAACTACGCCCCACAAGAGTCTATGGTCCCAGTACCTTCAAAATCACCTGTCATTGATTTACCTCTGATGTTCAGTGTCCTCTGATCTTAGTACCTTAAGAACCACCAGCAACACCGATCCACGTCAACGTCAACGCAATCACCTTATGATGATCTACCTTTTCAAGTGATTGAACTGCCTTCCTTTCACTCATGAACGCAAAGATGAATATGCTGCCATTTGGTGAGCATAGATGAACTGCTCTTTTGCTGCCTTCTCAATTATCTACTATGATTTGATAGTTATAGTTTAGCAAAACTGAAAACACAAAAGTTATCAAAAAATAAACTTGGATGTCCTTTGTGTTTAAGTCCCCTTATTTTTCATGTTGTTTGTGATTGATATTTTGAGGAAAAAATTATGCTGCTCTGGACAACCAAGATAAATTGTAGAAAGCTCCGGATGCCATTGATTAGATAAAGAACATCACCCAAATGACACTCACGTCTAATAGTCTGTCCTCTTAAGTAAATAAAAATACTCAGAAAAATCAAAAACTCAAAAGCTTTTACTATGAAAAATAATGTATCTCTTTGTTGTTTTAGAGCTGGATACTAGAGGAGTTTAGGAGTTTACATCGACAAGAGAGTCCAAAAATAAGTTGGAAAAGTGTTGTAAAAATTGTTACCCAATAAGTGTCCCTAGAGAGAGGGGGGGGAGGGGGGGGGGGGGGGGGGTGAATAGGGACTCTAAACAAACAATGGAACTTTTTCGGGTAGGCTTTTGACAAAAGTAAGTTTGTTTGGACTTTTGTCAAACACTTGGTAAGCTTATGTATTCAATAAGTGGAAGTGGTCATCTAAGTGCAACATCTAAAGCTTATAAAGTGAAGACTATGTTGATTGTGCATTTTATCAAACACTTGCTGTGCAACTTGAAAAAACAATTATAGAGTCAAATAAATAGTCAATCACTTAAAGCAACATCCACAACATAATTCATATAATCCAAGCATTCATCCCATCCTCCTCATATAAAGTAATTCCTATAGAATTCATATAAAAGACATTTGGAAATTAAACTAATGAATATGCTAGCAAAATAAAGGAGTTAAGAGTTAGAGAAATGAAAACTCAAGAACATGGCAATATATATGGTTCGACACCACCACCGGTAGCCTACATCCATGCCTCGAGAAAACCTCTTGAGGATTCCACTATGAAGCTTCCCTTGCGAGTGGAAAGCAAACATTTACAAACTCTTGCGGGTGAAGAGCCGACCTAGCTTTGTTCACTCTTGTGGGTGGAGAGCTAACCTAGTTTTGCTCACTCTTGCGGGTGGAGAGCCAACCAAATCATTCTCCTTATAAGGTAGAAAATAAACCTTTACAAGCTTCCATGAAGCAATTCCTTTTGTCAGGAGCACTTCTTGGACTTCCTCTCACAAAGGTAGATAAGAGTTTGAAGTTTGGAGTACAATGATGTATATCTGTCAAAAGATAGATGTACAAATTGAAGCTCACAAATCTAGAGTTATAAATGAAGTAATCAAAATGAAAAGCTCAACTCTAGTGTTTCACCATGAATGATATTCAAGTTTAGACTCAATGGTGATTTCTACCAATAAATGAATGATACGAAGGTTTTAGGCTCTATTGTAGCATCTACCAACAAATAAATTTAAGAGATGTGTAGGGTGGTAGAGAACCCATGTAAATATGCATTACAATATGTATTTATAGCCCCTTAAAGAGATATAGCCGTTGCGGACCAAAATAGCCGTTTATGGATAAGCCGACTATCATTTGAGAATAGTCAGTTGTTTTGACTTATCTATGCAAACTCAAAGGTTGTGGAATAATAAGTCGACTGATAAGTAGACTTGTCTTATAAATAAGTCAACTGATTTATTATGCTCCAAAATCTCAAAAACAGTTTGGACAAATAAGTCGACTTTTTATGTGAGATAACTCGACTTTTTTTTTTTTTAGATAAGTAGACTTATCTTTGAGATAAGTCAAGTGTTCTAGCTCATTTGGAGAAACTGATAACTTGAAGTCTAAATGAGCCCAAGCCATCAAGGGACTTTGTAAGAGATGTTCAAAGAAGATCAAGTCTTATTTCTACATGTCTGAGGATCATTAAAAATGATATGCGTGAGGTGCATTGGGTCCTAGAGTCAACTAGGTTATAAGTTAGGTTCTTTGAAAGTTTTGACAAGCTTGAACCTTCCCAAAGTCAATTATGGCCTTATGAAATAAATCATTTTGATCCAAGGTCTTTGACTTCACAACTTCACTAAATGTGAATATTGAGTATTAAAGATATTCCCAATTGGAGATCATTTCAATGTTACCTAAGGCTTTTCATGATTTAAAAATATAAGTTCAAAGCCTTATTGCTCTAATTCCTAAAGACCATTCCAAATGATATGATTAAAATACATGGGCCTAATTATGGCTTAATTGTTGAGTTCTTCCAAAGCTTATGAAAGCTTGAACTAACTCAACCATAGTAAAGGTCTCATGATGTTATAAATGAAGTTCATGGTCAAGGACTTATAAATGATATGCATATTCCTAGAGCTTTTATGTGAGTACATCAAAGTGACTTTACAAAGATTACCTATATACTCACCAAGGCTAAACTACCCAATTTTCAATGTCTTCATTGATCTTGATGTGCATTGGGTGAAATCTTCTTACTTTGATGCTGATTTCTCCCCTATGTGAATCACAATATACATAAATTTCAAGTATCAGCTTTCAAAGCTCAATTTAGGGATTACTCCCCCTATCAATATGCATCAAAAGAGTAAAGCAATTAAGCATTTGTATATATTCATGAATTTCACCAATGGAAATTCTCCCCCTATCAACATGCTTTAAAGGAATTTAACAATAAAAGCATATAACATGTGATACATGTTTTAAAGCAAGTGTATATACTCATGTCAAAAGATTTATACATGAAATCAAATAAAGAGTTAACATCATGTTTTTTGCTAAATATGAATATACTCTTAAGCTCAGTATGAGAAACAACACATAATTATATATGTATGCTCCCTTATCAATATACATTGAAGAAATGAGTAAGGCATTAAGTGAAGATTTCTCCGGAGATAAAGGAATAGGAATAATTCACTGTGTGTATTCTTCTCCTTAAGAAAGATTTAAATAGTACACAAATAATTACAAATAAGGAAATAAATTAAATTCGAATAATCAACTCCTATAACTATACTAATTACACATAATCAGTACATGTCCTATAACAATGCTAATTATCTATATATGTGAACAACAAATGTCCTATAACTATGTTAATTATCTATATATGTCAACACTCTCCCTCAAACTGGAGAATAGATGTCCCGGATTCTTAGCTTGGCAAGAGCAAAATTGAACACTTTGCTAGAGACTCCCTTAGTCAAAATATCAGCAAGTTGATCCTCGATCCTCACAGGGAGTACAAATCACACCTTCTGTTAACTTCTTTTTGATAAAGTGTCTGTCAATCTCAACATGTTTAGTCCAATTATGTTGCACAGGATTATGAGCAATGCTAATGGCTGCCTTATTATCACAATATAGCTTCATGGGACTTTGACAAGCAATCCTCAATTCTCCCAATAGGATCTTTAACCATAATAATTCACACACACCGTGGGCAATAGCTCTGAATTCAGCCTCGGCACTAGACCTGGCCACAACCGACTGCTTCTTACTCCGGTAAGTAACTAGATTCCACCTACAAATGTGCAATATCCTGTAGTTAATCTTCGATCCGAAATAGAACCCGCAGAGTGATCATGTTTCGAAAACAAAAGGTCCTTGCCAGGTGCTGATTTCAAGTATTTGAGTATCCTCTCTACTACCTGCATATGAACTTCTCGTGGCTCGTGCATGAACTGACTGACAACACTCACTGCATAGGCTATATCTGGTCGTGTATGAGCCAAATATATTAGTTTTCCAACCAACCTCTGATATCTCTCTCTGTCAATAGGTGTATCGTCAGTCTGTTCACCCAATCTATAATTCTGTTCGATAGGAGTATCCACAAGCTAACATCCCTGTCTCAGTTAAAAGATCAAATACATACTTTCTCTGTGAAACAAAGATTCCTTGCTTTGAGCGAGCCACTTCAATACCTAGAAAATACCACAGGACACCCAAGTCTTTAATTTCAAATTCCTTAGCCAAATGTAGCTTTAGTCTCCTAATCTCCTCAGTATCACCCCCGGTCATGATGATATCATCTACATAAACAATAACAACTGTAATTCTACCCCCCTGAGAGTGTCTAAGGAATAACGTATGATCTCCTTGACTAGGACAATATCCATACTTCTGCATAGCTTATGAAAATCTACCAAACCATGCTCTAGGAGACTGTTTCAGGCCATATAATGATTTCCTTAGTCTGCATACTTTTCCCTTTTTGGTACTTTCATCACTACCTGGAGGAATGTCCATGTACACTTCCTCTAGATCGCCATGAAGGAAAGCATTCTTCACATCAAACTGTTGGAGAGTTCACTCCAGGTTAGCTGCTAAAGATAAAAGAACCCGAATAGTGTTCATTTTCACAACTGGAGCAAATGTTTCTTGATAATTAATGCCATATGTCTGAGTATAGCCCTTTGCCACCAATCTTGCCTTGTATTGGTCTATTACCCATCTGCCTTATGCTTTATGGTAAACACCCATTTGCAACCAACAGGTTTCTTCCCTTTCGGTAACTCCACTAACTCCCACATAGAGTTTTTTCAGAAAGCTCTCAATTCCTCAACCATTGCCTCTTTCTACCTTGGATTGTCAAGTGCATCCTGAAATTTTTTAGGAATAGATACAGAAGACAACTAATGGGCAAAAACCTTAAAGGATGGTGAGAGATGATGGGAAGATATAAAACTTGAAATAGGATATTTATATTTTGACTGACAAGTACGATGTGATTTTCTCAAGGCAATATGCAATTCTAAGTCATTAACAACATTAGAATCATCTGGAGCATTAGGATCTACAAAACTATTATCAACAAAAGAGAATGGAGATTCAACTGACTCTACCTCAGGATTACCTGTTATTGGGGAAGACTGATCATTTTGCTCAAGAGGTACCTTTTCTCTTCATAGATATACCTACTCAAATTGAGACATTTGATGACCTTTTAGAGGGAGAGTCAAAGAACCGCCTTCTGTTTTTTCATTTTTTTTATTTTCAGTATCCAATTCAAACATAGGCACAATATAAGACTTTTCTTCGCTACTCAAGGTCTCCCCTGAAGAGAAGTCGTAGAAGCAAGACTAAAAAAATAAGCTTGTTCCTCATGAAAAGTAACATCCATATATGCAAAGAATTTTTTTTGCGGAGGGTGATAACACTTGTAACCCTTCTGAGTAGCAGAATAATCGAGAAAAATGCATTTGAGGGAACGAGGGTCAAGCTTACCACTATGATGAATATGAACAAAGCTTACACAACCAAAAACTCGAGGAGGAAGATGATTAACAGTAGATGGCAAGCAAGAAGTAGTGAAAACCTAAAGCGGAGTTTGGTATTGAAGAACTCTGGAAGGCATCCAATTGATCAAATACGCTGCCATGAGAACAATCTCCCCCCAATATGACTTTGGTATTGTCATGGATAGAAGTAGAGAACGGGATACTTCAAGAAAATGGCGGTTTTTTTGTTCGACTACTCCATTCTGTTGAGGGGTATCGGTGCAAGAAGTTTGATGGATAATGCCATGATCAAAAAAATAGGACTTCAGACCAGAATAAATGTATTCACCCCCATTATCAGAGCGGAAGACTTTTATTTTTGAATTGTACTGAGTATGGATCATTTGATGAAAGGACTTAAAAATAGAAAAAACTTCCCTTTTTTCCTTCATCAGATAAACCCAAGTAACTGGGGAGTAGTCATCAATGAATGTGACAAACCATTTAGAACATGAAAGATTAGTCACACGAAAAGGGCCCCAAACATCATTATGAACAAGAGTAAAAGGAATGGCACTTTTATTAGTACTTAATGGAAGCGGTACTCGATGATGTTTATCAAGTTCACAAGTTTCACATTGAAATTGAGAAGCATCAACAGCAAAAAATAAAGAAGGAAACAATTTTTTTAAATAATAAAATGACAGATGTCCTAAACGCTTGTGTCAACCAAATGTCACGAGATGAACCAGTAGTGGATTACACAGCATGAACTAAGGTTGAAGCAACTGGTACATCCAAAGAGATAGAGGCCACCTCTTTCACTACCATAACCAATCCTCGCCCCCATCTTGAGATCTTGAAATATACAATGTGTCAAAAAATATGACAGAACAGTTTAAGGTTTTAGTAAGTTGACTAATAGACAGTAGATTATTGGACAATCTAGGGATATGAAGAACATTGGAAATGGACAGAGAATCAGAAAGTGAGATTGAACCTTCACCAGCCACATGGGTTGGTGAACCATCAGCAGTTGCGACGCAAGTTTTAGTAGGTGAGGGTTAACATGAGAAAAAATGAGATATAGTGGTCATGTGATCAGTTGCCCCTGTATCTAAAACCCAAGAGTCTGAGGAAAACTTACCGGATACACTAAAACAACGACCAAAGTTACCTGAGGACGTGGCTAAAGAACTGGACCCTTTAGTAGATAGCAAGCGAGCACACTCCTGAATCATTTGTTCCATCTGAGCAGAAGAAAACTTAGCAGTAGAATGGTCACTATTCTAATCACTGGAAGAGGTATAATGAGCCTTGGAGCTAGAACGACTCCCTTTTCCGCCATTACTGCCTTTACCTTTGTCACCCTTTTTTCCAGGCCACCAAGGCGGAAAACCATTGAGTTTAAAGCATTGCTCTCTCACATGTCTAGTCTGGTTACAATAATCACAAACTAAAGAATCTTTGTCATCAGATTTAGTAGTTTTAGCTACATTACCGGATGTTGCAATTGGTGGAGGATCGGGCTGATGTACTAATGGTGCTCGAGGTGGCTGACTTGTGGTGGAAACCAAAGCAGATCCTTCTGGAGAAGGTGGCATGAGCATAGCAGATCGTTGGAGGGCCTGGGTACGCACATAAGCATAGGCCTCACGCAAAGAGGGAAACGGATCTTTTCCAAGCACCTGAGTCCTTACTTGGTCCAGATCCAGGTTAACGCCAGTAAGAAACTCAAAAATACGTTCTTTTTCAATCCGCTTATTCAACAAAGCGGTATCAACAACACACTCCATCTCACAAGGTTGGTAATAGTCGAGTTCTTGCCACAAAGCTTGGAGGGCATTGTAATATGTCTCCAATGTCCTTCCCTGCTAAGTAGTAGTCTTAATACGACGCTTCAACTCATAAATCTGTGTCTCATTTCCTTCCACAGAATAAGTCTAAGATACTGCATCCCAAATATCTTTAGCGAACTTGAGCCGCATATATCCAGGACTAAGATCGGAGGTCATAGTTTGGAGGAGCCAAGAGTAGAACATTGCATCTTTTGCAACCTAAGTCGTGAAAGTTGGGTCATTAATCGTAGGTCGGGGTTTTTCCCCAGTCAAATACCCCAACTGGCCTTTGCCGGTAATATACAGCTTCACAATGTGAGACCAAGCTAGATAATTGATGCCATCAAGTTTATGAGGCATCAACTGGACATTCATCAGATCTTGATGCGGGTTAGATGCAGTTGGAGGAATCATTAGAGTCTGAGAATCAATCTCAGAAGTCACAGGGATTTCAATTTTGTCTGCCATGAAGTCAAATAAGGACACCTGGTCTGTGGTGGTGGGCAGGGCTGTCGGTAGGTTCTATGGTGTTAGATAAAAAAAAGATCTGGTGTTCGGGTATTAAGGTGTATTTGCAAAACACCCTAAAAGAAAAAATTAAGGTTTTAAAATTCCTCTCTAGAGAGCTCTGATACCATGAAGATTTCTCTAGAGATAAAGGAATAAGAATAATTCACTGTGTGTATTCTTCTCTTTGAGGAGGATTTAAATAGTACACAAATAATCACAAAGAAGGAAATAAATTAAATGCGAATAATCAACTCCTATAACTATGCTAATTACACATAATCAGCACATGTCCTATAACTATGCTAATTATCTATATATGTCAACAACACATGTTCTATAACTATGCTAATTATCTATATATGTCAACATTAAGCACATGCATATAAATGAGAAATCTCCTTGTATCATCATGAGAAATCTCCCTGATGTGTCTTGAGTCTTTTCTTCCTCTTTTCATGAAGAGAAAATAGGTCTTGATACCAAAATATGATATGAACTAATCCAAAGTTTATAGTGCATTTAATTGAAGATTGTAGGGCCTTAAAAGGTCTATTTAAAGATAAAAAATTCAATATGTCAACCTCATCATCTAAGGTAATGACGAAATGTGCTTATAAGTAAAACACTAATGGGTGTGCATGAATGTCTAAAGTATGAGACACTAATCATGATATGAAAATATGAATGTACAAATCTTAAGTAAAGCTATGTTCCTTAAATAGCTCACAAGTTGTATATTGACTTGCATATGATTGCATATGATACCAAAATAAGATCACAAGTTACTCCAAGTGAGGATTTGAAGATCTTATGGGTGCAATGCAAGCATGTCACTCAATGTCACAAATTTTACTTATGCTTATTTTTATTCTAAAAGTTCAAAAACTATCACATCTAAACACATGAGCTCTTAAGAAATGCCTAATAAGTATCTAAAGTGTTCCCAAGACACCATAATCCTAAAACTAAAGCGTCCAACAAAAATTTATAAAATCTTTCTATGACACTTAGAAGAGATTCAATCTTAAGAAGAAATTGAGCTTACCCATCATGCTCAAACCATATTCATCTTGCATGCTTTTAAGATTTTTTTGCACAATTTCTCATTTGTTGATTCAAGAATGATATCGTCCAAATATATGAGCATAATTAATAAATCATCATTGGTTTTGACAAATAAAGTATCATCAAATTTGCTTCTATTAAAAACCATTTCTTATGAGAGAACCACTAAGCCTTTCATGCCAAGCTCTTGGAGTTTATTTCAAACTATATAAGGCTTTTGATAATTTTAAGCATGTGGTTTAAAACTTCATGCATTTCAAATCGGGGTGTTTGTTCTACATAGACTTCCTTCAATATGAAGTCATTTTAAGAATGCATTTGATAAAAATATTTCATGCAAAAGCATGTAACATTCTTATTGCTTCTATTCTAGATACAGGTGCAAAGTTTCTTTAATGGTTATCCTTTCTTCTCAGTTGAAACCTTGGGTCACTAATCTAGCTTAGTTTCTAATGAAAACATCTACCTCATCTTTTTTAGTTTCTATGTGTCTATAAAGGTGTGATCATTTGATCATTTCATCAATAAGTCGACTGTTTTACCATGCTTCAAAAGTTCAAAAACATTTTGGACAAATAAGTCAACTTTTTATGTGAGATAACTAGACTTGTCTTTTTGAGATAAGTGTATCTTTGAGATAAGTCGACTGTTGAAGCTCAATTGGAGAAATTGATAACTTGAAGTCTAAATGAGCCCAAGTCATCAAGGGACTTTGTAAGAGATGTTCAAAGATGATCAAGTCTTATTTCTATATGTCTAGTGACCATTAAAATGATATGCATGTGGTGCATTGAGTCCTAGAGTCAACTAGGTTATGAGTTAGGTTCTTTGAAAGTTTTGACAAGCTTGAACCTCCTCAAAGTTAACTATGGTCTTATGAAGTAAATTAATTTGATCCAAGGTCCTTGACTTCACAACTTCACTAAGTGTGAATATTGAGTATTAAAGATATTCTCAATTGGAGATCATTTCAATATTACCTAAGGTTTTTCATGATTTAAACATACAAGTTGAAAGCCTTATTGCTCTAATTTTCAGAAATTATTCCAAATGATATGATTGAAAGACATTGTCCTAGTTATGCTTAATAGTTAAGTTTTTTAAAGCTTATAAAAACTTGAACTAACTAAACCATAATAAAGGCCTCATGATGTTATAAATGAAATTCATGGCCTATTGTTTATGGTCTAAAGATTTATGAATGATATGCATATTCCTAGAGCTTTCATGTGAGTACATCAAAGTGACTTTACAAAGATTACATATACACTCACCAAGACTAAACTAGTCAATCTTCAATGCCTTCATTAATTTTGATGTGAATTAGGTGAAATATTCTTTCTTTGATATTATTGCCTTCATCCTTTTGCAATGTCCTTGATATAAGTATTTGGACATAGATGGGCACGATCAATGTAAACTTTGGATACCTTTGCAAGGTGTCATTGATCCTCTTGTCTTATTTTGAGTCTTGTCAGAATACAACCTTTTTAAGCACAAACTCAAGTAAACATTAAATTTCTAACACTTGCAATGTTTTGTTATCATCAAAATAATTGAGATAACTTTGGTTGAAAACCTTGTTCAATAAAAATCTTATTAAATGTCCATAGAAGTTTGGTTGAAAAAGGAGTTGAAATTTTATCAAAACATACAATCCCCGAAGCTATCAAGACAAGTGCAACCAGCTGAAAAAATTACCAATTATTTGGACTCTGTAGGACCAAACTACCGAGAATGTCTGCAGGACCAACTTTTCAGACTTTGTTGAGGGGTCAAACAAACTCGAAATTAAGCAAATAAATATGTTGCTGGAAAGCTTATCGAGTCTAGTTCTGCCTAAATAAAAATCATCTCGAAACACATAGTATGGAGTGAGAGATTGTCAAAATACTACAGACATGTCAGAAATTGACTAAACACAACACCCTATGTTGGTATTGATTCAAGGCCCACTCAACTCATGTTCCTAGGTTTTCAAAAACATATTTTGACTCTTGAAAACATTCAAAAACCTTTTTTTTTTAAAAAGTGTACTCACACACTTACCTCCTCTAAGTGATGTTCAAAATTCAATCAATAGGTGTTGATCTTGTGTCGATCACTTGCCATTTAGCTTCCAAAATCGAGACTGAAAATAAATATAAAATTTCAACTTGATTAACATGTTTTGACTCCGAAATTTGCCAACACATAAACCAAGTTAGCTTCCTTTGATTTATACCATATTTATAATGCTGCTACATCTTTCAACAGATTGGACAGCAGACTTTGGCATTCGGGCTGAAATTTAATGCTAAAGGAATTGTTGATTGCTATGAGAAAGATCTTGAGAGTCTTCCTTTTGGTCAAAGGCGTGATATTGAATTTAAGATGATTGAAGGAGACTTCCAACTCTTTGAAGGAAAATGGTCCATTGAACAGGTAAGATCTTCTCCACTACTATTAGAACTGTGGTCCTTATGCCAGTCATGAAGCATTTTGTCTGAAGGAAGTTTCCATGGTCATTGACTGTGACTTGTTTGTTATGAGTAATCTATTTACAGCATTTTAGTTTTAAAAGTTATAATGGTTTCATATAAGAGATAAAAGTTCGAGTTACTAAACTTCATGCTTACTATAGTTATTTATTTATTTTATTTTTTGTTGTTGTTGTCGTCATCGTCGTCGTCGTCATCTTTGTGTGCATGTGTGGTCATTGGTGTCGGTGGGTGGGGAAGTGACTGATTCGATAGGATTGACTGCTACCAGGATTTACGAGCATAATCAAAGGGTTGAGATATTCTTCTTAGGTAATGAACATATTGTAGCTTAAGGTTTTGCTTGAATGGTGTGATTTCACAAGTTTAGGCTGAATCCTTCAATTTGGAGATGTTGATTCCCGACCAGCCAAAAGTGACAAGTACTTATAATTTCACTCTTTTGTGGTTATTTGTTTGTCACTTGAAACGTTGCAGGAAAATAGTCAGTTTTTAAGGAACGCTGAGATTTTTTTCTTTGCCTTTAGTTTAATTTAGGATTTAATTTTTGATAAAGATAAGCTATGTAAGCATATGGAAGTCTCTTTGAATTAGTTAGTGAAATCAGAGCTCAACTTGAAAATCTTTTCGGGGATTCTGGGAACTTGCATCTCTCTCTCTCTCTCTCTCTCTCTCTTTGGTTTTTGACCCTATTGATCTTGTGATCTGGATATCATCAGCAAACTTTTTTAATGGGCTGATTTTAAAAAATATTGAGCCTGTAGAATTAGAAATTTTTTCTCTAGTGTGGCAAAAATTTTGTGGTCCATGTGCAATAGTAATGAATCATCTAAAGTTTGATGGTGCAGTGCATTATGGACAGATGCAAAGGTCGTAATTCCTTGGTAAGCCAACAATTTTATACGACTCTCGCATATGTTGTTGATGTGGAGCCAAAGTTGTGGTTACCCGTTGGCCTTGTTGAAGGCAGATTGTGCAGGGAGATAAAAGTGAACCTTTCGTGCATTCGAGAAGAAGCACAAAAAGCAATGCACAATACACTTCCTGCTCAATATTTTATGTAAGAATGCCTTTTTTCCGGTTTATTTGTTGATAATTAAGTTTTCTATTAAGATAACAATAAATTCTTGTATAATATGTTGGGATTCTGAAGCTTAACTAAGGCCTGTGGTGGCTATCCACCCGAATGTCCACTTCTGTTAAATGGAGAGCCACGTCACTGATATGGCCAGCCCAGCCAGCCAGTATGGTGCTGGTGGGGCTAGCCACTTTTTTTATTATTAGTTTTTGTTCAATTTTTTTCTTAAATTTTTTTAAAACTTATTTTTTTCAATTTTTTGTGAGGAATAAAATATTATTTTTTAATTGTTTGCTTCTCATACTTGTTGAGAAATTTAAAGGAAATAAATAAAAAGACATTACATATTTTCTCACAAATAAATAAATAAAATAAAAAGACATTACATATTTTCTCACAAAAAAAAAAAAAAAAAGCAAAAACCTAATAAAAAAATATTACATATAACCACTCCCTTGATTGAATTTATTTAAGATTGCCTTTTTGTTGTGCAATGATCCATGTTTTTGCTTCTTTTGTTGGAGTCTTATTTGGATATTGATGCATCATCTCTTTCAAACTCCACTTGAGCTATATCATTCTTATATTTACCTATCTTTCTCTCAATTCTATCTCCAGCTCAGTCCTTTCTTGCGCCAAACTAATTTTGATTTTGGCTTGGATTTTCAATAGCTCTCCTTCGAGTCTTGTTTCATTCACCACGCAATCCTGTTCTTTTAAATCTTGAAATTTTATCACAAATAAGTTCTGCATTTGTAGAACAAGTTTATTTTTGTTGTTACCTTTATTCGTTGCTTTTTGTCCAAGGGGTCGGGGTAAGTCATGCAAACCTTCAGCACCAGTCGGTGAGTCGTTATCGCCAAGGTTTATCGAAGCTAGAGTTGATACTCCAGGAGTTGATGGATTGTTTTGGAATGAATTTGGTGTTGTTGGACAGAGCCACTTCCAAGCACATTAATATCGAGATCGATAACGCCTCTTTTTTATTTGTTGATTTGACTTTTGTTTCTTTTGTTGAGCGTTGTTATGGTTATGTCATTTCGCTGAATTTCAAATAATATTCCAATAGTGATTCAACTTAAAATCGACACCTTATTTTCAATACAGTGCTTTAGCAGTTTGGATTTATAAAAAATAAACAATAGTTGAAATTAGTTAGATTATCAATTAAAATTAAGAATTTAAAAAAAAAATTATAATGATCAAAGTGTCTTGGATAGTTTTGTAGTATCCAGAAAATTTGTCTACTTTTGAATGAAGGTGGGAAAACGGTTCATCAAACCATTGCTATTTCTTGTTGTCGTGTTCCCCGGTTGGCTTCAAATTGAAAAAAATCTTGAGAGTGCAATTCATAATTGAATTTATGTGGTAATTAAAGTTATGAGATTGGTTGAAGTGAGAATTGTAAAATAAAGGTTGAGGATCCATCAAGTGTTGAAGGATAAGAATTGAGTGGAATGAATGTTAGAGTGATGAAAATTGAACGTGGTATTAGAGATTATGAAGAAAAAAAATTGGTCAAAGAGTCGTGCTCAAAAGAATTTTCAAAAAAGTTAATTGGGTCTCGCGTGACTCGCCACTGATGACGAGGCATGTGTGAAGCCCACCATGTGAAAAGTCCACACCAGTGGTCGCGGCATCCACACTGGATGTTATAATGTAGAGGATGTCGGATACCTTTCTCTTTTCAAAGCCTGTGATAGGACTGTTAATGATTGGTACTTGATACTCATTGGCCCCCACAGGAGGCATCTCATTTTGTTATATCATGCAACCGGCCTAATGACTTCATATCATTGATTTAGGTGGCATTTACATTTGCTGCTAGTGTCAGATCAAACTCATGATCAATGTCATTCCATCAATTTCCAAAGAAAAATGCTTCTCAACTCTCAAGCTAAGTCGGCATAAGACGACCCATTACCCGGTCGACTTGGCAGAGTAGCATTGTTCATTTCGAATTTTTCCCTCCTACCGTCACGTAGTCACGTGGACTCACAAGAAACAATCTCAACTTTCCATTTACAAGGGTTTATTTGGAAACCCTTTCTGTTTTAATCCAAAACAGGAATAACGTTTTTATTGTGTAGTGTGTTATAGTGATTGGAAGCATTTTTGGTGTTATAAAATTTGTTACAAGATTTTTGGAAGCAAAAACATGTTTGATAAGGGGCTGTTTGGTAATACTTCATTTTCTAATTTCTGAAAAATTAAATCTAAAAATTTGTTGTCATTTTTGTCAAAAGCAGAATACGTTTGGTAACATCATATGTTATTCAAAATTTTGAAAGTACAAATCTGAAAATATATTTGGTAATCCAAAATTAACTTAAAAAAAAAAATAGTGGTATCTTTTATTAAAAATTGTGTTAATACGAGTCTAACTCATTTTAACTAACATAAATGTGATATTACATATTTTATGTATCTTCTTTCTTCCTAAATTATATTTGTTTAGACTTTATTTTAGTTTACTTTAATTAAAAATTTATTTTTAACTATTTACATGTTTTTGGTAATTGTCATATATTATTATATATTTGTTTCATTTCCTTTTATATTTTTATAATATATATAATTGTATTTATATATAACTCTTATTTTATTGTATTTTCTTCTTATATATATCTTTATATATATATTATATATTTATTTTTTATTATTATATATATATTTATATATATTTTATTTATTGTATTTTATAAAAAAAAATTTATTCTTATTGACTTATAATATTGTATTTATTATATTATATTTTTATATTATATATAATTGTATATATATATATATATATATATATATATATATATATATCCTTATATTTTTATTTATTGTATTTTATAAAAGATTTTTATTCTTATTAACTTATAAATTTGTATTTATTGTATTTTATTTATATAATTTATTTATTTTTTATTTATAATTTTCTTGTTTATTGTATTTTATTTTGTTATATTTATATTTTTTGAGTAACCAATTTTTTATTTATTGTATTTTCTAATTTTTGTATTCTTGTTTTTTATAAAATTTTAATTATTGTATTATATTATATTTTTGAGCAAGCTAAATTTTTATTTATTGTATTTTATAAAAAGCCAGAAATGAAAACTTGAATTGAAAAATGAAATCTGGAATTGCACGATTCGTTATGAAGTTTTCAAATTATGATTAAGCATTGTCAAAATTTTGACATCACTTTTATTTTTTCAAAAATGAAAACTACGTTACCAAACGCGATTTTTGTTGAATCTGGAATAAGAAATATTACCATACTGGGTCTAAAAAAGTTTTGCAAAACTGAGAAACAAAATGGTTAGTTAAAAAAGGTTACTTAAAGTTTTTATTTTTGTATTGATCACCGCTACAAAATGGTTAGAAAACACTGATTTTTTGTACAAAATGGTTAGAAAACACTGATTTTTTGTTTTTGATTTGGGTCTTTTTCCGGCAACAAACATGGTACCATTTGAATCACAACAAAAATTACCAAACCTAATTTCTTGTTTCCGATTTGAGTCTTTTTTCGGCAACAAACGCGGTGTTATTTAAATCACAACAAAAATTACGAAACAGTCTGTGGGGTTATGCTTCGCTTCAGTAAACTACTTGCAACAAAAAAACATGAAGCAAAAGAGTTGTTAAATGGACTCTAAGAAATCATATTTTTTTAATCCCAATCTTCAATCTATTTTACATGTCTGGAACGAAAAAGTTCGAACTTAATATTTACCATTATATAAACCTATCCTAATTGTAATTCTCTTTTACCTCCGAAAGAAAAAGATTTCTTTAAACTCATTAGTTAGTGTTCAAAAATACTTTTACTAAATTTATCTCTGTCAGCACCTTTGACGGGACTCGCAGTGAATAAATAGGTCTGGTAGGATTGATTACTATTTTTAGGCTGAGAATGAGACATGAATCTTTGTTGGATGTTGAATAAAAAAATTTGATTTACAGTGACCTTAAATTCAATAAAAGATAAATAGTGACCAATCTTAAAAAATAATTGTCAATGAGTGACCATTTAACTTTAATGTCATACCCTCTTTTTTATTTAAAATTCTCAATTTCTTATTCATCTTATCCAATTTCAATTCTAAATATCAAATCTTCAAAATAAATACAAAGATTCTAGAAAAACAAGTATATATAGAGAGAGAATCTCTCTCTCTCTCTCTCTCTCTATATATATATATATTTAGACATATATGTTCATCTTATAATTAATGCATGTGCGTATATAGATTTTTTTTTCTTTGATAGATTTTAAGGCTCCAAAGATACAACAAGAGTTATAACTTAAAATGAATTAATTATGGAATACCTGATATAAAAAAAAAGAAAGATATGAGGCAGTAGGTAATATGTTTATTAGCCAAGTCTATTCATATCCTCCGATATTTCTTATTAATAATTAATTGCACCCAAATTAGGATTTTTTTTTTTGTTTTTTTGTTAATGAGATATTAATATACAAGAATATATATATATATATAAATTATATCTTCTTTAGAATGTATATATGTTCATATATTGTATACAAGTCATTGGATTCTTTAAATTTTTTGATATTTGGGTTTGAAAAAATGAAAAAAAGATGGGAATTTATGGACAGAAAGAAGGGTATTTTGGGCTTTAAAATTAAATGGTCACTTATTAGCAATTATTTTTTAAGTTTGGTCACTATTTACCTTTTATTGAGTTTAAGGTCACTAAATAGCAATATTTTTTCAATTTTGGTCACTGAAATCTAATTTTTCTCTTATTTTTTAGATAATGATATTTAGAAACGAAAATTTAAATCGAGATTGTTAGTTGAGAAAGTTTTGGATGTATCGGATAAGATCAAAGTTTTGGTTTTATTCAATGCGCTCAAATAAAATAAATCAATAATTAGCATCCTTAGTAAAATTGCAAAGTCTGAGAATCATTATCTTTATTTTCTTTTTTAACCAGGCAAATTCACAATTTATTATGTTAGAACATGACCATTTATTCAAGTGGTTCATAGGGTAATTTTTTTGTCTTAATAAAAAATTGAGTGAGAGTTTCAAGAGAACGGAAAAGGAGAACTTAAATAGAAACGGGAACAAAAAGGGCCCTCCACCCCATTGTTAAGCAATTTTGGACAAAAATGGGATGAAAAACTTAAGCAGCGCGTGTCCAATTTTTTTGAATTTTATTAGATCAAAATCTTTAAAAAAATTTCACAAATTTCAAATTTTAAAAATTTAATCTCAACAATGAGATTTTGGTTTCCTACTACAATAGGGACATCTATCTCAATATACACCTGGCTTTTCTCAATAAACAAAACCGCAAAAGACACAAATGCCATTGATATCAGTTCGCAAAGATCAGAGCTTTTCGAACACGTGGACCTCCTCCTCTGTCCCCAACTCAATGCTTCACCTTCCATCCGTCACTCACCTCTTCGCCACGGAAGAGGATCCTCTACCGTAAACGGGTACAGCTGTACCCATGCAGTACCCGGAGACGGCGTCGTTTAGTTTAAATCAACATGTAACCACTTTTGTTTTTCTCTGCTCCGTTTTTCCTTCCGTTACATGCCGTTACATAGCTTTTCAATATTTTATTATTATATATATATACAGCATCTGCCATCTGTTATCTTCATACCATCTATATATATATATATATATATATATATAGATATATATATATATATATATATATATATAGATATATATATGTTTTACACTTTTTTTCTTTCTCACTTAAAAGTGTATAACTTTTACTATAAATAATATTTTTTGATAAAATTAATTTTGTTAAATAGAATATTTCAAGAGCTTCAATTTGAGTACAACTTAGGCTATGTTTTAACTTAAAACAAAAAAGTTATAATTTTTCTAATTAATGAATACACACATAAAACAATTGTTCACAACTTTAAATTCATTTTACAAACAATTAAAATGATTCTCCAATTAATTTTTTTTAAAAATGTTCATAAAAAAAAATTTGTGCTTAAATGTTTCTAAAAAAATGAAAAAAAAACATAAAAAATTATGTATTTTCAGTGAGTGAAAATTCTTGCAGGTGTGTGGAAATAATAATTTAAATATGTAGAAGTATAATTTTAAGTGTCTGTAAGTGAAACTTAAAAATGTGAATATCAATTGTTATTATTTATTTGTGTAAATCATTACAATCAAAATAGCATATTAATCTCAAATTGATTTAACTTTCACATTGATAACACGGATGTCCACGCACTTAAAATATATATTTTCACACCAATAAACTAAGTATCCACGAGTTTACGATTATTTTTCACACACTCAAAACCAATCATTTTTTATGCTTTTTCTCTCCAAATTTTTCAGAAACACATCCAATAAATGTTTTCACACAAATAAAACATAAAATTTTTATTTTCACCTTTATTAAAACTCATGTCCGCGAACTTAAAGTTCATATCCACACATATAAAATATTTTTTCACACATTTAAAGTACTTTTCCACACACATAAAACAAATACTTTTTTATATTTTTTCTTTCCAATTTTTTTAAGGAACTCTTAGACATATTTGAAGAATGTATTTGCACAAAAAATCATACAAATTTATATCCACATAGGCTAATTTTTTCTCACTTTCCACACTTTTAAAGTATTTTTTCTCATATTTAAAATATTTTTCCACACATCTAAAACAAATACTTTTTTATGTTTTTTATTTCTAATTCTTTTAGGAACTCTTAGGCAAATATGAATTATGTTTTTGAACAAAAAATTCATAAAAAATTATATTCACATTTTTTAATTTCATTTTTTTTCACTTTTCACACTTTTAAAATAACTTCAACACACTTAAAACAAATAATTTTTTTGATTTTTTTATTTCCAATTTTTTTAGGAACTCTTAAGCAGATTTGAAAAATGTATTTGCACAAAAAAATCATAAAAATTTATATTCACATTTTTTAGGCTCATTTTTTTCTTCTCATTTTTCACATTTTTAAAGTATTTTCCACACATTTAAAGTATTTTTCCACACACCTAAAACAAATATTTTTTTATAATTTTTATTTTCAATTTTTTTAGGAACTCTAAGGCATATATGAAATATATTTTTGCACAAAAAATTTCATAAAAAATTTTATTCACATTTTTTAATCTCATTTTTTTCTCACTTTCCACACTTCTAAAGTAGTTTCCAAACACTCAAAACATATACGTTTTTTATTTTTTTCTTTCCAATTTTTTTAGGAACTCTTAGGCATATTTGAAGGATGTATTTGCACAAAAAATCATAAAAATTTATATTCACATTTTTTAGGCTAATTTTTTTCTCACTTTCCACACTTTTAAAGTATTTTTCACACATTTAAAGTACTTTTCCACACATTTAAAGTACTTATCCACACACCTAAAACAAATACATTTTTATATTTTTTCTTTCCAAATTTTTTAGAAACTCTTAGGCATATATAAAAGATGTCTTTGCAAAAAAAAATTCTTAAAAATTTATATTCACATTTTTTAATCTCAATTTTTTTCACTTTCCACACTTTTAAAGTACTTTTCACACACTTAAAACAAAAAAAAAATATTTTTTTCTTTCCTATTTTTTTTAGGAACTCTTAGACATATTTGAATGATGTATTTGCACAAAAAAATCATAAAAATTTAAATTCACTTTTTTTAGGCTCATTTTTTTCTTACTTTCCACACTTTTAAAATACTTTCCACACAATTAAAGTACTTTTCCACACATTTAAAGTACTTTTTCACACACCTAAAACAAACATTTTCTTATGTTTTTTCTTCCCAACTTTTTTAGGAACTCTTAGCCATATATGAAAGATGTTTTTGCACAAAAAATTTATAAAAATTTATATTCACATTTTTTAGTCTCATTTTTTTTGCACTTTAAACACTTTTAAAGTACTTTCCACACACTTAAAACAAATAATTTTTCTTTTTTTTTTTACTTTTGAATTTTTTTAGGAACTCTTAAGTATATTTGAAAGATGTATTTGCACAAAAAAATCATAAAAATTTAAATTCACATTTTTTAGACTCATTTTTTCTCACTTTCCACACTTTTAAAGTAGTTTCCACACATTTAAAGTATTTTTCCACAAATTTAAAGTACTTTTCCCACACCTAAAACAAACATTTTCTTATATTTTTTCTTCCCAATTTTTTTAGGAACTCTTACCCATATATGAAAGATGTTTTTGCACAAAAAATTCATAAAAATTTATATTCACATTTTTTAATCTCATTTTTTTCACTTTCCACACTTTTAAAGTACTTTGCACACACTTAAAACAAATAATTTTTCTTTTTTTTTTCTTTTGAATTTTTTTAGGAACTCTTAAGCATATTTGAAAGATGTATTTGTACAAAAAAATCATAAAAATTTAAATTCACATTTTTTAGACTCATTTTTTTCTCACTTTCCACACTTTTAAAATACTTTCCACACAATTAAAGTACTTTTCCACACATTTAAAGTACTTTTCCACACACCTAAAACCAACATTTTCTTATATTTTTTATTCCCAATTTTTTTAGGAACTCTTAGCCATATATGAAAGAAGTTTTTGCACAAAAAATTTATAAAAATTTATATTCACATTTTTTAGTCTCATTTTTTGGCACTATAAACACTTTTAAAGTACTTTCCACACACTTAAAACAAATAATTTTTCTTTTTTTTTTTTACTTTTGAATTTTTTTAGGAAGTCTTAAGCATATTTGAAGGATGTATTTGTACAAAAAAATCATAAAAATTTAAATTCACATTTTTTAGACTCATTTTTTTCTCACTTTCCACACTTTTAAAGTAGTTTCCACACATTTAAAGTATTTTTCCACACATTTAAAGTATTTTTCCACAAATTTAAGTACTTTTCCACACACCTAAAACCAACATTTTCTTATGTTTTTTCTTCCCAATTTTTTTAGGAACTCTTACCCATATATGAAAGATGTTTTTGCACAAAAAATTTATATTCACATTTTTTAGTCTCATTTTTTTGCACTTTAAACACTTTTAAAGTACTTTCCACACACTTAAAACAAATAATTTTTCTTTTTTTTTTACTTTTGAATTTTTTTAGGAACTCTTAAGTATATTTGAAAGATGTATTTGCACAAAAAAATCATAAAAATTAAAATTCACATTTTTTAGACTCATTTTTTCTCACTTTCTACACTTTTAAAGTAGTTTCCACACATTTAAAGTATTTTTCCACAAATTTAAAGTACTTTTCCACACACCTAAAACCAACATTTTCTTATGTTTTTTCTTCCCAATTTTTTTAGGAACTCTTACCCATATATGAAAGATGTTTTTGCACAAAAAATTTATAAAAATTTTTATTCACATTTTTTAATCTCATTTTTTTCACTTTTCACACTTTTAAAGTACTTTGCACACTCTTAAAACAAATAATTTTTCTTGTTTTTTTTCTTTTGAATTTTTTTAGGTACTCTTAAGCATATTTGAAAGATGTATTTGTACAAAAAAATCATAAAAATTTAAATTCACATTTTTTAGACTCATTTTTTTCTCACTTTCCACACTTTTAAAATACTTTCCACACAATTAAAGTACTTTTCCACACACCTAAAACCAACATTTTCTTATATTTTTTCTTCCCAATTTTTTTAGGAACTCTTACCCATATATGAAAGATGTTTTTGCACAAAAAATTTATAAAAATTTATATTCACATTTTTTAGTCTCATGTTTTTTGCACTTTAAACACTTTTAAAGTACTTTCCACACACTTAAAACAAATAATTTTTCTTTTTTTTTTACTTTTGAATTTTTTTAAGAAGTCTTAAGCATATTTGAAGGATGTATTTGCACAAAAAAATCATAAAAATTTAAATTCACATTTTTAGACTCATTTTTTTCTCACTTTCCACACTTTTAAAGTAGTTTCCACACATTTAAAGTATTTTTCCAACATTTTCTTATGTTTTTTCTTTTCAATTTTTTTAGGAACTCTTACCCATATATGAAAGATGTTTTTGCACAAAAAATTTATAAAAATTTATATTAACATTTTTTAGTCTCATTTTTTTTGCACTTTAAACACTTTTAAAGTACTTTCCACACACTTAAAACAAATAATTTTTCTTTTTTTTTACTTTTGAATTTTTTTAGGAACTCTTAAGCATATTTGAAAGATGTATTTGCACAAAAAAATTATAAAAATTTAAATTCACATTTTTTAGACTCATTTTTTCTCACTTTCCATACTTTTAAAGTAGTTTCCACACATTTAAAGTATTTTTTCACAAATTTAAAGTACTTTTCCCACACCTAAAACAAATATTTTCTTATATTTTTTCTTCCCAATATTTTTAGGAACTCTTACCCATATATGAAAGATATTTTTGCACAAAAAGTTCATAAAAATTTATATTCACATTTTTTAGTCTCATGTTTTTTTAACTTTCCACACTTTTAAAGTACTTTCCACACACTTAAAACAAATAATTTTTCTTTCTTTTTTCTTTTGAATTTTTTTAGGTACTCTTAAGCATATTTGAAAGATGTATTTGCACAAAAAAATCAAAAAAATTTAAATTCACATTTTTTAGCCTCATTTTTTTCTCACTTTCCACACTTTTAAAGTAATTTCCAATATTTGTTTATATTTTTTCCTTCCAATATTTTTAGGAACTCTTAGCCATATATTAAAGATGTTTTTGCACAAAAAAATTATAAAAAATTATATTCACATTTTTTAATCTCATTTTTTTTACTTTCTACACTTTTAAAATACTTTCCACACACTTAAAACAAATAATTTTTTTTTTTTTTAATTTTTTTAGGACCTCTTCAGCATATTTGAAGGATGTATTTGCACAAAAAAATTATAAAAATTCAAATTCAAATTTTTTAGGGTCATTTTTTTCTCACTTTTCACACTTTTAAAGTATTTTCCAGACATTTAAAGTACTTTTTCACACACCTAAAACAAATACTTTTTTATGTGTTTTCTTCCCAATTTTTTTAGTAACTTTTGGCCATATATGAAATATGTTTTTGCACAAACAATTTATAAAAAATTATATTCACATTTTTTAATCTCATTTTTTTTCACTTTCCACACTTTTAAAGTGCTTTCCACACAGTTAAAACAAATAATTTTTTTATTTCTTTCTTTCATATTTTTTTTGGAACTCTTAGACATATTTGAAGGTTGTATTTGCACAAAAAAATCATTAAAAATTATATCCACATTTTTTAGGCTCATTTTTTACCCACTTTCCACACATTTAAAGTATTTTTCAACACACTTAAAACAGATCTTTTTTTATGTTTTTTATTTCCAAGTGGGGAGAACCCTTGGTCGGCAGCCCTATCTCCCTCCTTCTTCATTTCATTTTCTCTCTCTCTCTCTCTCTAAGACTCCATTGAAGAACCTTTGAGATCTATTTTCTCTCTCTAAATTTTAAACTCCTTCAAGGTTGTTTTGGCTCAAGTGTCTAAGAGAAACGTTGTAGAGCTCGGCTAGGGCTATCCATTGATTAGAAAATTATCCCTTTTGGGCTCATTTGGAAGGTGTAATACATATACAACTTCTCTTCTTCACCCTATTTTAGCATAAGTTACTCCATTGAGGTATGGTGTTTTAGTTTTAAGTTTTATTTGGCTAAAATTTACATATATTTACCTATGGAGTGTTTAGAATTTTATTTCATCGTAATCCATTTTGAATCTCATGAATATATTGATATTGTCTCACGTTCTTAATGATGATTATGTAAGTATAATGTTTTGTTTTTGTATTTATGAGATATATGAAAGATGGACTAATTATATGTTGAATAAAATGCTGATTTTTGGGTTGTGGATGTATGTGTTATTTTGTGATGTTATAGTAGTTGGTGATGTAGGGAGAATGGGCTGAATTGTTGATGGAGTACATGCTGATTTTGTTTTTCTTTTATTGTTGTAGTACTTTATGTTTCTTTTTAAACTTTTAAATGACTAAGAATGACTTGTTGAATATGTGTTTAAATTTGTTGTCAAGAATATGTATTTTATATTGTGTATTGCCTATATTATTGAGATTGGTTATGCTTAGAATAATAAAATTATGTCATGCTAGGTGAAATCCTAGGACATGAATTGAATTCAATTGCATTATTTATGTGCGTGTGAATATTGTACATGTGCTAATTTGATTGATCATGCCACAATGTGTTTGAATGATGATTTTGGGATTTGATGTCGCGTTTAAGGGTATTATCCCTTGAGGGAAATCCTCATATACTGGCCAATTAGGGTGGTCACCGATGGGCTAGTATCCCGGAAAGAACCATTAGGAACGTCGTCAATGACACGTGTCCTATTTGACGCCTAGTGCGTGCCACAAACACGTGACTTGAAAGGTATCTTGCGAGTCAATCCCACCTGGATGATTTCAAAATTTTTGTTTATATACTTTGGTATTTGAATTGCACACTTGTTTCACATGTTTTATGTATGTTAATATTACCCTTGATTAAATTGTGGAAGTTATTGTTGCAATGTCATTCCATGTTTAAAACTATTCCAAATAATTACGCATTTAGGGAGCATGAACCTTAGTTGCATCATTGATCACTTGAGAGTTTGACATATGGTATAGTTGGCAATATAAAGCTTTTAATTGGCCTTCTACTGAGTTATGAGAGGATAAGCTCACCCCCTAAACATTTCAGGTAAATGAGTCGACACTGGAGATAGTTGAGCCTCCATTGGTGCAACAAGCTTCAAGGAATTTCTTTTGATGTTAAGGCCTTATGTAGCCTTCATTTTATTATATGTATGATGAAATTTGTTTAGAAGCATAATTGTGGCCTTTTGTGCACCTAGCCACCAGCTTCATGTTTATGATTGTTTCTCCTTGAATTTCATTTATTTTGACTCTTTTAAAAATATGTATGTAATGACACCTAAATGTCATGTTGTATGTACAAGTTTATGATATTGACTCATGTTGCACCATATTTTATTTTTAGATTTTGATATCTTGAGTTGGGACTTACCATGGATGATTTTAGGTTCATATTCATGCTTATACCTTGTGTTAGGTTCAGTTTGGAGTAAGTTAATGGGAGAAATGGGAAGGAAAAATGTTCTTGATAGATTATTCATGAAAAGACCCATTTCTGTCCAGATTTTGCAAAAAACAAATTTGATAGGCCTAAATTACTCCAAATGACTTGAAATTTTTACCATGTCTTCTCCTAGATGTCTAGTATTTTCAGATTAAATTTTCATTTTTGAAACTCAATAAATTTTGAAAATTTTCAGGATGGCAGTAATTTATGTCTATTTTCTAAATACCAAAGTCCATAATTTTATAAATTCTTTAAGGCATTTAAATGAGTCCATCCTTGATGAATGTCTATTTTTAGCTCGCACCATGTAAGCTATTTTAACTTATAAAACTGATTTTATTGGCATATTTTCAACTATTTATATTTGGTTATCCATGTTGTATGTTTAGTCTAGTTTCCATAGAATTTTAGTTTGCCCCGTTTCGAGTTAAAATGAATTTGTTATAAAAAAATTTGTAATGGGTGTTCAGATTTTCTATCAGCTAAGGGTTGATTTTTCATTTTTAGTTCTAGTTTTATACTTTGGGCTAGGTTTGAGTCCGACAACTTTTGTTTCGCCCATGAATCTCGAGGTTCAAGGCGTGACAAAAAGCACACCACTTCTTTCGTTTTGGGTCACACCAACCCTTGTTCTTTTTTGAATGTGAAGAATGAACCTTTACAAGATTGAATAAAGATAGAACAACAACTTTCCTTTATGAGAGGGATATACAAATAAAACTCTCACAATGATAACTCTCATTTTCAAATAAAATTCACACACTAGATCTCTTGGATGAATTGAATTAAATAAGGCTCAAAAGAGAGTGAATATCAGAATATATTGAACGTTTTTTATAGTATAAGCTTATCCTTAAACAAGTGTTTTAAGACACATATTTATAGTGCAAAAAGGGAATCATTTCATTTGATGAAATGATCTAATAATTTGAATCTGTTTTGATAAGACAATTATTTTAGTCAAGAGTTTTGAAAAACTTGAACATATTGGTTGTCATACTTGAAATCTGATTTAGAAAACCAAACTTAGTCAAGAGTGTAAAATTTGTTTTGAAAGACTTGCACATTTGCTTGACATATGAGAAATGAGTTTGAACTTGAAATTATACACTAGCTATTGGTCTGAATTTTAGCTTCTATCAGTCGGTGACTGAAAGTTCCCTGGTCAAAACCATTTTTAGACTCAGTCATTTTCTCAGACTCAGTCCTACACAGTGCATCAGTATATTAGCCATTTTCTCAAACTTATTCCTACACAGTGCATCAGTATACTGCACACTGCATTCTTATTTACATTGAAAACATTTAAGTAAATCTCTTATAGACTTTTATATTTTGATTTACTTTAAGTTATTCAATATAAATAAGTAAAGTACCCCCAATTTGAATTCAATAAAAATAGTTTCAAAATCAAATTTCAAGTAAAACAAAATTTAATTTTTCAGTTTTAGTACAAAATGAGTTTTCACAGCTTTGAGATAAAATTTTATTGTGCAAAATGAAAGACAAAATAAAGTCATTTGGGGCTGAGAAAATTCATATGATTATGATAAATCATGGGGTATAATTATCGAAACTTTTTATGTCCAGATTCATGAGGGATCTTAAGATCATTTTAGTGTATAGAGCCTCAAAAGTTCAATCATCAAAGAGTTTACAAGAATATCCTAACTCTTACGTATTGGCAAATGATAAGCTTAAAAGTCGGTTTCTTGATTGGTGTTTCAAACGTCTTCCAATGTCTTCGGTTCTTTCTATAAACTTCTTTAGATGTCTTTTGTACTTTTGATCATTTGTTTCTTATAGCTAATCATACTTGATATATACACATTAGAAGAATAAGATACAATTTGTTCTCATCAAAATATAAATAACAAGCTTGGATAACAATCATAAGGCTAACAGCGACGATGGCAATGGTGATACGATAACGGCGAGGCCCGATGGTTGTTAGTGATGAGATGGCAGCAAGGTTACGGTGGCGGTGACGTAAGAGCTTGGTTGTAGCTAACAATGGAGATTGGGTGGTGGTGTACACTGTGGTGATGGGTTGGTGGGTGGAGGACAGTGCATGTGAAAGTCATGGGTTTGTTCATGTTGGTGGTGACGGAGGGTGGTGAGTCTTCTCTGTTTGGCTTCAATGGTGGACGACCATGATGAGCAGTGGTGCGAAGGTGGAGACTCAGTTCAATAGTGAAGCTCTGGTGGGTGTTAGGTATTCTTCATGGATGGTGAGGTACTCGGTTGGGAGAGGCCCGAAAGTAGGTTTTTGCATGGTTCGACAATAGGTCTCTCCGACATATGGGGATTCTGGATAGTGAAGTGGAGAAGTTGGTATGGTTGTAAATTATGGCTTCCATGTTTGGTTGTGGAGTTTACGGCGCCGACGAGTAGGCTAGAGCTTGGGGTCAAATTTAATGGTGGTGGTTGACTTGGGTCTTTCTTGTTAATGAAAACGGTGGTGGTGGGATGATGGGTTGGTGATAGAGGTTGCCATGGTGGTTGGACGGTGGTAATGACAGCCTGAATCAGAGAAGATGATGGTGGTGATTGTGAACAGTTAATATATATATATATATATAACAATGCAAATATCTATGGACATACTACATCACAAGACATTTGTCTTGTGTATTATTTTCCCATGGACACACAACCTATTTTAAGAAAAGCATCTTTGAAAAGTTTTAACTTAATTATAATAGAAAAGAGAGAGGGGATAGAGAAGGAGAAAGACAGAGTGTGTGTTAGGGTATTTTGGTATTTTATGTAATTTTAAAAATTAAATAAGTTATTTGTAAAGTCAAAATGCATGCAAGTTTTTTTTTTTGCATGATGTCAAATATGCTTATACATGGTATGAAGTCTCCCTGATAAACGATACAAAACGTTTCAATTTATATGATCACTTTAAACAAGTTTCTCTCCGTATGAAATAAATCCAAACTACAGTATTTGCGAGTGTAATTTACTTTTTGGGTAAATATCATTGACACCCCTTGTGGTTTGGATTTATTTCATACGGAGATAAACTTTGTTTATAATATCAATATAAACCCAAACTTCTTGCACCGTCTACTAGAGAGTCCACAAACCGTGTATAGACAGGTCTGACACCATGCAAAAAGACTTGAATTCTCTTTGACTTTGTCAAATGATCTATTTAATCTTTAAAATGACATAAAAATACCAAAATACCCTAACTTTAGTTACAAATTTTTTAATACCATCTCCTTTTTTTGCGTGCCTGAAGCCAAGTTGATTTTTTCAAATGTTGCTAGTTATTAAAATTTTTAATCTATTGTTTAGCAATTATTAGAGGATCGACAATTAAAATTTAACAATCTAGATATGTATTGTTTAGCAATTAAAATTTTCAATCTATTTGTTTAAAATTAATGATTTGTTTTGTTTCATTTCGGTTAGAATTTTATAGTTACTGGTGATCGAAGTGGGTCTCTTTGAGTGGTTCTGCGGCAGAAGATATTGGCACTGGGTCTACTACGGAGGTGGAGGACTGTGGTGCCTATGGTGAGCTTAAGTTTCAGACGGTGTGAAAAACCACTACCGCAAGAGCCACTAGTTCCACCATCACAACTATTTCGGCCACCACCAAAGTCCATTGAAGTAACCAAAACTCTATTGCCCATGCACATTCCATTATTGGAATTCCTTCTTCGCCAAACATCTCCATCTTCTTCTCTACACTATCAAAATTGAAATACCGTCATCGAAACCATGTCATTACCGAGATCCAATCTGAAGTTCTCATTGTAACATCTCAACTTGAGTGTCAAAGCTCTATGGCAGAACATCAACATCATCACGCTTCCACTATCACCATCGTCCACGGTCGGGTCTACTTCATCCATTAATGAATCGTGAAGGCTCTGCCACCATTTCCAATCAAAAGACCCATTGCCCATAGTTAAACAACATCGTCTAATGGCATCCAGTGCCAACCGTTGCAAAAATGACAAAGTTATGGCAACGGATATGGCAAAGCTTAGGGGTTAGAGAAATAAAGGGGTTGGTTGGGTGGTTATGTATACATGTGTGTGGGTGTGTGTAGGCATAATATATATATATATATATATATATATATATACACTCATATATATGTGTATATATTGTTGTGATTGTGGAGCCTGATGACGATGATTTTTGGAAGGTTGACTACTGGAAGATTTGTTTTCTATTATTATTGGACTTGTTTAGGAATTTACTTCCTAATTGAACTTTCCTTTTGAAACCTAAAGACTTGGTGACCAAGATATCTCTCTTTATAATAGGGGTTTTGTGTAACCTTAAATTGGGTATCAAATTGTGAGAACAATTGTGAGCTGAAAAATTGAATTTTGTGAAATTGGTGAGCGCAAGAGAGAAAAGAGTTTGAGTTATTGTAATCCTCCATCATATTTTTCATAGTAAAATTGTTCGGTGTGCTCCTTGGACGTAACCCATTGTTAGGGTGAACCAAGTAAATCTCTTGTGTTTTTTTTGTGTGATTGTTTTATTTTCTGATTACGTTTCTGTATATATTCCCAACAACTGGTATTAGAGTCTTAGTTTGCATATCAAGGGCATGATAGGTGGTTGACAAAATTTCAGCAAAGTATTTCACCACAGATCTGTCTGTTTGAGTGGGAGTATGGCATCAGAAGATAGAACATCAATGATTGAGAAGTTTGATGGAACAAACTTCGATTTCTGGAAGATGCAAATAGAGGACTATCTGATCCAGTAAGATCTAGATCTACCACTTGGAAAAAAACCAGCAGAGATGAAAGAAGATGAATGGATCAAGTCGATTGGAAGGCTCTTGCAATGATTTGATTGACGTTGTCAAAATCGATCGCCTTCAATATAAAAAATAAGAAGACGATGACATCTCTCATAGAAGCCTTTTCTGATATGTAAGAACAGTCGTCCGCAACGAAGGTATATCTTATAAAAAAGTTATTTAACTTAAAGACATCTGAAAGTGGAAGATTCAACGAGCATCTCAATGCGTTCAATGAGATCGTTAGACAATTAGAATCTGTTGAAATCGATTTCAAAGATAAGGTCTGCGTACTTCTAATTCTAGGGCAGTTACCCAAGAGTTGGAGTGGCACAGTTACTACAATCAGCAGTTCTGCAAGGAAATCAAAGTTGGAGCTCAACGACGTTGTTAGCATTATTTTGACTAAAGAAATCAGAAGGCAATCAGATGGTTCGACGTTAAATGTTGTTCTGAGAGTTTTGGAAATCGAGGGAAAACACGGAGTTTCGTTATTGTAACTACTGTGCACTTAAAAGTGGAGGGTATAACCGCATATATAATCCTTTTATCTGTCAAATGCTTTCACGCCATTTTCTCTGGCTCTTTCTCTACATTTGCACATACTCTTTATATCTCTTCTAAGTATATCCATGACCGTGACGAGCTTGTGCCGACGACCTTTCTGAGCCCATCGGATGATTGCATCGAATTCCGGTGCCGGTCTCTTCCAAGTACATCCATGACTGTAACGTGCTTGTGCCGACGACCTTTCTGAGCCCATCGGATGATTGCATCGAATTATGACGCCGGAGATTTCAGATCATCATCATCATGTGGAGTTGGATTTTGGCGATGATGAGTTTTGATGACCAGCTTTGTGAGATAGGTTTATTGGATTTTCTTGATTTGGGTGTGGAGTTGGATTTTTGTGATTATGGGTTTTGATGACCGACTTTATAAGATAGGTTTACAGAGATTGGATTTTCTTGATTTGGGTTTGTGGAAGATGGTGAATAGTTGAGTTTAATAATTCATCTTGCTTTTCCCTTCTTTTTTCCTTCATTTGTTTATGGCTACCGGAACTACTCTAATGCCCTCAATACTTTCATATATATATATATATATATATGAATTTATATTTGGCTAGTGTATTCTTACAGGACTTTGATGTTGAAGACTTTTCTGAATTATCATTTTTTAGGATTTTTTGGTTAATTTTCACAACAAAAAAAAATGTAATGTACCAAGTAAATTTGTTCAAAAAATTATTTTCAGTACCAAATAAATTTATTAAGTTCAAAACACTAGCTTAAAAGTAATACACCTCTAACACTTATTAATAAAAATTATATTATTAAATTTAAAAAAATAAAAATAAAAATTATTCTCAAAACTAGTTAGTAGATACAACCAAGTAGATTTATGAGTTTTTGTTTTTTGAAAAATGTTTTATAATTTTACCAACCAAGTGAATTTTTAAACTGAAAAAATTGAAAACTATTTTCTGTTTTAATTCTCTGAAAACTGAAAAAACTGAAAACTGAAAACTGTTTTCACAGATACAAACCAAGCAAGCCCTAAATATCTAAGACAAGATAAGAAATCATTGAAATTGAATTTATAAGACTTTTATAGCTCAATTATATAAGAAGAATCCTCTAAATTACACAATCTATGCATGTATACAAAAATCCCCAATAATTAAAAAAATTGAATCATTGATGCTTAGTTAGGGTTACATCAAAACCCTAGTGGATGAACTAGCCGCTCATGGTTGAAGAAGAAGCTTCAACGGATGAGGAGAAGGCATCATCTTCATAGAATACGCGCAAGACTTCATTCTCCAATGGTTCTCCACTCCAAAGCTCTGCAAATTATGTCTTCAAAAGTGTCTAAAAGCTCCCTCAAAATAGCCTCCAATTCATCACTTGATGCCCCCAAGAGAATACATCAAGTCCTAATCCAATTAGGAATTAATTAAGTTTTTCCGCAGCTCTAAACATGTGGGTTTTTTCTACTAATGTTCGGCCCAACTTTTTACCCCCTAGAAGTCTGATTCACGAAATTTTTATGAAATACAAAATGTCCAGAATTGAATTTCGTTCAACCTATAAGAAAATTAAATTGATTTGAGGCTTAGCAATAAAAATTCTGGTCCGTTTTTCAAAACGAGATTAAAACTGTATTAAGCGCGCTCGGAATCTCCTTTAGTAGTTGTAATTCTCTTGGACCTCTTTCTTGGGCTGATTTGAGTTAAGATATAGAGTTGAATGGATCCATTTGATGTAAGCTTCATCTAAACCTCTTGAATGTCGTATTTAAAAGCCCAAAATCATGGTTTTAACTGAAATAATCATTAAGGCCCTGAAAATACAGAAAACACTAAAATGAAGTAAAATTACAAAATAATCTATCACTAAGAGAATAAAATATACAAATTAAGAGGCTAGAATGCGTAACATTCAACGCTGATCATGCAGCGAAACAGATAATTGGGATGAGGATTATAAGGGACAAGCAGAAATGTATTTTGCAGTTGTATCAGGCCAACTATGTTGAATGCATCTTTAAGAGATTCAATATGAGCAATGCTAAGCCGGTGAGCACACCCTTAGCAAGCCACTTTCGTTTATCCAAGGATCAGTATCCGAGGACAGAAGAAGAGAAGAACTTCATAGCTAAAGTTCTGTACGCTTCAACCATTAGAAGTTTAATGTATGACATGGTATGCACGAGACCATACATTGCTTATGCAGTAGGAACTGTGAGTAGGTTCATAAGTGATCTGGGAAAGCTATATTGGAAAGCAGTGAAAGGGATATTGCGATATCTTCGTGGTACAACATAAAAATGCCTATGTTTCGGATGAAACGACTTGCAATTACATGGTTATGTAGATGCTGATTTTGCTGGAGAAGTTAATTACAGATGGAGTACGACCGAGTATGTGTTCATAGTTGGTACTACTGCAGTTAGTTGGATTTCAAAGTTACAAAAGATTAAAGCATTGTTAACAACAGAGGCATAATATATAGCAGTTACAGAGGCCAATAAAGAGATGATTTGGTTACAAGGTTTGTTGGCAGATTTAAGATTTAAGCAGGTGAAGAATGTTTTGCACAGTGATAGTCAGAGTACGATACACTTGGCGAAGAATCACATTCTAGTGTGATATGTTTCAAAATATAACATAGATAGTTATTTTGAAACATATCACACTCTCACATTTGCAAAAGTGAGCAAATAACCCCCTCTTGCACATATTATCATTTTCTATGACCATTTTACCTTCTTCATTATTATAAAAAATAAAGAACAATAAAGAAAAGAGAGGTTTTTTATATTAAGTTTTTTTTTACCTTAATAAAAAAAAACTAAAAAATGCACAATTACATAATAAAAATTTTCTATTTTTTTTTTGTTTTTCGGGAAATTTTCCATTAGAAAGAAGGGTTTTTTGATATCAAGTTTTTTTTTTACTTTAATTAAAAAAAAGGAGTTATTTTCTAGAAAAAAATTCTGAAAATTTTTCGGGAAAATAACTAAACATGCACAATTACTTAATAAATTTTTTTGATTTTTCAGAAATTGGTTCTAAAACTTTTTCCATTAGAAAAAGAGAGAATTTATGAAAATAAAACAATTTAAAAAAAAATAAAAAAATCTGAAAATTATTATTATTGTATATATTTAGTTTTTTTTTTCAAAAACAAATTTTGGAATTTTTTTTTTGGGGAAAAAACTCCTCTTCCCTCTCTTTTTAATAAAAAAATTTATGGAAAAAAAATTATTCAAAATTTTTTATTATGTAATTGTATATTTTTTTAAAAAAAATTGATATAACTTAATATAAAAAATTCTCTTCTCTCTATTGTTCTTTATAAAATAATCATAAAAAATGATAATACGTGTAAGTGGATAATTTACTCACTTTCATAAATGTAAAAGTGTGACAAGATTCAAAATATAGCCAATGTGATTTCTTGCACTGTAGTTATCGTGTCATACTCTAAAGAAGAAAAAAAACAAAACAAAACTGAATATCTTTTTTAAGTAATAGGGTTAGATTATGCGTTACCGACCATCAAATCTGTAAAAGGTCCAAGCTTGACAGGAAACTAAACGATCGTTCGTTGAAGATGAAGGTGAGAAATTTCCGAAAAAGAAGTGTAGAAGGCGAAGAAGACAATCAACTTCTCAGAGATGACGACGAGGAAGAAAGGAGGTAATTTTTTCATTCATCACCTCACAATCTAAATCTAATCTAGGGTTTCATGTTTGTTTGGTTCCCCACCGGCTTTATCATTAATATATTCTATTCAGTCATATATATATATATATATATATATATATACATATGTTTATACACATATTATATTGAGATAGATATTCAATTAAGAATCGAACCTTAATCAGGTTGGCGTTAGAAGAGGTGAAATTCCTTCAGAAACAGAGGGAGAGAAAGTCTGGAATTCCTGCAATTCCGACAGCAACCCAGCTTGCGGTGAGCAGTGGCAGCGCCGGCGTCAGCAGTGGTTTGGTTTCCAAGAAAGTAACCGACAAGAACGATGGGGATGGGGAGAAAGACGAGTTGGTCCTACAGGATACCTTCGCTCAGGAAACTGCTGTCATGGTCGAAGACCCCAATATGTATGTAAATGTAGCACTTCCCTTATGTTATACGTATTTCAAACCCTATATCTTAAGTTTTGTTTGGCCTGAATACTGTATGAGTTACCAGACCTCTAATATGTGTTAGTATTTCATGTCGTCTCTACCTGTGGTTGCAGTCTTATTATTATTATTATTCTTTTCATTGTTATTTTTATTTTTACAATATACGATCATTCATGAATAACCTCCGTAAGGGTGGGTTCGAAATATCACAATACAAGTTGAGGGACTGTCGGACCGAGAGAGTAAATCTGGAAGAAAGGAGAAGAAGCAAAAGAACCAAAGGGATTAATGGTGAAGGTAGGAATGTTTGTGCTTATGACAGAGAATCATTAGCTTCAGTTATGGTGATTTTTGATTGCTGAAGTCCTGATCCTCTAATGCTCAATGATATCTCTATTTATGGTCCTAGGTACTTTGGGTAATATCCAGAGGTTCGAGACCTGGTCAGAATATTACCCGGTACCTAGGATTTAGAGTCATGATTTCCTTAAACGTCCTTGTTACAACTAAGTGGTCAAGTCTTCCTTCTGTCCCGCTTAACTTTGACAGCGACACATTAAATAGCTAATACAACATTAACGCTGTGTTTGGAACCAAGGGATTTGGATTTGGAAACAAGATTTTTAAGAATTTATGGTGTTTGGAATGACGGAATTAAAAATGAGATTTGGAATTGATGGGATTTCAAATACCATTTTTTACCCATCTCAAATCCTGCCAAAAAAGGCAGAATTTGACTGGATTTGAAAGACGCGTAACATATATTTATAATATTCAGTATATACCCTTATCTAAAAATCTTTCAATGTCTCTCTGATGTCTTCTGTCTCTCTAATCTCTATATATTTCTATATAACATCACTTACTTTCCTTGTTGTATATCATGTTGAGCTTCTAACTCAGTTGAGTGATGAACAGATCCAAGTTGTGATGAAGATATGCAGGTTGGTCAACAAACTGTGATTCCAACTCATTTGACTACTGAACATATCTGGGTTGATCAGCAAACTGTTTGTGCTTATCCGATGAGATGCGTAAAACTTGGCTATATGTTTTTCTTAGGTTTAGTTTCCTTTTCAGCATATTGGTGATGGTAGTTAAACAAGTTTGTTTTTAAAATTTTTTTTTTTTATAATAAATAATTGTTCATGCTAAATGGAGCAAATTACATTATGGTGTGGACCAAATCAACTCCTACCCTTATTTATAGATACACAGACTTGCAACAAATGGTTACGATCCATAGAGGTGACTTTGATCTAACGGGCGAAGAGAATTATAGAATTGGTTACGCGATAATTCAAAAGAATATATTAAGATATTTACAAACAATTATACATTTTTTGAGAATTCTATACAATTCTACAAGTGTAAGACATTCTGGAAAGCTTAGCCATGCAGACAATTTATGTCACCGTGGGTCCTTCCCATTGTGTGTCTACTTGGCGTAATTTTCCCGTTGTGTGTCTACTTGGTGTTTCTATTTATTATTTTAACAAGGGCAAAGATGCCTTTCAAATTCAATTTGTTCCAAATACATAAATGGAATTCTATTTCAATTCCAATTCCAATTCCAATTCCATTTTCAAATCCAAAATCCCAAAAGGATTTGTTGCAAACAAAGCACAAATGCATTCGGTTGTTTGATAGCGGTGGTAGTTGAACATTAATTGATCCCAGACACTACATTAAATGTGATTGTAAGTGTTTATGTCATAGCACACGATCACCTTCCTTTTGGTCAGACCCAAAATTTTAGAGACCTAGGCATTTTCTTAGGCAAATTTTGACTTTTAATCCACCATTATAAGATCCTTCTAAGTGTCCCATGAAATAGTGATAACATGTGAGGGGCCCTACCTGCGTGACTGCACCCCTCTCCATATTTGTTAGTCACATTTCGAGGTTTATGCCTCGAGGTTCAGTCGCCCTCGGGAGAGTTTTTAGATTCCCAAAGTTCTAGTTGTCCTGAGAAAGTAAGAAAGTCTCAGGTTTTCGAGATTTGAAGATTGTTCTTAGAGATTTGGTTGACTTGTGGTGAGTTGCAAGGTTCTCGGGACCTGAGAATCATTTCTTCGGGGCTAGATTGACCTGAGAGGCTTTCAGGCTTTATGAGACTCGAGGATTGTTCCTCGAGGTTTTGTTGACTTGAGATGATCTCAGGGTTTTATGAGACTCAAGTTTGTTCTTCACGGTTTGGTTGACTTGAGAAGATCTCAGGGTTTCCATGATTCGAGGATTCGTTCCTCGAGGTTTGGTTGATCTGAGATGTCAGGGTTTTCATGACTCGAGGATTCGCTCCTCAAGGTTTGGTTTACCTTAGAAGATCTCAGGATTTTCATGACTCGAGGATTAGTCGCTCGAGATTTGGTAGTCCTTAGAGGTTCTCGGGTTTTCAGGACTCGAGGATTGTTCCTCGAGGTTTGTTTGACCTGGGATGATCTCAGGGTTTATGAGGCTCGAGGATTTGTTCCTCGGGGCTTGGTTGTCCTGAGCTGACTTTCAAGGTTTTCTTGGGGCTCGAGGGTCGTTCTTCAAGTTTTAGTTGTTTCTTTGAAATATCTATAGTTTTTGGGCAGGTTGCTTTCAGAATCTTGCTGACCTGGCATTTGTTCTTTGACTTATTGACTTTCTTAACGTTTTATGATTTCGTCCATGTAGGTAGCGCGTGTCTAACACCCACATTTAGCCCCCCTGCGCGTGTATGCTTTAGTAAAAGTGTGTGCATGCCAATGTATGCTTTAAATGGGTTTTGCTGAAAGTAGCCATTTTTGTCAGTTGAAACGACACGTTTGGGCTGTCAATCACTGTAACTTTCTGTAATGGTATGATTTTGTGTGGGAAACAATGTGTTTTTGAATTTTTTGACGCCGTTTCTTTTGGAGGTATAAGTATAGTCTTTTGCCTTTCTTGCAATAATTTTTGTCTTTCTGTTCTGCTGCTTGTTTGTGAATTCTTTGTGGCCTTCTTTTGTATTTGATATCTGCTAGCAACCTTCCTGTCCGGTATTGTTTGTTTGTGTTGGTTTGGGTGTGCTGTGTTTGTTTGATTAAATGACGAAGAGAAAGGATCAAAGAAAGGAGCTTAGTAATAGGGGTGAGGCCCATCCGACTGTTCCTCCAGATTCTGAGTAGCGTTGGGCATCGTACTTTGGGGCACATGACCTTTTGTGGTTTGGGCGAATAGTTATGGTGCGGAGGGGATTTCGGTGGAGGAATCGGGGTTGGTGGAGGTAGAGGTGGGGGCTTGGAAATGCTCAGCGTATTCCTTCGGACTCTGTTATTCGGTTCGCTGTGGAATAGGGTCGTTTTCCTTATTCACTTTTAGATTTCGCAAGCCATTCCAATCCTTGTTGTGGTTAGGATAGTGGTTGGATTCTGTTTTGGCGAATCTTGAATTTGAGGCCGTGATGAAGGGCTCACGAGTGTTTCATTATGTTAGAATGTTTAGGAGTTTGGTGGTGCTTCATGATGTTGGGGTTTTGCAAACTTTGTTGTCGAGATGGAGCTCTCTGACACACACATTTGTTATTGCTTGGGGTGAGTTTACGCCGACCTTGGAGGACGTTTCCCATTTGATGGGGTTTAGTATAGTTGGGGATCAGAGCCCCTCTTCTTGGTTATTTGATGGGGCAGAGAGGGACTTCGTGAAGGTGTTGTTGGAGGCTTTGGAGAAAACCAAGACGTATGGTTCTTTGTTTGGGAGTAAGGGCATTAAGTTTTCTAGTGAAGGTGTTGTTGGAGGCTTTGGAGAAAACCAAGACGTATGGTTCTTTGCTTGGGAGTAAGGGCGTTAAGTTTTCCACAAGGGGAGAAGGAGCAAGGAAGAGCACCATCGGCGCTTGGGTGCGTTATTTCTATAAGGATATTGAACCCTCTTGTAAGGGTCTTCATGATGAAGACAGAGAGGAGGAGGTGTCAGGTCCTCTGTTTGGTCGTTTGTCTAATCTGGCTGCCTATTGATTGTGTTCGTTGTCAAGGCACATTCTGGAAGGCACTCAAGATTCTCCCTTGCAACATTTGGTGGAGTTTGCTGTTAAACTGGCACAAGGTGTGATTGTTCCATTGGCTCCTCTATTCTTGGGTACTTTGTACCATCGTTTAGATATGTTAGATCAGATTCAACAAGATCTGTTGGCCGCTATCCCATGGTTTCGTACGTTTCTACGACCTTGTTGCAACTATTTTTGTATGAGAGATTTGGATCTTATGCCCTTGTTCCTCGTGATTTTAGCGGGGATCTTCACTTTGTTCGAGGGGTTCGTTGGTCTGGACTGGCTGCTAGGGGGTGCTTGGGTCATTTTATTGATGTGGAGAGTGAATTCAATCCTTGTCCTTTCGCTGAGGTTTTGCCTGGGCTTTTGTGTTTGCCAATATACTTCCAGCAGGATTTGTGGCTATTGCAGGGTCAACGGAATTTTTGGGATGAGGAATTAGTATTTCTTACTGTGTTGACTCCTGGATTGCTACCTGTTTTATACGAATTGGATACTCTGACAAAGACCTTCAATACTAGGAGGGTGCCGATACAGTTTGGGTATGACATAGGTGTGTCTGGGGTATCATGAGAGTTCTCTTCGGTTTTTGTCTTCACATGTTGGGTTGCTGACTGAAGGCGTGGGGACTTTGTTTATCCCTTTGAGGAAGAGGTGTGGAGGTGTTACTATGGATTTTTGTTCGTACTGGCGACTAACCTTGGATTCCTTTATTTTTGTACTAGAGAGGCTGTTCGAGTCGTGATGAGTCCTGTTTATATGAAGGATCTTTGTTTGTATTGGCGACTAACCTTGGATTCCTTTAAGGATTTTTGTACTAGAGAGGCCATTCGAGTCTTGATGAGTCCTGTTTATATGAAGGATCTTTCCTTGAGGATGCCGTGAGATAGCTGTTGGGGAGAGATCGATTCTGGATCCTTTGTTGCCTGGGGAGGAGAGGGTTATTAGAGTGGCGGATGTTGCTTTTAAGGCCGTGCCAGAGACCGCTGTTCCTGATGCTACTTTTAGGGAATTTGAGGCGGGAGTAGGCTCTATGGCGGACCAGGCTGGTCCTGTGACTCGAGCTTGAATGTGAGCTACTGAAGCTACAAAGAAGCCAAAGGTCGAGATAGAAGAAGAGCCCTTGGAGTTTGAGGATTCCGAGGATGATATTCCTTTGTTTAGGCATTCGAGGCGTAGTCGTGTGCCTGGGGTGGCGAGTGGTGACAGGTCTGATGAGGAAAAGTTGAATAGAGAGGTGTTGAATCATTTGTGGGCTGGATTGGGGAGTTTTGCTCGTGAGGCCTTTGCAGTTGGTGGTTCTAAACCTGCTATCTTGTTGAGGTTGTGGAGGATGGTGGTTCCTTCTGTTGAAGAGCCAGTGGATCCCACTCTTGAGGGTAAGTATACTGAATGTTATTTATGTTTTGGGTGTTGAATATTGATGGCTTTAGGTACTTGTGTGATTTTGTTTGTGTTTTGTTGTTCTTTTTATTCTTTAGAGGCTCGTTTTGAGGCTCAAGCGTTTGTTGCTTTGAGGGTGGTGTTAGTACCGGTGAGTGGTCCAATTTGTATCTGGGTGGAGCCTCCAACTGAAGAAGAAGAATCACAGATTATTCAGAGTGTGATAGAGCCCAAAGTTGAGGTGCCTTCATCACCTTCAATTGGGATTGAGTCTTCACCCTCCTCTCGAGAGAATGATGATGAAGGTCATTGTACGTTTGCCAATCTACTTAGATGTATGGCTAGGGAGAAGCTCAGTCATGGTGAGCGAAATTCAGTTCAAGGTGATTGTTAGGTTGGTGGTGGTGATGCTAAAGCTATCTCGGGCAAAGCAGTGGGAGTTTTGGGTCTCAGGATGAGCAGGCTGGTATCTGGGAGGAAGAAAAGAATGGTGGTATTGTTTCTTCGGATCATCAAATTGTTGACTAGGGCTGTGAAGGACTTGAGACAGTTTTTTCCCTTCATGTTGCTTGAATCGTCATTACCGAAGATAAGATTGGCGTTGAGGCGTTACTGGTTGAGAATTCAGAGATGGAGAAAAAGGCATTGCGATACCTTGTAGATGCCTTTAGAGAAGGCTGGTCCTTGTTGAAGATCATGTGCTTGTTGTAAGGCAGCAAGGTCCATCTACTGAGACCCATTAGACCCGTATAGATGATAAATCAGAAGATCAGAGGCTGTCTGTAGAGAGACGGAATGCACAATGAGCTATGATGTTCTGTTGAAGGCAATAAGGCGGCCAGAAATAATAAGCCTTAGTAGATAAGCTTGTAGAGGGAGAGTACTACTTGTGAGGCGGAGATAAATGAGTCTCGCGATGGTGTTGCAGGATGAGGTGATAAGTGCCACTGTAATTTTTCATGAGCTGGAGATATGTGGCAAGGTAACTGCTCGTGAGGTTCACGAGGTAACCATCGAAGTGTGTCGTATGTCATATAGATGTAGAAGTGTTACATTGTGTAGGGCAGTGAGCCCAAAGTAAAAGCTAGAGTAACAATTTCAGGGTGAGTTGTCGCAAAGCAGTCTCCATATTTTATGAGATCAATGCATCAATTTGTTGGAGAATGTTGAGACCTCCAAATAATTTTGGAATTTATTCATAAGAAAATAAGAATGCTATAATAATCCCAGAGTTCATTACCTACCAATGAGAGCTCTACCACAGTGTGTGCTTATAAGAAAGTTCATTGGTAATAAGAGGGGTATAAAGCCCTCAACATGGTCAAATTACATATGCACTGGGTGTAATGAACATGAAAAAGCCTAATTAAAAAAGTCATGACCATGAGAAATATTAGGTGTGTGATGCAATATGCAAAATTTAAGCAATATATATTGAATAACAAAAAAAAAAGCAGTATCTAATAATCGTAAACCAAAGCTGCGACTGATAATAAGTTGTCATTGATTACAGCTACCAAGCTGCACCTTTGTACACCTTGGTTGCCACTTGAAAGGTGCAACTAAGAGAGGGAACATTCATGATATTATGTTAGCTCAACACAAGTGAGATAAAATGGTAGGTTTGAATGACTCGATTGGGGTAGCCAGGTAGTAGACAGTAATTAAAATGGTACGCATTCAAGCAGTTGAAGTAACATATGTTACAATGAAGGATAGGTAAAGTAAATAAAGATTTGAGTTATGTTCTCGAGTTAATGGGGGTCCAATTTGGTGGTTAGTTCACTGTGATGTGCTCTACCTTGGTGAGGTGAAAAGAATGCCAAGTTGGTGGGTGCATATGTGGGCAGCGTCGTTGCAGGCATTGAGCATAGATCTTGAGGTAACAGTATCAAACTCTATATTGTTTCTGCAGATGAGGTTAGAGTTAACTTTATGAATTTTCAGGGGTTGTTTCTTCCAATTGTTGTATGAATTTAATTTGAAGTTTTTCTTTTTCAGTGAATAAGTTTAATTTAAAGTTGCAAAATGTCTGGACTTTTTGAAATTACTTCTTTACTGAACAGGTTGAGATATGTTGAACAAGAATTGGCAAAGAAAAGAGGAAGGAAAATTGATGTAGCAGATCAAGCTGGGAAAGATATGAAACATGCTGAGGACGAATTATACAAAATTCCAGAGCATCTTAAAGTGAGTCAGCTTATTTCTTCTTATCTTTGTATTTCTTCTTTTGTAGAGCCTTGCTGTTCTCTCCCATCTCCTTGTAATAATTCTTTTTGGCTCTTAGTCCTGCTATAGATTTTAAGGATGAGATGAACATAATTCTTTTATATAGGGTGTCACTACAGGTGTTTGTTGAGAATTACATCAATAAACTCCATGTTGGGTCTTTGCAGATCATTCAGAATGGTTAATAGTTAAATTAAAATAATAAAAAAATTATGACACTATAGTTTACGTAGTTTGCCAAAATCCGCTTACACCCATTGGGCATTACGTTACCAATCCAATCTGATCTTCATTAAAAAAAACTGAGTTCTGTACGTGAAGAATAACTGGTCATGTTTAACATCAAAGCCAAGTCTGAGGTTTTTGTACACTTGTCTCAACTCACTCTTTTATGCGGATACCAAAGAGTAAAACTTGAATAATCCCGATAACCCTCATTTTAAGTGGTTCCTGAGTTCCATCCACATAGGACAGTTCACGACCTTTTAACTAAAATAGCTTTGATAAAAGATACTATAATGAACATTACCAAATCCAATGATTGATTATTTCGTATACCAAATTACCATCAATCAAACCTGTTGTAACTTGACAGAGCCTCATTCCAACTACTACAGGTTGATACGCTAGTTATTTTTATCAAAGGTTCCCCCCTCCTGTTTCATATTCTAGTCTCACATTTTCTTAGGATTTACCCTTTTGTTGTATCACTCTTAACTAGAAGGATATTAGATTCTGTTAGCCCATACTCATTTCACCATGGCCTTACAACCAATGTAAATAATTTCCTTTTTTTTTTACTATTATTATGAAGGCATGAGTAGAAATAAAACTGAATATATGGAGTGTAGCTTTAGTAAATTTAGAAATACAAATGAGGATGTAGTGAGGATTGAGAATCAAGAGGTACAAAAAAGTGAACATTTTCGCTATTTAGGCTCAATTATTTACAATGAGGGAGAAATTGGAAATGACGTTAATAATAGAATCAAGGCAGGGTGAGTTAAATGGAGGAGTGCATCTAGTATATATTGTGTGATAGGAGTATCGTCTTACGACTGAAAGGAAAGTTCTATTGAACAGTTGTTGGGCAACTAGGAAACAACATTTGCATAAAGTGAGTGTGGTGGAAATGCGAATGTTTAGATGAATGTGTGGTAAGACTAAAAAGGATAGAATTAGAAATGATCACATTCGAGATATGGTTGGAGTAACACAAATTGGAGATAAAATAAGAGAAAACTAGTTAAGATGGTATGGACATGTGCAAAGAAGACATTTAAGTGTGCCCGTTAGGAAAAGTGACATAGTCCACATTGAGTGTAATACTAGGGGGAAGAGAAAGACCAAAGTTAACATGGGTAGAATTAGTAAAGAATGATATGATAATATGTGGATTGACTGAGGCTATGGCTTTAAATAGAGCAGAATGGAAATTTATGATTCATATAGCTGACCCCAAGTAGTTGGGAAAAAGGCTTGGTTGTTGTTGTGATTATGAAGGTATGAAACTTACTAGCTTGCACCATTTAGTCGCACGATCATTTCAGTTTACCTTGTTAATATTCAAATCCTTGGAAGCATATTTGAAATGCGATCCATAAGCAAACATCCTGGTTTATTGCAACTGGGAATAAATTCTCTCTTCAAAATCAACAAACATCGTTACTGCTCAATCAAACATGTAAATAATATTCACATTGATTGTTCAAGTAGGAACACAACTTCAATAGTCAGCAAAATAAATTGAATATAGCTTGAAACATTCTGGTTATATTTATATATTTTTCATCTGTTTTTTTGCAAATCCAAAAGGATCTGGTGCTGACTTTGCTTGAGTTGGCTTTGAATCGACCAATACTACATTTATTTCATAAAAACTCAAAAGACGAGCTGACTTAATTTTTCCTTCTTTGATTTGACTAGGTCTAGTGTTCATAATTGATTATAATTTCTCCTTGTATATGAAATTGGTCCCTTAATTTCAAATGTAATTTTGCACCTTCCATGCAAGGAGCGATGCGCCTACATATTTTTTCATGTTATCTATTCATTCTAATTTCTCCTCATATGATATTCACTAGGTCATTCACCCGCAACATTGGCACCATGTTTCTCATTTTTTTCTATACTGCATGTCATTGCCTCAACTTTTTTGAACTTGCACATGTTTTGTCCAGGTGAAGAGGCGAAACTCAGAAGAAAGCTCTACTCAGTGGACTACTGGGATCGCAGAAGTTCAGCTCCCCATTGAGTATGGCCTATCCTATCTTTTTTAGCAAAATAATGATTGAATTTCCACTCAGTTGTTAGTTTTTAGGTCACCTTCGTTTGTCCTATGGTGTAATTTTGTTTAAGGAAAAGGGATTGGTCAGCCACAAGGCTGTTCATTGTTGGGCTATTATTTGGCTCTGCTGCCATGAGGACACAACCTTACGTTTGGTCTTTATTAGTTATCAGGCATGAGGAGAGAGAAATAAAACAGTTGTCATTTTCATTAATCATCACTGGTGGTCTTGTTTGCCACTCTTTAGGGTTTAGTGTTTGTTTCATGTTTGCAGATACAAACTGAGAAATATTGAGGAAACTGAGGCTGCCAAAAAACTCCTACAGGAAAAGAGGCTCGTGGGTCGGTCCAAAACAGAATCTAGCATTCCATCAAGTTACAGCGCGGATTATTTCCAACGTGGCAGGGACTATGCTGAAAAACTTCGGAGAGGTTGCTTACTATTGCTTTTTCTAAACATCACCCCCCCCCCCCCCCCCCACCCCACCCAACTGCAGCTTACTTTTTTCAGTTCACCTTGCTTTCCCACTTAAATGGGAATCTAAAGTTTGGATCACTTGGGCTTAGCTTGTGTAACTTCGTTATCCTTAAGTTTAGCTCCCTTCCTAATAAAATGAGGAAGAGTCAGTGTAGCCTGAGTTACTTAGATTAATCAGGATGACATGGATCTCTTAAGTTACTAGGATCTTTGGTTGATCCTACTTTCGCTGGACTACTCCCAATACTATTACTACTATTGCTTATACTATATTAGCCATGTTTTTCTGTTACTACTAAAAGTGCTACTCGTACTGCTTCTACTAGTACTACTAATTGTGCTACTGCTATTTTCCGGTGCATGTGAGACGGATTGCATATGTCTAGTGGTGGATTATGGAGTGCTCTAAGAGGCCAGTCACCACTACCTTTAGGAAAAAAAAATCTCTTTTTCTTTTATGTAGAAGTTTCTTATAGTGCACAAAAAATGAAATCCTTGCAGAACATCCGGAGTTGTACAAGGACAGAGGTGCAGAGGATAATGGTTCGGAATCTAGACCGGGAGATTCTAGTACTGATGCAGCAGGACAGAGGCAAGCTGCAACAGATGAGTTCATGCTTGAGCGTTTCCGTAGACGAGAATGCCATCGTGTAATGCGCAGATGACGTGCATTCGTGCACTTGATGTATCTTTTAACCTCAATAAAAAGCGAGATACAGTCCTCTAGTGATTCAACTATTTTATTCTAGCTTTTGTTGTAATGAAAATCAAGGTTGTTCAAGTATCATGAACGTAATGCCGTGGGATCACTTCTTTGATCTTTATGATGTGATATCTATACATACTGAAAAACACGTTTGATGTCTCTATGGTTATTATAACATAATCTTTTTATATTCTTAAAACATTCATGTTACCGTTTCTTTGTGTTCTATATAAAATTTCTGATCTTTATGCTGCAAAATTGATTTTTCTTGTTTAATGGCTTGGCTAATGATAATGGACCATTTTAGGAAAGATTTTCTGATCAAGAATGGTGGCCAACATGTATCTCGCTCATGCCAACTCCACGTTTTCATGCTTATGGCTGAAATGACTATTTTAATTTTTTTGTGTCCCACTTTTCATGTTATTACCCTCACCTTTCAAGTGGGCACTATTCTTGTGTTACTCTTGGGGATATTCTTACTAGAATTAAGGGAATATACCTTATTTGTGCAGGCATTTATCATTGGTATCTTCATTTTCTGCCTCACTTTCTCTATAACGCAACATTTTCTGAAATTCTTTCCAAGAGTTCGATGATGAGTTTGCTTGTCCATCTTTTTGCCCTCAGATGAAATTTCTTGAACAATACTAATGTTTGAACTTCTTTAAATCTGATGAACAATATAACGTTACGAAATTTGGATAAAGGCTGCAGTTGGCTAATGTGCCTTTGGAATCGATTTCCGAAGAAGTGGGGTTGAAGGTAGCCAATTTTTTAATTCCTTAGAGAGAGTAGATGCGAGAAGAACTATGACGGGAGTCGTTTTTTGAGGATATGAGTGCAGGTTGATGTCCTGGAACCTCTTCAACGCGGAGTAAGATTGGTCTTGAATGGAGAACATCGTTTGATTTTGTATTGGAATTTTTTTTGGGGTTAAATTCACAGACCTTGGTCAAATTATATTCGGAGAGACCGTTTGACCTTTATTTCTTTCACCTCCTCTAAATCAATTTTTCTGGTGGCCGGAATAAATTTTAAGAGTGAAAAGATGATTTTACCCTTGCATTATATATCACATTATATTTCAAATAGGGTAAAATACAAGGACATCCCCTAAAGTTTGCTATAATTGCACTGACCTTCCATGAAGTTTGTCATAATTGCATTGACCTCCCCTATATTGATTTGAAATAATTTTAACATTATGAACCAAAATAATTTAATATATAAAAATAAAAAAAATCTGATTTCTAAAATGATATGTGTGTTTACATGCACATGACACCACCAAGCCGGTCGTTTTCGTCAACCCGTATTCGTGACTCACGATAAAGCTCAACAACTTGGTCTACAGATTCGATCCTATGTATGTGTTTGTATATATATCACCATAATTGAATATTTTGAAAAGAAGTTGTGTGATAGAATTTTTGGCGATTGATCAGATATGTTAGGAGCAAGATCGAATAAGTTCAACTCGTTTGCTAAACGAATGATCCCGAGCCAAGCTTTTAACGTGTTGAGCTTGAATTATTCATGAACAACTTGATTTATTTGCAGCCCTACGATAATCATATATCGTTGTCGCAGACTACAAGAAGTCAGGTTTTCTGGTACAAAATTTTTTATAACAAAATGTTGTGTTTTTTCTAGCAAAATGATTCCAGAGACAAAAACAGAAATATCACCGGGTTGCAGTGAAAAGCAAAGTATTAGAAATTCAATCACAACAAATTTTGAGTTTTGTAGCAAATCTAATTATACTTGCCAGATATGATTTTGTAGCAAATGTGAAGCTATTTGCTACAAAGTTAGGATGTAGCAATTCACTTAACAATTGCCTACAAATATATTTTGACTTATACTATGATCCAATTTCATAACAAATAATTTGTTTCACAACACAAAAAAATAAATAAATAAATAAATAAATCAAAACAATTTCTTAAAAAAGTAGAGTTTGTAAGAATTTTAACTTTTAAACAGTTTATAAGAATTCTAATATCCGGAACAAAACTGAAGTACGTGCACAACAAAAATAAGAAAGGTAGCCAACAAAACTGAGACTTTAAGAATGAGCCCTCAAGGTACAAACATAGCCCGGATCCTCTCCTCTATTATAGAGTCGCTGTCGCCTCGATCCTTTTTCTTGATTCTCTACTCAACCCTCTCATCGATGCTCTGCATCCTCTCCTCATTGCATTACTCTTTCCATTGCCTCAACACAACTCCCTTCTGTGTCACCATCGATCCCTTGTACGAGTTGCTTCCAACTCCGCTCTTGAGCATCAGCCAGATGAAGTGGACTTCATGCCATTCCCAAGCCCACGACTTTAGTTTGGTTTGTCACCGATGACTTCTCGCATTATATGATAATCATCGCTCATCGTAACATTGTTAGAAGTTGGTTGAACCACGTCTGACCGTGTAACCATATGCCCCTACAATTAAATTGACATAGCATTGATACTTAGATTTTCAGTAAGAAATAAAATGTTTTGCTCTTGCACATCGTAATTTTCACCATATAAGTTATCCTGGAATCACATATTCACCATTAGTTTACGATTTCATGGACTAATAAGGTTATCAGATGAATTATAATTGTGATTGAAACGATAGCTCTTAGACGAGCTAGGACACAAGTATAGTCTATCAATATAATTTCGTAACTAGTTGGTGCGTTGGAATAATCAAAAGAAGTTCTCTTCATCCACTCTATTTATGATATTATATATTCCAATTCAATTAAATATCACAAAAATAAATGAATTCGGTATTTGATCTTTTCGTTACAATAAAGACATAAAAATTAAAAAAAAAACCAATATATAATAACTTCCATTTGAATTGCAAACCAGAGCAATATAATTTGAGCTTGAGCCCTTGGACGAAAAATATAACAATGGTCTTTTAATAAGTAATATATTAATATCAAATAATAATTAATGATGTTTATTTAAAAATTATTCTTCTTGTTTTTTGAGATGTAAAGGTACTAATCATATTCTTGTATTCAAATTTTGCTAAAATATTTTTTCCATAGATAATATAACGAGTTCATTTAATCTTTCTTGTGACAGAGTTGATCCTAAATATGATTTTATCAAATTTAAACTTTGAAAAACTCATTTCTGCTACAACTAACAATTACAATATTGTCAATAATATCTTGTAAGCAGTGCACACATTTGAAAAAGAAGCTAGTATTTTTATGTAATTTAACATTTTAACTGGAGTGTTGGATTCTAATTGTAAAATTTCTTTTAAAACTTTTAATTCTAAAAATAAATCTAAACCACCAATATCAAAAGACTCATCATGTTTTAGAAAGAGTTCTAAATTAAGATAATATTTTCTCAAAGTATCATCATCTAATGATTTTAACTTTTTAGAATTAAACAAAAAATCAAAAATATCTTCATATATTTTCAATTGTTCAAACCTACTATGAATCGAAGAAATAACTTGGTTGACTATATATAAAAAATAATCTATCCTAAAAGATTCTTCGGCTGATTAAGTTGACTTGTCATTTACATTCTCATCAAATTGTAATGCAATTAGCTTATGGAAGAGGGAAATAAATATATAAGAAGGGAAACCAAAGAGCTAGATCAAGCTAGAGAATAGTTTAAACACAGACAACTCAATCCCAAAAGAAAATGAAAGGTAGAAACCTATTGTAATAGGCTAAATATATTGATAATATAAATAAAAAGTGTTGAATACAACTTGAAACAACCATTTTATAAGCCACAAGGATGTCCTAGTAAAGATTCAATCCTATCCCTTCATGTCCAGCAGAATAAAAAAAGCTAAAAATGATAAAAACAACCCTTAAATGACCATATGACTCACTTAATAGGCACATGAATTAATAAATAGAAGCAAAATGACAAAAATATCCTAACTAGAGCTTTAAGGCAAACACTAAAGAAAATTAAGACAGATTTACAACTTAAATAAATGACTTACACCTATAAACAATGTTATTCCTATTAATGCAACCTTAGTCCAATTTTCTTTGGATGTTCAACTGTTTGAAGAAATTTCTCTTTCGCTTGCTCTGCATCAGTCCCTCTAGGTGAGAGAAAAATCAACCTCGAGTTAGCATCATCCTTGTTTAAAGAGTCACCTTGATAAGGAACCAAATGACGAACATTGAAAATAATGTGGTTGGGAAGCTCCAACATGTATGCATTGTCATTAATCCTCTCAAGTACTTCACACTGTCTAATATTTCTTGCACTCAACTTGTACTCGCTAGCCGTAAATCGATCTCTAGTCAAAATAGCCCATACATAAGCTCCAACATCAAAGATCACATGTCTTCTGCCCTTTTCGACATGTTCTTTATACTTTGATTACTTTCCTCGATTTGTTGCCACATTTTTTCATGAATTCCTTTGATATGTTTCACCAATTATTCAGTTTTAGCACTTATACGGCCTATTATTGGAAGTGGAACCAAATCTAAAACATTATTGAAATTTCACCTATAAACAGTCTCAAAAGGACTCATTTTAGTTGTTCAATTTTTGGACCTATTAAACGCAAGTTTTGCATGCGAGAGAACCTGATCCCACTATTTTAAATTATTCCCAACATGACTTCGGATCAAAATTTCCAAAATCTTGTTAACAACTTTTGTTTGCCCACCGATTTGAGAATGATAGGTCAAACTGAAGCTCAAATTAAACCCCAATTTCTCCCAAAGAGTCCTCCAAAAGTGGCAGATAAACTTCCTATCTTGATCAGAAGTGATGAAGTTTAGTACACCATGTAAACAAATAATTTCTTTAAAGTACAAGTTAGTAATTTGAGAGACATCCATAGTTTTCCTTCATGGTATGAAATATGCCATTTTAGAAAATATATGGATAAATTTCATTAACACCCCCTGAGGTTTGATGTATTATCACATGGCTACAACTTTGTGCAATTTTGTCACCAACACCCCCTGTCAGAATTTTTAATTTTTTAATAAGTGAATTGTCCTGACTGCCCTTGATTATTTAATTAAATTTTAATATAAAAATATCAAAATATGTAAATGACTACAATGTCCTTCATTCACCAACACACAAAAAAACACCAACCACCATCTCTTTCATCTCCTCTTCTAACCACCACTGCCACCAACCACCACCATCATTGTCGAACTCCAATCACAACCACAACCACCACCACCACTGCCACCAATCACCACCACTACAGGCGGCAAAACCATCACCACCACCAAGCCAACTACCACTAACAACAACCACCACCACTATCACCAACCACAACCACCACCACCACCATAACCACCACCACCACTGCCAAAACCACCTCTGTTCCTTCTCCGTTTCCACCACCAATAAATCCATCATCGGGCTCTTCTTCACCACAACCACCACCAACAGATCCATCATCGGGATCCTCTTCACCACAACCACCAGCACCAGCACCACCACCACCACCACCAACCACAACCACCAGCACCACCAGCACCACCACCGCCACCAACCACAACCACAACCATCGCCACCACTGCCAAAATCACCTCTGTTCCTTCTCAGTTTCCACCACCAACAGATCCATCACCAGGCTCATTTTCACCATAACCACCACCACCACTAACCACAACCACAACCACCACCACCGCTGCCACCAATCACAACTACCACCACCACTTTCGAAACCACCTCTGTTCCTTCTCCTTTCCACCACCAACAAACCCATCATCGAGCTCCTCTTCACCACCACCAACCACAACCACAACCACCACCACCACCGCCTCCACCAACCATAACCACAACCAACGCCACCACTGTTGAAACCACCTCTGTTCTTTCTTTATTTTCACCACGAACAGACCCATTACCGGGCTCCTCTTCGTTGTCCCAATCACCACCTCGGGTCAACTCGCTGACACCGACATACCCTTGTCCCATTGTCACACTCATCATCGTCAGATCTCTCTTCACGACCCTCTCTTTCTGTTTTCTCCTCCGTGGATGCTATCTCAGTTCGCCACTCCACTCTATGCCCAATTTTGTTGGGATTGTGGTGGTGGTAGTGGTTGGTGGCAGTGGTTATAGTGGTGGTTGTGGTTGGTGGCAGTGGTGCTCGGCATATATATGTATAAATATATATGTATATATATATAATGTAATAACAGTGGGTATATAATAATATGGCATAGTTGGGGGCACTTTAGTCTATTAGGCAGGGTTAAATAGGTAATTTTAGTATTTAAAAAGGTTACGTCAAAAGTCACATGATAGCATGGTCTTTTCACCAACAAAAAGTGGTCTGACACGGCCTACTTTTGGTAGGAGGGGGTATATGTGATATACGACATAAACCTCAGAGGATGTTGGTGACAAAATTACACAAAGTTGTAGCCGTGTGACAATGCCTTAAACCTCAAGAGGTGTCAATGAAGATTACTCAAAATATATTAACAACAACTAGAATATAATCCATACCCTTTGTGTTCGAGGAATTCCAAGCACAAAATCCATGTTAACATCTATCCATAGAGAAGTCAGAGTAGGAAAAGACATATATAAACCAACATTGGTTGCTCTACCTTTTGACACCTACAAATTTGACAACGATCAACAAGGCTATTGACATCCCTCTTTAACTTTGGCTGAGAGTATTTTGTATCAACCAAGGCATAAGTCTTGTCTCTACCAAAATGTCCCTCATTATGTTGTTGAAGTAGAATTTTCTCTTTTAAGGAACAATTAGGAATGCAAATTTTGCTCATTCAAAGAGAAAACCTGATTGTAAGTAGTAGTCAGTCCTCTTCCTTCCACTACCTCTTTATCATAATACGTTCATAATTCAAGTTTCTATTTCAAAATTTTCAAATAAGGTCAATTTTTTTAAAAATTTATTATTTAAAAGACCTAAATAAGTTTCCTTTGAACCTTACTTATATTGAAATTCCTATTAGTATTGATGTTGTTTTAAAAGTGTAAAATAACTCGCAAGTGTACGAATCTATTGAAGTATAGATCGGTAAGAACGAGGTCAAACCCAAGAAATGCTTTGAGATGAAAATTTAATACAAATTTAAATTAATTTAAATCTAATCTAGTTTAAACAAAAGTTGGTTGATTTGAGAGAGATTAAACTAACATGCAAATAAAATAACACAATTGAAATCAAATAGAGAAAATAACTAGGTGTCAAATTCCACCAACATTAAATCCATGAAGCTCCTAATATTCATTTATTAATTCCCAAATTTAGAGTAGCAATCAAGAAATCAATCTATTTCTTACTCAAGATTTAACAATAAAGCACTATAAAAAATATATTAAAGTAGATTTTCCTTCACTTCACTAGTGTAAAATTCTAAACATCTTATGAATCTAATTTAATGAAAAACATAAGATCAAAGATTATCACTTTTAAGAAATACAAACCCAAGCTTAGATTAATTATAATACTTTCTAACTACCACATATATATGATATAGATGGTGAAAGAATTATAAAATAATTAATCACAAGAAGCAAAAATCATAAGCATTTAAATCATATACATGAGAATCAATTAATGAACAAAATAACTTCACTTCATTAATGGAAGTTTCCTCCTCAACCTTAGTTGAGGAGTCTAGTTACACATGGTTGAAGAAGAAGATAACAAATAAATAAAATACATAATGAAATAAAATAAATAAAATCCATATTATCTCTGTCTTCTCTGTCCTGGCCTCCACTTCTTTTTCTTTTCCAAAACAGCCTCCAATTCGCCACTTTATACCCTAAGAGAATACATAAAGTCTTAATCCAATTAGGAGATAATTAGGGTTTTCCCGCAGCCCTAAACAGGTGAATTTTTCTGCTGATGTTCGGCCCAAGTTTTGACCTAGTAGAAGTCCAATTCACGGAATTTATGGGAAATACAAAAGTGTCCAGAATCGAATTTCGTTCAACTTTAGCAAAAATTAAGTCAAATTGACTCTCAAAAATAATACTTTCGGGTCATTTTCCAAAACAGGATTAAAACTGGATTATGCACAGAATTGAGTTTCAGGCCCGTAATCTCCTTAAGCAGTTGTAATTCTCTTAGACCATTTCCTTGGGCTGATTTGAGTTAAGATAAGGAATTGAATTGATCCATTTCATGTAGGTTTCATATAACCCTCTTGAATTTCTTCTTTAAAAGTCTAAAAAATCATTATTTTAACTGAAATAATCATCAAGGCCATGAAAAGACAGAACATACAAAAATAAAGTAAAATCACAAATAAACTATCACTAAGAGAATAAAATATGCAAATTAAGAGGCTGTAACATTCAACGCCGATCAAGTATTTTTCAAAGAAAAGTTTCAATAGATGCAAATTTTGATAATTTGCTTATATAATTTTGAACTTTCAGAAGAAATAGAAACCAAATATAAGATTATGGAATTCTATAATTGACATACTAAATAATACATTCAAATTCTAGAATAAAAGAAAATTTCATTTGTAATATTAAATACCCAAAACATGTCAATTCAAAGGATTTAAATTCTATAATACATGAGCTTTCAAACTTCACACACTTGGACACTACCCTCACAAGCTTTTATATACATCACTAAACTATTACAAGCCACATGACTAGGGGTGGCAAAATTGGACACGACACGACAATACAACTCAAACACGACACGAATTAAGCAGGTTTGGATTTAAAGTAAGCTGTCAAGTTTAATAAATGGGTCGACACGAATACGACATGCAAAAATTGGATTGGGTTTGGGTTTAAGCTGTCTAACCTGTGACACGATTACGACATGAGTTATTCATATATTATGGTTTTATACAAACTTATATATGTTGCAATTATTTGTAATCTATTTGTTTGTTTACAAGATTGATGTAGCCATAAAACGCAAGGATGAGATTGTTATGGTTCTTCCTAATTGTTGAATCATCTTAATATATTTTTGAGTTTATATATAGATACAAAATTTATAATATAGTTTGATTTTAGGATTTATGTATTGATATGTACTTTATTTTTATATGATCTTTAGAGAGATTTTTAGAGGTGGAGAAACTCATATAATATAAGTTAAACGGATTAAAAATGTTATTAAACAAGTCGTGCCATTATAGGACAAGTTTATTAAACGGGTTACACGGGTCGACATAGATAACACGTTTAATAAACGGGTTGGGTTAGTGTTGAGGGTCTCTGACACGATTATTAAATGAGTCGGGTTAGGGTTGAGCTGTTTAGTAGAGTACTTATAGTTTGACACGACACAAGCACGATATGGGAACACAAATTGCCACCCATACACATGACAGAGTGCATATGATGAAATATACACCAAATACTCCTATGTCTAGATAGGCCAATCAAGTAATCATGTATGTAAGAAGCATCAAGGCCCAAGCATGTAGTTATGGGCGTGAAAAATATAGGGGTAAGCTACCATAGCTCAGTGGAAAATAAACCTATTCTAAAATTTAAGGGTTAAATACAATGACCTCTTCTGATATTTGGTCTAATTACACTCGAATGAATTTTTTTAAAAATCGTCCACTAACCGTCTCTCAAATAGAATTAGCTTACTTTTTGTGTGATTTTACCTTAATACCTTCAATATTTTAATGTTCAAAAAAACAAAATAAGTTGCTCATATGAAATGACCAAATTGCCCACCATTATTGAAAAAATAAAAACACAAAATACATACACTTCCATGTATATACACTAACACTGATATATATATATATATATATATATATATATATATATAGTGGATGAGATTGTATTGAGTTCAGGAATAATTTATATATATATAAATTTTATAATCTCATCCAAATTTAGGAACACTCAATACAATCTCATCCACGATTGACTCATCCCAGTCAGTTTTCCTCACTTCTTGTCTCAGTTTTCAGTCTCACCCTCTTTGTCACCGAAAGCCGATTCCATTAAGGGTTTTTTTGATTGGTGCATTGGAATCTCTCATCTCATCTTATCCTTTGAAACCTTAAGGCTTTGTTTGGATTGAATGATTTGGAAAGAAAAGAAAAGAAAAGAAAGGGAAGGACAAGACATTTTATGTTTGGATAATTAATTAGGAGTGAAAAGAAAGGATTTGGAGAAATAGCTTATCCTTCCAAATCCCTCCAAATCTCTCACTTGTTATCCTTCCAAAAATGAGAAGATTGGGAGAGAAAGGATAACAAGTTAAATGATATTTTCATAATACCTAAAATGACCTCAATATTTTAAAAGAGACTTCTTAAAAGACATAAATACAAAAGGGTATAATAGTAAATTGTTTAAAATGATTTCTTTTCTTTTCTCTTATTTAACTCATCCAAACAAGAATGTTATCCTTTCTTTTCTTTTCTTTTCTTTTATAATTTATCCAAACATGAATACATGTTATCTTTTCTTTTCTTTTCTTTTATAACTTATCTTATCCTTTCTTTTCTTTTCTCTCCGGGTTATCCAAACAAGCCCTAATGGAATTTGCAAATCCAGTGGTGCTGTATGATTTACCAGGTGGTGTTGTTCAATTTGCAGATCTGATAACTATGATCAATGAAAATCGGGTATGAGATCGGCGCAGATCAGCATGATCGATGGGGTGGGTTCGGTGGTTAAGGGGTCGATGGCAGGATGATGTCCACAGATCCGATGTTGTTCTTGTAACACTATGGTGGCTGTCATGGTTGATTCGGTAGTTGTGATGACTTGCAAAACTTGTTTGGCAATGGTAGTGACGAAAACGAACAAGTGGTGGTGTCCATGGCAAAATTGAAGTTTGGGAAATGACGGAGTTGGGTTGTGAGGGACTACTATGCACCAGTGTGTGTGTGTGTATATATATATATATCAATTTTGTGTACGTTATTTTTGGCCTGACTAGTATATATATACATATATGTCAAATTTGAGAAAAATTGTTGGACCAATACATATAAATCAATTTTGTGTACGTTATATATATATATAGGATTAGAACCTATTTGAAATTGGGGAAAACGAGTTTTGTTTTTATCAAATTTGGTTTACAAGGATAATTTTGTCCTTATTTTTGTAAATAAATGTCATTGGACAGGTTAAAAAATCATTTCACATTGAAAGAGAGCATTTTGGTCAAATTATGTATTTTTTTAAGGAAATGTGGTATTAGTAACAAGTGTGCAAACTTCAGAGGAGGACATTGTACAATTTTTAAAATGTTTCATTCGAGTGTAATTAAGTCAAATATTAGGAGATGTTAATGTATTTAACCCAAAATCTAAAGCCTAAAATGCATGACAACTTTTATGGAGTATATTAACAAATTAATAAACTAATCAAGTATGCAAATGAAATAATATTAGACACTCAATGAGCTAATAGCATCATTTAAAATAACAAATGATAATGGAAAGTTGGATGTAAAAGAATACTTTCTTTCCTGTGTAATATTCATGAAAATTTTCAAGAGCAATTAGTTAAAAGCTGATGAACTCACAATACATTTCAAAAGAGTGTAAATACCATCTAATGAATTATTATATCAAAATTTAAAGCAATATATCCAAGTAAAGAAAATGTAACCCAAAATAAATACCTTGCTTTGTCATACAAACCTTTAAGGCCCTTATTCAGGGTCATTTCATTACCACTAGCATCCCAATCTCAATCTCAATATCAAAAAATTGTGTGTAAACTATTTAGGGACTCTCACCCAGGGGCTCTACTCCCATTAACGCGTGAACTTTTTAGAGACTTTCACCTAAGGACTGTACCCTATTAATGCGTCAACCTTTCCGGTACTCTCATCTGACAATCGTGTTCCCTATTAACACATCAATATTTTAAGGACTATCACTTAGGGGTCATACCCCCTATTAACGCACAAGATTCATCTCAAGTGTACCATTTGTTCAATGGATCTGGATCCTGTCCTTTAACTCCTCTTCAACTCTTGTTGCAACAAAAAAAAAGAGATTATTTGAAAGATTTTAGAAGCACTATTGTACGTCATCCTGGTATATTAGAGTTTAATGTTTGAATATTTTAACACTATTATTTAGGGTTTAATATTTGAGTAAATCATGTTATATATATTGTTTAAGGGTAGTAACTATGATTTTTCTTGAACCACTGAGAGAGTGTTGATTACAAAGATTCATAGATTAGGCTTCTTCTAGGTGTGTGTGTGTATATATATATATATATATATATATATATATATATATATATATATATAACAAAATCACTAATACCGATTAGAAAAAATCTATCACCAGATAGTTCGCGTTTGGGTTCAATAAGTAGTAGTAGTAATTATAATAGAGAAACAAAGAGGACTGAATGAAGCTGAGAGAAGCCACCTTCGTGCTAGATAGACAGACCTTCACGCTGGTGAGAGTTTTGATTCCAAGAAATTTTTTTGTATCTTAAACAATTGAATAAATATTATTATTAATGGAATCTGTATTGTTACACATTAGCAGGAGATGATACGGTCATGTTTTATTAACTTATACGAAGTCATTGTTGCTTGCCTGAAAACGTTAGCGTTTTGCGGCACAAATTTTAGCACTATGTATAAATTAATAAAACGTGACCGTATCTCCCGTTAGCGTGTAATGGCACAGATTCCATTAATAATAATATTTATTCAATTATTTAAGATTTTGGAGAATTTCTAATTCAAAAAACAAAAAAATTTGTGGGTTCTCTCATCTTCATTCAGTCCTCTTTGTTTCTTTGTTATAATTACTACTACTAAATATTGAATCCAAACTAGAACTATCAGGTAATAGATTATTTCTAATGAGTATTAGTGGTTTTGCTTTATATATATATATATATATATATATAGACCTAGAAGAAGTCCAAACTATGAATCTTTGTAATCAATACTCTTTCAGTGGTTTAAAAAAATCATAGTTACTACCCTTAAACAATATATATTGCATGATTTACTCAAACATTAAACCCTAAATAATAGTTATAAAATATTCAAACATTAAGCCCTAATATACCAGGATGGAGATGCATACAATAGGTGCTTTTGAAATCCTTCAAACAATAGTTGCTTTTGAAATCTTTCAAATAATCTCTTCTTCTTTGTTGCAACGAGAGTTGAAGAGAAGTTAAAGAGAGAAGTTTGTATAGATAGAGAGAGAATGATGACTTCTGAAATATTTTGGGAAGAAAGGCTTCTGAAATCTTTTGGTGGGTCTTCGTGAGAGGAAAATATGTAAAATAATATGATATTAATGTTTATATAATAGAATAATATTTCTTTATCCAAATAAACTATCGGTAAATTTAAGAGTTGACTTATTTAGGTAATATTGTGTCTCTTGAAACGTTAGAGTTTTGCTGTACATATTTTAGCACAGAATTCCTCCGGTCCGCTACCCTAAACATGAATATTTGATTTATAATATATGTCTATGATAGTTTAGAAGTTTGACCGACGTGAGCAAAATTTTCTTTGATTTTGGTCACCCATATAGAATTTTCCTAATTTTTTATACTCCTATTATTTATATGGTTAGGGAAATTAGGACCGGATCCACTGCTATGTACCAAAACTTTTCAGTACACACAAGTGCAAGTTAAGTAGTAAAACATGCATCATCGTATGAATCCTACTTTTGTTTGCCATGGGTTTTGGTTTCGGCCCAAGTACAACATCCTCTATTTCTCTCTAGAATGGGCCATAACCATCAGAGGCCTAGAGAGAGAGCGCTATCAGCTGAAGGGCTTAAGGTTGGGTGGGGAATGAGCTGTTGGGCTTTTCTTTGTTCTGGTGAGTTGATGTGCAGAAGTGTCGGAGATGATGCGTCGACTGTTTTAAGTTTTAACTCAACATCACCGTGGTTCCTTTCCTATGTCCGAAACAGTAGCCCGACCGACGGTCGTAAGGTCAGACAAAAACCCGCGTCAAATCTCCTCCTCCTCCTCCTCTTCCTCAGAAATGTGTTGTATTGTGCTGAAGAATTATTATAGGACAGATGGATAAAATGAATAGATAGATGGGCGGTGTTGTTGGTAGTACTATATGATAGATCGTGGTCGGCGTCTAAATCCAAGTGAAATTGATGGTTTCTTCTTCATCATTGAGGGCGAGGGACATAGGCAGGCTCGCCAATGGCCTCTCTCTCATCGCCAAGGAGTTGATGAAACGCTCTCAAGAAAACATTCTGGAGGGCGCCCAAAGTGGAGACTTACAATCCCTAATTACCTCCTCTCTCAAGAAAGCCCTCATCTCCGCCACAGATGTATCCGGACTCACCAGAGGCAAGCTTCGACAGTTCTCAATTCCTTCTCCTGCTCCTCCTCCTCATCATCATCATGAAAATAAAGAATCCACCACCGTCGTCTACTTTGCGGATGAACCCCCCACACCACCCCTTCAACCAGAACAACCCTCCTTGACGCTTTCACCATCATCATCTTCTTCTTCTTCTTCAGGATCAGATGTCGGTAGTGCTGAGATTTCAAATCTCAGCCCGATACCTTCACCCTCCTCCGCACACAAACTCGATTTGGACAATGCGGCGGAGAAAGGCAATGGTTTGTTGTCCAGTGAATATGATTCCCAGAATCCACCTGCTCCCCCTGTCAATCCTCCCACACAAAGTAGGCGCCCAAGGGAGAGGAGAGTTCCTTCTACTCCTTTTTCTAGAGCCCTTGGGTGAGTGACCCATACTCATCTATTTTTTTTATTACTATTTTCATTTCTTTTTTTCGGTAAGTACTATTTTCATTTTTTTTAACATCTCATACATATTCTCCGGGTTACTTGCGATTCACATTCGCATTTCAGAAACACAGGAAATTTAAGACCACAAACTATCATGAATTAAACTTTTCACTTAAAAGCACACATCCAATACTCTGTTCTCTCTCTCTCTTGAAATGAAATTACCATTATCTTTTGTTCGCAAAAAAATAGAAGTCGGGGGACTTGAAATCTCAACCTCCAATGTGTGATGATGGGGAGATACTTTGTTTTTTTTAAGTGTGATGACGAGGAGATACTACTTATTGTAAAGGTACAACGGTAGTGAACACAACATATCCACAGTTATTTCTGACCTTTTATGCATCTTGTAATATTCTACCCAACATAATATTCAGTCAGGTGTACAACAACATCAAACAAACATTTCTTCACTTCATTACTTTAGGTTACTTTCATGGGCAATCTTTTCTTTGTGTTCCTCCGTTATGGTTGATGGAAATAAATTTACATAAATGGTAACTGTTGGAAATTTCTTACACATTTATCATTTTTTGTTTGTTTTGTTTTCCCTCTCTCTCTCTCTTGCTCCATCTTTTACTTATTACATTCCAGAAATTCAAAGCATCTCGTGATACTCCCAACAGGGCTCACATTTGATGCAAGTTAATGGTGACTGGAAATTTTATTTGTGTCCGCAGTTGTGCTCACACTATTTACAGCTGCCAACATAATTTTTTGATAATCCTTTATTTTCCAGAACAGAACATGTCTCACTAGGAACCTCATTGTCTTCTTTTTGTAAATTGCATCTTCTATCAGATGCTTTAAAAATTTAGTCAAAGCATTAATGAGAGTATGTTAGATAGGGTATTCAGAGTCTGACAGTTGTTGGGACTTGGGGGAGATTTGTTATGCTTTGCATTTTCATTCTTTTGACAGATTTTTTGCTTAACCCCAAACTTATTTTGCAGGTTTGCTGGCCTGGGAGCTGGCCTTGCATGGGGAACAATTCAGGAGTCTGCCAAGAGGCTCGTCTTTGGTATGCCTAACTCACAAGACAAGCAATCTGCTTTTTCCCCGTACTTGTCTGAAAAAAATGCAGAACGTTTGGCTCTTGCATTATGTAGAATGCGTGGAGCGGCACTCAAATTAGGGCAGATGTTGAGTATTCAAGATGAATCTCTTGTACCTGCACCGGTATTCCTTTTTAGTTTCATTTTTTTCCCCGTGTTATACATGTTAGAGTTGGGAAAAGACTTTGTTGAGATGAGATGGTTATACATGATAGTATTACTTGGATTTGCATATGGTCTGATATTGTAATGCTTACTCGATAAAGGGGTGACCTATCATTGAGATTGTTTTCCTAGACTTATTTAAACTTGTGAAATTTAAGCCCAAAGTATTCGAAGTTTGAGTAGGAATTGGGTTAAACAACCTTGTTACGTCGATGCTTTGAACTTCCTCAAAGCAATGGAAGAATTTTTTTTAAAGATGGTTTGGATGGTAATTGCAATGGGGAGAAAGGGTGATATGGTTTGTGTTAAAGTTGCTTGCATGAGGGTAATGCTGAAAGATATTAGTTATGTTGTGGCCCGAATTTTGTCTCGGCCCAGGTCACAACCCCATTTTTCACTTACGGGTCTTGGACCCTGATTAGGACTCTCTTGTAGCCCAAGGGCATTTAAGGTTTGGAGTGGAATAATAGAAAATATTAAAAATCGTAGAAAGAGAGTGAGTTCGAGAGATAGGGTTTGGGGGTTAAAACTTGTAATCTCCTGATTTTCGTATAGTGAAAACTTTTGTCATGGACATAGGTACATTGCCGAATCATGTAAATTCTTGTGTTATGTGTGGGCTTGTTTCGTTTTTTGTTATGTTTCGTGATTGTTGCTTGGTTTGTGGCTATTTGTCGTAACAAACTGGTATCAGAGCTTTTGGTTCGAAGTTGGAATGACGACGAAGTTTTTGGAAATCAAAAAGTTTGAAGACATGAACAATCTCAACCCATGGCAGGTTAGGATGCAGGCCTTGTTGGTTCAACATTAGGTTATCCAAGGCGCTCCAAGGCGCTGAAGGGAAGGGATGCACTGCCAGAAAAGTTGAAGGAAGAGCAGAAAGATGACGTTATGGAGAAAGCACATAGTGCGATACTGTTGTGCCTCAGTAATGAGGTTTTGCAAGAAGTTTCTGGAGAGACTACGCCAAATGGATTGTCGAACAAGTTGGAGTCCTGTTATATGACAAAATATCTTGCATTTTGCTTGTACCTAAAGAAGTGGTTGTTCACTCTTCAGATAAAGGTTCGTCTCTTAAACACCACCTTGATAAGGTTAGTACTGCCATCATGAATGTGAAGAACATTGATATTAAAATAGAGGATGGGAATCAGGCTATTATTATGTTATGTTCTCTATCATCCTCGTACGAGAATTTTGTCAATACGATGATGTATGACATAACTATTTTGTCTATGGAAGACGTGAATGCAAATTTGAATTCTAAGGAGCTGCAGAGAAGGACGTTTAAGGGCAATACAGAAAGTTCGGCAGAGGACTTGGTTGATTGCGGGAGAATGAATCAGAAAAGGAGGGTCTGACAGCAGAGGTCGTTCTAAGTCTAAGAATAAATTGAAGTTGCTGAGATGCTACACCTATTACAAAGAAGGGCACTTCAGGAAAGACTGCCCAGAGCGTAAGAAGGGAAAGGGAAAATCTTCTGAAGCCGGTGAGGTGGTAGCTATTGTAGAGGATAATGATTCAAATGGTGGTAACGTTCTCAATATTTCTGTCAGTGGCTCTAGTGATGAGTGGATTCTTGATTCGGATTGCTCGTATCACATTTGTCCAAACAGGGATTGGTTTAGCTTTTATCGGTCCATTGATGGAGGGGAAGTTTTGATGGGGAACAATGTGTTATGCAAGGTTGTAGGTATCAGTACAGTACGAATCAAGATATTTGACAGTATACTGAGAACACTGATTGACGTCAACCATATTCCAAAACTGAAGAAGAATTTGATTTCCTTAGGGTACGCTGGTATAAGGCTCGGTGGAGTCAATAGGGTTTCAAAGGGTACTCTTGTGGTGATGAAGGGATTGAAGTGACATGGTTTGTATACGCTACAGGTAACAGAGTCACGGGTTAAGCCGTAGTGTCGTCCTCAGATCGGATTTAGATACTACCAGATTGTGACATATGCGGCTGGGGCATATGAGTGAGAGTGGGATGGATGTTCTGAGTAAGCAGGATGTGCTTAGTGGTCAGAAAATCGGGAAGCTGGATTTCTGCGAGCATTGTGTCTTCGGAAAATGGTGCAAAGTGAAGTTCAGTACAAGAATTCACAGGGTACAGTGGATTCTATCCATTTGGATCTTCGGGGTCCCTCCCAGGTTACTTCACATGTTGGTGGTAGATATGATGACACTGATTGATGATTTTTTTCGGAAAGTTTGGGTTTATATTTTGAAGCACAAGAATATGAGGCTTTTGTCACGTTAAGCAGTGGAAGACCTTGATTGAAAAGCAGATTGGAAAACAGGTTCAACACTTGAGGACAAGCAACGACTTGGAATTTTATGATACAAAATTTAATCAGTTCTGCAAGGCTCATGGGATTGTGCAACACTGCCTAATGAGGAAAACTCCACAGCAGAATAGAGTTGCAAAACAGATGAGCAAAACACTATTGAAGAGAGCACGATTTATGTTGTCTAATGTTGGGTTAGGTGCATTGTTCTGAGCTGAAGCTATTTCTACAACTTGTTACTTGGTGAATCAGTCTTCATCAACTGTTATTGACTGTAAGACTCCAAAGGAGATATGGTTCGGTTCTCCTGCTAGTTATATTAATCTGAGAATATTTAGGTGTTCTGCATATGCTTATGTCAATGAGGGAAAGCTTGAACCGAGGGCTAAAAAGTGCATATTTCTTGGTTTTGAGCCCGGGGTCTAGGGATACAGATTATGGTGCCCAGATGCTTCGGAAAAGAATTTACTTGGAGATGTGACCTTTCATGAGTCTGCATTGCCAACTCCATTGAATGAGGTAGTTGATTCAACTTGAGCTCAGGGTGTCAGTGAGCATGTGGAGCTATCAGAGGTTCAGTTAGAGAATGTTCCTGATTGGTCAAATGATGAGCATGTGCAATTTCGAGTTGAGGAGGAAGATGCATGGTTGCAGCAGTACAGTGTGGTTAGAGAGATTGAGGAGGGAGGTTAAGCCACGTCAGAAGTATGGGTTTTCACATGTTGATTCGGTTGCTTATACACTTAGTGTGACTGGTACCACGTACTTATCATGAGGCCATCACGGGGAGGTGGGGTGGGGTGGGTGGGGGAGTTACCACAGTGGTCTGTTGCCATGAGTGAGGACTTGGGAGCTACTTGAGAAGCCTAAGGACCAGAAGATTGTGGGCAGTAAATGTGTCTTCAAGAAGAAGGAAGGAACTCCAGGAGTGGAAGATGCAAGGTTTAAGGCACGCTTGGTGATGAAGGGTTATACACAGAGGGAAGCGGTGGACTTCAATTAAGTTTTTTCTCCTATGGTGAAACATAGCTCAATCAAGATGTTACTTGTTATGGTTGCCCTGAATGATTTAGAGCTTCTTATTGTCAAGACTACGTTCTTGCATGGAGAGTTGGAAGAGCAAATTTATATGCATTAGCCTGAGGGGTTTGAGATTCTGGAAAAGGAAGACGATGTTTGCCTTAAGAAGAAATCCTTGTATGGGCTGAAACCGTCTCCTAGATAGTAGTACAAAGCGATTTGACACCTTTATGGTTGGAGTGTAGTAGGATTGAGTTTGACAGTTGTGTGTATCACAAGAGGCTCTCGAATGGTTCATATTTGTACTTGTTGCTCTATGTTGATGACATGTTGACGTCAACATGTTAGAAATTAACATGTTGAAGCTCAGTTTAGTGGTGAATTTGAGATGAAAGATCTAGGTGTCGCAAAAAGAATTTTGGGTATAGAGATTTACATAGACAGATGAGCGGACATATGTATTTGTCACAGGAGAAATACATTGAGAAGGTGCTGGAACGCTTCGGTATGCAACCATCAAAGCATGTGAGTACTCCATGTGGAACACATGTCTCGTGTTCCTTATGCTAGTGCAGTTGGTAGCGTCATATATGCCATGGTGTGCACTAGGCCAGACATTTCACATGCAGTTAGTGTAGTCAGCAAATTCATGGATAAACCTGGGAAGGTTCATTGGTAGACTGTGAAATGGATATTGCAGAACTTGAAAGGCACTGCATATTTTGGACTATTCTATGATAGAGGCAGAGGCGTGCAGCGACACTTTTGGGAGTGATGTTGGATATGTTGATTCGGATTATGGTGGAGATTTTGATCAGAGGAGGTCCTTGACAAGGTATGTCTTCACCATTTGTGGGAGTGTGATTAGTTGGAAGACGACTTAGCAGGCTACAATTGCATTGTCTACTATTGAGGCAGAGTACATAGCAGCCACAGAGGTAGTGAAGGAAGCTATTTGGTTACAAAGCTTGGTTACTGTGTTTTGCGACAGCTAGAGTGCTATACATCTGACTAAAAATTAAATTTTTCATGAGAGGACCAAACATATTGATGTCAAGTTGCACTTCATCAAAGATGTGATTGCACAGGGTGTTAATGCAATGAGAAAGATTGGGACAGCAGATAATCTGGTGGATACAATGACTAAGGTCATTCCTACTGTCAAATTCAGACACTGTTTGGGCTTGATTGACGTTTGCAATTTCTGAAGCACTTAGAGGCATGCGGAGGAGGCGAAAGGAGTAGCTGGGATTGCAGAGCTTGGCGGAATTCGAGCCAAGGTGGAGATTTGTTATGTTGTGGCCCGAATTTTGGCTTGGTTCAGGTCGTGTTGTGACCCGGTTTTGACCCATTTTTTGTTTGCGGGTCTTGGACCCTAATTAGGACTCTCTTGGAGTCCAATATATAAGGGCAGCTAGGGTTTGGAATGGGATTAAAAGAAAATACGGAAAATCGTAGAAAGAGAGAGTGAGAGTTAGGGTTTGGAGGTTGAAACTTGTAATCTCTTGATTTTCGCATAGTTAAAACTTTCGCTGTGGACGTAGGTACATCGCCGATCCACGTAAATTCTTGTGTTCTATGTGCTGTGCTTCTTTCGATTTCTGTCGTGTTTTGTGGTTGTTTTTTGGTTCATGATTGTTTGTCGTAACAATATCGATTGAGAGACATGTTCACATACACATTAATATGAAGTATGGCAGTATGGCCATGGTAGAGTTGGAATGATGAAATAGAATTCTTGTAGCCAACCCTAAGCACCTGTCTTAGATTGAGTGTTGGCTCTTGATCAGTTCCTTTAAGAAGACATCAGACCATGTGACTCTGGATGACAAATGTCAGACATGCTAATTCCTGTGTGCTAACTTCTTAATACGATGATATCATTACTAATCTGTGAAGTGTTTGACCTTATTGGTAAAAGCTGGTGGGTTACATGTCTCGGTAAATAATTTATATGACACATAAGGTGATATATATATACATATATGTGTGTGTATATATATATATATATATATATATATATATATATATTGACTGAATGTTTAGTGAATTTTCATACGAACTATGATTAAGCTTATGGTGCTTATGAAATGAATATTTATGTTTGCTATTTGGTTCCAATGTACGTGTGACAGCTCTTATTCTTTTGTAGATCTTGGCTGCTTTAGATATTGTCCGTCAAGGTGCAGATGTGATGCCAAGTAGCCAGCTGAAACAAGTTTTGGATTCTGAATTAGGTCCTGAATGGTCTTCCAAGTTGATTAGTTTTGATTATGAACCAATGGCTGCTGCAAGTATAGGCCAGGTGACTTCGCTATATTACTAAATTATTTTTTCTTCATTATTTACTAGTTGCTTGCTTCTGTCAATTGTGCTGTTCAATCAGTCATTTCAATATGCATGGGGACAGAGTGCAATCTGAGTTTACGGATAGAATTAGTTGTTACTTTGCCTTAGCAAATATTTTCAACTGAAAAGGGAAAAAGAAAGAAAAAGAGAAGTCTGTATTTTTCATGTACTATGTGATGCCAACAATCGCTTTCAAGCGCTTCAGTCACGGATATAACAGTGCCTTGGCAATAATGAAATTGAAGATGCTGAAGATGGCTCTGCTAATGATTTTTTGAAACCTGTAGCAAAAGCAAACATTAGGTCTTTGAAAAGAAGGCGCCTTCCCTGATTGCATTGAAACTCCATATTACTTGTGCATAACTTCTGGGATTCCGCATCTTCAATTTCATTTTGAAAAGAATTAGTCTTTACTTTACCTTTGCAAATATTTTCAACTAAAAAGGGAAAAAGAGAAGTCTAAATTTTTCATGTACTAAGTGATGTCAACAATCATTCCCAAGCGCTTCAATAATGAATGTTACAACACCTTAGCAATAATGAAATTGAAGATGCGGAAAATGGCTCCACTTGTGATCTTTTGAAACCTATAGCAAAAACAAACATTAGGTCTTTGAAAAGAAGGCGCCTTCCTTGATTACATTGAAATTTCATATTACTTGTGCATAACTTCTGGGTTTCTACTACTATTTTTTTTTTTCATTATCTTCTCCTTCCTAAACTTTTTGCATCTTATACATGCACCCTGAAACTAAGCTCCATCCAGGAAACAAGACTGCTTAAAAGAACTATAGAAGACTCTAAGGATAAGGAGAAACCTCTAGGCAACGTAAAAACAAGGTTCTTAACACAAATACTTAAATAGTAAATTGACCAAGAAGTTATAATTAGGGATTTTTTTGATGAACCACAAAATGATATCTAATTTTGAAGACAAAGTCATGCATGTTTAGTATGGATATCTGATTTCAGCTCTTCACGTGCTGCCGAGGTGGCAGTCTACGTGTTACTTTCGGCTCGATATGTGGCATGATTGTGAAGGCCCTCGTATTGTTGCTTCAGTTCAAAGTGCATCTCCATTCTCTAGTTGACACATGAAAGCATTTTCATGAATCACATAGTCCTCTCAGAATGTGCCATGTGTTAAATCTCCATAAAGCATCAAACATGATAGTCCCCAGGTCAGCATACGCAGTGCCAAGATCTTGGATTTTGATGAATGGGTAAAAAGCAAGAGTTTTCTGTGGCACTGTACACTCTTTGTTCACTCAGCTAGTGTCGAGAGTGCACGGCCACACGGGCTATATTACTATGTTTTTTTATTGTGAACTCTTTGGCCTTGTTGTCAGTTGTCCCCTGATATGGTTACCTCGTCCCCCACCCATCAACAAAGCCAGCTCAGCATGCATTGCACTCTAACATAACAAAGCCTGGGTTGGGAGCAGAGTCTAGGGATCTCCTCAAGCTTGGTGCATGACCAGAGAGTAGCCTCTGGGTTGCTCCACAACCTACCTTTGATCCTGGGGGTTTGAAGGTTGGGGCTGAAGTTTAGGTTTCCAAGATTTTCCCTCACGGTGTCACCTCGGCTTGTTTTTTAAGAAAGAAAGATGCACCCGAATTCTGAGGTTATTCCTAAATGATGTGGCAGTGTCCCATTACAGTACATGCATCTCCTTGATCTGCTAATATTTTTCTTCAAATAATGAATAGCTACATATATTGTTCATTTCTGTGAGCAAATTTATTAATGGAGTAAATACACTATCTCCTTGATCCGATGAAATTTTTTGTCGGTATACGTGCATTGTAGAAGTATCTTGGAATCATATTTTATACTATCTTTAGAAGTATCTTGGAATCATCTTTTATACTATCTTTAGAAAATTCTTCTCACATCGTTGTATTAGGATAGACAAGAATACAAGAATAAATAAGAGAGGATACCAACACAATTAGGTAACACAATTCATTGATTCTAGGAAGTAAAAACAGAAACTTCTTGATTCTAGGAAGTGACTAAGCCATAAATCATGGAGATTTGGATACTAATTATCCCCCTCTCTTTATTTGGAAACTAACAAATAAGAAAATGCAATCCGAGATTTCCTCTTGATTGCACATCCGAAAATGTCAATCATTCCCAGCTTGAAAAGAAGAACCTCAAAGTGATCTCGGTTGAGAGCCTTGGTGAGGATATCTGAGATTTGGAGACTTGAAGGAGTATAGATCATATCGATGAGTCCCTGATCGATCTTTTTTTGATGAACTGACGATCAATTTCAACATGTTTAGTTTTGTCACGGTGAACCAGATTCTTTGCAATACTTTTAGCAGCTTGATTGTCACATAACATTTTTATTGGGTTTTCAGCAGGAGTTGTCAGTTCATCTAGGAGTCTTTTGAACCACATTCCTTCACATATTCCGTGAGCCATAGCCCTGAATTCGGCCTCGGTACTACTTGGAGCAACTACTGACTGATTCTTACTTCTCCATGTAAAGAGGTTTCCCCACACATAGGAATAGTAGCCTGAGGTAGATCTTCGGCCTATTAGGGATCCAACCCAGTTTGTTTCTGAGAAGATTTCTATGCTACGGTTTGTCCCCTTTTTGAAGAACAACCCTTTCCCTGGAGTCTTTTTGAGATATCTGAGAATTCTATAAACTGCTTCAAGGTGCTCATTAGTAGGGTTGTTCATAAACTAACTAAGTAAACTAACAGAAAAACTGATATCTGGTCTTGTGTGGGACAGGTAAATCAATTTACATACTAGTCTTTGGTACCTCCCTTTGTTAACCTGAGTAGAGCTTCCTTTCAGGTCGAGTTTGTTGGAAGGGTCCATTGGTGGATCTGAAGGCTTACAACCGAGCATACCTGTTTCTTTGAGCAAATCAAGTGTATACTTCTGCTGAGAGACAAAAATGCCTTTTGCTGGAACGAGCTATTTCCATGCCAAGAAAATATCTCAGTGCACCGAGATCCTTGATTTCAAATTCCTTTGCAAGAGTACTCTTTAACCATCTTATCTCTTCTTCATGATCTCCTGTCAAGATAATATCATCCACGTATACAACGAGGATAGCAAGTTTTCCTTCAGGAGATTTCTTGATGAACAAGGTGTGATCTGGCTGGCCTTGAGTGTATCCATGCTTCTTGACCGCTATAGTAAATCTCTCAAACCAAGCCCTTGGTGACTGTTAGGCCATAAAGAGATTTCCTTAGTCTGCAAACAGGGTTGGTATTGCTCGAGTCCTCAAAATCAGGAGGAATCTCCATGTAGACTTCATCTTCCAAGGCTTCATTAAAGAGTGCATTCTTGACATCAAGTTGGTGTAGAGGCCAATCCAAATTGGCTGCCAAGGATAGAGGTACCCGGACTGTATTTAATAGGGGTGCACAAAAATCCGTCCAAACCGGGAATCCAAACCGAACCGGACCGGACCGGACAATTCGGTCCGGTTTTTTCGCGGTCCGGTTCGGTCACGGTTCCAATTTTGTGGAACCGTATAGTAACGGTCTGGTTACGGTTTTCGGTCCCTTAGGACCGGACCGAACCGGACCGAACCGTTTCTATATATATAAATATAAAATATGTTATATCTATTATTTAAATATTCTACTTATTATATACTTATAGTATTATAATTATACTATAATTATAATATAATTGCAATCTTTGTTTTTGAAATATTATACTTCTAATATACTTATAATATTATAATTATAAGTATTATAATTATAGGTTGGTGAACCGTGGAACTGAACCGGACCAAACCGGTTCTTCGCGGTTCGGTCCGGTTCCATACGGTTAAACGGTTCGGTCCGGTTCCATTTTTAGTGGAACCGGACTATACGGTTTGGTTCCAAAAAATGCCAGAACCGGACCAATCCGGACTGTGTGCACCCCTAGTATTTAACTTAGCGACTGGGGCGAGTGTTTTTTGATAATCAATCCTGTAAGTTCAAGTGAATCCCTTGGCTACAAGTCTCGCCTTGTATCGATCAACACTTCCATCTGCCTTGTACTTAACATTGAAAATCCATTTGCATCCCACAGGTTGTTTGTCTTCGGAAAGTTCTGTGAGTTCCCAAGTATCATTCTTCTTAAAAGCCCGAATTTCTTCATAAACTGCTTCCTTCCATTTAGGGTACTTTAGAGCCTCTTGTATGCAGCTTGGAACATCTCTGCTGGACATTTAGAATAGGCACATTTGGAAGAGTGGTGGAGTTTCCTGGAGGGGATGAACTTAAGTCGGTGGAAGGTACGGATGGGGTATCCACTTCTTGCCAAAACTGATATTCTTCTAGCACTACGGAATTCTCCTCCTGAATATGAGTTTTGGAGTAGAACGGCTGATTCTCAAAAGAAGGTGACATCCATTGAGTTATAGAACTTCCGAGTAGTGGGAGAGTAACATTTGTAACCTTTTTGGTGAGGAGAGTATCCAAGGAATAGACATTTTATGACTTTGGGATCTAGTTTGCATCCTTGATGTGGAGGTATGTGGACAAACGCTGAACAACCGAAGACTTTTAGTGGCAAGGACAAGATGAGTCTGGATTGAGGATAGACTTGAGTGAGTACCTAGCACGGAGTTTGGAATTTCTAGACTCTTGAAGGCATACGATTTATGATAGGCAGCGGTAAGGATAGCTTCCCCCCAGAAATGTTTTGGGACATGACTTGTGAACATGATAGAATGAGCAACTTCTAACATGTGTCGATTTTTCCTCTCAGCTATCCCATTTTGTTGTGGGGTGTTTATGCAAGGACTCTGATGAACTATCCCATGATCAAGGAGGTAATAACCAAGGATAGAATGAAAGTATTCCTTGGCATTGTTTGTTCTCAAAATCTGAACATTGGCTAGGAATTGAGTTTGGATCATTGAGTGAAATTTTTTAAAGATTGGTCCTGCCTCAGATTTTTCTTTCATAAGGAATATCCAGGTAACTCTAGAATGATCATCAACAAAAGAAATAAACCATCGGGTTCCTGTAATACTATTGACTCGAGAGGGTCCCTAAATATCGCTATGTATAACTGAGAATGGTTTTGATTCCTTGTATGGTTGAATTGGATATGTATTTCGAGTATGTTTGGACAATTGACAAATTTCTCATTGGAAAGACTTTGAGTTTTTCCTAATAAATAAAGAAGGAAACAACTTTTCAAGATACTTGAAACTTGGGTGACCTAATCGAAAATGCCACAACATAATTGCACTTTCATTATTGGAAACTGGAACGGAATTGGAATTTATAATAGACCGACTCTTTGCGCAATGAGCACTTCGAGATTGTTTTCCAAGTTAATTATCACTCTTGAGGAGTTAGAGCCCTTCACTTTCCTTAGCATTGTCAATCATCCTCCCCAAATCCAAGTTCTGAAATTCACAATGAGTGGAAAAGAATTTAGCAACACAATTCATATATCTAGTAATTTTACTAATGGATAAGAGGTTACAGGTCAGATTAGGAACCAATAACACCGAATTTAATACAAAGGTCTTTGAGATGCTAATTGAGTCAATACCAGCCACAGTGGATAGAGAACTATCTACTATTCTCACTTTGTATTTTTCAGAACACAGGTTGCACTTTTGGAATAGGAGGCATTCCCAGTCGTGTGACATGTGCTCCAGAGTCTATAATCCATGAAGTTAGATTCTCTATTTTGGCTCCAAGAGCACTTAGGAATGTACCTTTTTGTGCTATTGAACTTGTGCTGATGATTGGTGCTGTCGGACTTGACTGAAGTTGGCTGAACATCTTCTGCAACATCTCAATATGTTCTTTGCTGAAGGGTGCAACTTCGGTTGTCGGTTGGTCATCTATAGTGATTGCAAGACCACGACCTTCTCTATCCTGAGATGGCTATTTGGTTTCCAGTCGGCTAGCTTTCCATGAATTTTCCAGCATGTCTCTTTGTTATGTCCAGGCTTGCGACAGTGATCACACCAAGGCCTGCCTTTGCAGGTTCGATTGTCACTGGTGGGATTCATTCCACGAGTTGCAAGAGTCGAACTTTCTAGAATATTTGCAGCACTTGGAGTGCTTTGATTTTCCATCATGATCTTCTTCCTGCTTTCTTCTCGACAGACCTCTGAGAAAGCTTCCCGGATTGAGGGCAAAGGCCTCATCCCAAACACTCCCCCTAACTTCATCAAGGTTTTTGTTTAGACCAAGTAGGAATTTTGAGACTTTCTCCTTCTCGACTATTTTCTTGTATTTGGCTGTGTTTCCAGGGCAATCCCAGTCAAATTATCGAAGACATCCAATTGTTGCCAAAAGGGGTAAGAGTGTTATAGTATTGTGTGAGGGAGAGATCCCCTTGTCGCAAATCATGGAGGCTGCTTTTAATCTCTAGCAGTTCTGTCGTATTGTCATTGTTGAAGTACGTCTCTTTCGCTGCATCCCAGACTTCTTTTGCAGTTCCATAGAACATGAAATTCTGCCCAATTTCATTGTCCATGGTATTAATCAACCACAACATTACCATGTTATTTTCAGATCTTCAGATTCGGAATTTCGGGTCTTCCTTCCGTGGGGTTGCAACAGCGCCTGTGAGGTAGTCGTCTTTTCCTTTTCCTGATACGAACATCATTACTGATTGAGCCCATTGAAGGTAATTATGTCAGTTCAGTTTGTGTCCAGTTATTGGAAACGTGAGACTTTCAGATCCGCCATGGCCGCTGTGAGAAATCTGTTCAGGGCTGGAAGAGGCGTCAGAGGTGCTGCTCTTATCAGTAGCCATTCTGTATTTGACCATCATCAGAATTCTTGGAGGTTTAGAGGCTGCTCTGATACCATATAGAAAAATTATGAGAGAAAATTCTTCTCACATCATTGTATTAGGATAGACAAGAATACAAGAATAAATAGGAGAGGATACAAACACAATTAAGTAACTCATCTCCTTGATTCTAGGAAGTAAAAACAAAACTCCTTGATTCTAGGAAGTGACTAAGTTGTAAATCATGGATATAACTAAGCCATAAATCATGGAGATTTGGATATTAATTATCCTCCTCTCTTTATTTGGAAACTAACAAATAAGGAAATGCAATCCAAGATTTCCTCTCGATTGCACATCCGAAATTCCACAAATACACTTATCCAAAATAAATATAGTAACAAAGTATGATTTAGTATGCCTTCCTTGTATACTTTTATCGCTCCTATTCACTATCCTACTTTTTCCTTTCCTAATGAATTGTTTTTCTGCAATTCACAACCTTCAGTGGATATGCACTCACACTTTTTTTTTCTTGTGCAACTTTTTCAATTTGTTTTCATTTTGCTATGTCAACGGTTAGGAAGAGGTTGATGCGTGAAATCTCAGTCACAATATCAATTGATACACATCAGTTATATAGTCAAAATACATAGTGCTCTGAAGCATTGAAAATGTAATGCTTTTGTTCTATTGTGACTGTTTTTTTATATAATGGAAAGTATTTCTGGGATTTTTGGATTTTTATTTGAGAAGCAACAGATTTCAGGTGTAACAAGATATCCTTTCTCGTGATTAACTGCAGGAACATGACAATATTTTACAGGAAGTATATGTAAGACAAATTAAGTTTGTTCTAGAGGAATATGTACACATTTTTTTTTTTTTTCTGGGATAATTCTTCTGGGAAGCATTTTTGTTAGAAACTTGGAACCAGTGGAGCCTTTTTGAAACATTTTTGTGTTCTTTGTTCTGTCATTCATAAAATTTGTTCTTCCCTTCATAATATATAAATGGCAGTGTGGCTTTCCCCTGTTAGATTTCATTGACTGGCTGCATAATTTTTACTTTGCATTTTGATTATGTGATGACACTTGGAAGGCTGTATGTCTTTTCTTACAGTTCTAGAATGTTTTTTCAGGTGCACCGAGCTGTCACAAAAGATGGTTTGCAAGTTGCAATGAAAATTCAATACCCTGGGGTTGCAGATAGCATAGACAGTGACATTGAGAATGTGAAACGGCTATTGACTTACACAAATATGATTCCTGAAAAACTTTTTCTTGACAGAGCTATGAAGGTAACCATTTATAGAATAGAAAAAGTCAAAGTCCTGGAAGTTTGACATTTTGCTTATAATTTTTAGAGTGGCACTTCTTTTCTTATAATATTTTAACAAAGTTTCTTGATACATGAGTCAGTGATAGGGATTGCACTGAAGCAGGTATAGGGTAAGGCCTCCCCTCCATGCTTTAGGTTGAAACAAAACAACTATTTTTGAACTCAATGATTTTCTTGAAAATATTTAAGAAATAAATTTTAATTTAGGTAGCATAGAAACAAATAGAAGCTGAAACAAACAGATTCTCTCTTTTATTATCAACAAAGCACTATTTTTTCTTAACAAAACCTTCATACTCCTTATTTCTTTATTCTCTCTCTCTCTCTCTCTCCCCCTAATAAAATTCTCTTTCCTTTTCTTTAATGAAGCCCTAATTATAGAAAGGGTTAAGAAATTCTTCTTCAGCCTATTCTCTCTCTCTTTTTCTTTTTTGTCATTATTTGTAGAACTGTAATCTTTTGTTTAGTTATGGATTTAGATTACAACAAATTTTATAAAAGAACTTTAGAAATTATACTATAGTCCTATGTTACCTAGGTTCCTAGGGATGGCAATTTTGCCCCCCCCGCCCGGTTCTTGCCCCGTGCTGCCTTTATTGGAACGGATATGAAACTTTTAAATAGGGTTTGGGGCGGATATCGAAAAAGATTGCAAAACCTGATCCGGGTTGGTGTCGGGTATCGGTATGTATCCATGTGTCGGATGTGTCAAATCTGCAAACAAAAAGACACATGGACACTGCTAAATATCCATATTATTTAATATTTTTATTTTATTTTCTAGAGTAAAAATAAGGTCTTTATGTAGTATAGTGTCTAATATAAGTATTTCACTTGTTTTGAAGCAATAATATAATAGAATTAAATTATTGGATGTGTTTTTTAGGTGCATGTCGTGTCATATCCAAGTCACATCCATATTCTTGCTTCTTAGTTAACCCATCTAGTAGTGACCTGTCTAATTTGAGCACTTTCATGACATTGCCAAATTTTGGCAGCCTTGTTATTTTGGTTGATCACCATTTTGGCTGACAATTTTTGAACTCAATTATTTAAGAAACCCAATCCTTGTGAAGCTGAAAATAAAAGAAAAAGAAGAGAAATATAGGATTCTTATCTGATAAATCAATGTATGTTGACAACAAATTAACAATTAATCACCAATTCTGAGAAGATTTAAAACAATAAAAAAGAAACTTATAAAACTTAATCAAAGCAGAAATAACCATTAAAACCCTTACTATGAAGTCGTCGCTGTCGGTGTCAATCTCCTCCTCTGACATGTCTGATTTGAATGCCTTAATGACGTCAGCCAGCTTGGTAAATGAGTTATTCGAATTGCCTTTCACACTGTTCTGGTTGAACAATTTCTTCGCTTTGTCAATGTTTTGAAACTAGACCTAAATTTTGGATCTAGGGTTATGGTTTGTCGACACCTCTTTGTTTTGCTTTCATGTATTAGAAGACTCCGAAAGTGATAGTAGGAAGGCAAGTCAAGGCCCGTCTCCCTTTTGACCCCACCCTGAACCGGGCTGAGTTTTAATTTTCCTCCACAAACCTGCTCCTACCCCAAATAATACCTCCCTAAAGCCATTCCAATCGGGATGGGTTATGTGAGTTACCCAAAGCAGGTTGATTGTCATATCTACTCGACATGGTCTATGAAGAATCATAATTTGAGCTGCTTTTAGCCATAGTTTTGGAAGCCTGCATTTGGAGGAAATTGTAAAAAACCCAAATATAATCCGTACATCCTATTCTTCTTCTCATTTTATGCACTTAATGGATTATGAAATATTTTGGGTTTATAAATAATTTTATCTTGAATTTTCTTCTATGTTAAGAATATATAATAAGATTTCTATTGTACAATTAATATATTACAATTTATGTTTTTAAATTCTTGTTTTTATATTGCTAATTAGATCCTTGCAAATAAAGATTTCTGGATTCGCCCCTGTAAAACCAAACTTACTTTATATTGGTGAAGTCTTTGAACTTTGTTGCAGATGAACCAATCATCTCAAGTGTCCATGTCTCCTTTTTGTCTTTTGTTAAATTCAGTTTTTGGTTTGTCAGGATGATATATATTTTATATTTGTCTTTCTTTTTTTGGCAATCCCTTGTTAAATTGTCGAGGAAGATAATAATGTATAGTTTTAGAAAGTTGAAACTTTATTCATCTATTTTATATGGTACAGAGGCAATCGGGAAAATTTAATAACTTAATTTGCTACTCCAACAATTTCAATTTGTTAGTTCACCCATATATTTTGAGGGCACTTAGTTTTGTACTTGAATAGCGATGGAATATATACATGTGAAACTTTTAAATGTATGTGCTTGTGTTTTCTTCACAGGTGGCAAAAGAAGAATTATCTCGTGAATGTGACTATGAGTTGGAGGCAGCAAATCAAAAAAGGTTTCGTAACCTGCTATCCAATGCAAAAGGGTTTTATGTTCCTATTGTCGTCGATGATATTTCAAGTAAAAGAGTTCTAACTACAGAACTTGTTCCTGGTAATGTTATTTTATATTTTGTGTTTCTTTTTTTTTTTCAAAATAAATAAATAAACAAATTATGAGGTTTGTGGAATCTGATAATGAAAACATTATCAAAACTTATTAACAATTTAAGAAAATAATATATATATATATATATATATATATATATAATCTTGTTGCGTAAAAATATTTTGGGTAAATTACACTGACCTCCCCTGTAAATGGGCTAAATAACAAGGATCTCCCCTGTGTTTTCAAAAATAACACTGCGCTCCCCTATTAGTTTACTTTTTGTAGTACTGACCTCCCCTGTCTAGGAGTGCAACTTGGACTGGACAACCCGAACCCAACTCGAGCCCAACCCAGCCCAGCTTGATTTTTTACGGGCTTGGGCAACTATTTTTACAATTAGGGTTGAGTTTGGGTTGAAAAACCTCAACCTGAACCTAATTAGGGTCGAGGTGCCAACAACCCGAACCCAACCCGAATTGTAATATTATTTTTATACAAACTTTTTTATTTTAAATATATTATATTTAATATTCAAATTATGATAACCTTTTTTCTCTTCAACTTCCTTTATTTAAATCTTAATTTATTGTATGTTAACACTTTGGAGAATTCATTTCCTAAAAAATTGTTTGTATTTTTTTAGAAATTTGCATTAAGTTCTTATTTTTTGTGTGTTTAGGAGTAACCTAATGTAAAACTAACTAAAGATCACTTTAAATTTTCAACATTGAGATTGGTCATATAGATAGTCCAAATTAACCCGACTTTCTAACCTAAAATCTCAACCTGAGTTTAAAAATTTAAGGTTGGGTTGGGCCGGGTTAGGGTTGAACATTTTATATGTTGGGTTGGGCCCAAGTTGTACCTCTAACCTACCCAACACGCCTGAGTTGCAGCCCTACCCCTGTCAGTTTTCTAGGTACGAATTTTGCTGATGCCATGGTATTTACCACCTGAAAATCCCAAAATGCCCTTAGGGCGCCCAAATGACTGAAATACCCCCTTTGACATAATTTTTGTGGACAATGTTGCCTTTCCTCAATCTATACATTACCTACTCTAAGACACACTCTCTCTCTCACTACACTATTTTGAAACACACTATATATCGTATATATTGAGATTTATATAAACATAACCCTCTCTCTCTCTCTCTATATATATATATATATATATTGTTTCACACTCAAATTGGATTTATTGTTATTGAGTGGCAACCTCTCTCTCTCTCTCTCTAAAATAAAGTATAATCATATATAGTAAATTATTATATCAATGGGCTATGTTAGAATGTATATTATTTAGGGTATATTTGTAATTATACCCCACAGGGGTATTAGAGTCTTTTCTCTTCCTTGTACAGTTATATGGGTCTGTGTTTCCCATTTTGGATGGTTTTTCTCTCTCATTCTCTCTTTACTCTCTGTTTCTACATGGTATTAAAGCTTCGATCCATTGCCATTGTCGTTGACGTTGTCATCGTCACCTAAAGAGATCGTAGAGAGTGTTCTCCGATCACTCCATCCAGATCGTGTTTTTTTCAGAAGCGGGAGACAGGATCGTCACTCGCTATCATCGTAGAAGCTTTCTTGAACCGTTGTCGTCGTCGCTTCTCCAGGTCTCTATTTGCCTCTCGTCGTTGCCTCTGGTTTTGTCTCTGGTCACCATCGCCAGAGTCATCCTTCTCGCTATTAAAGAACTTGCTCGTCGCCGTCATCTCTAGTCTGCGCCGGAGATTCCATCGTCGATCGTTGGTGCCATTGTCTCTCGAAGTTTGTCGGTGCTTAATGAAGTGGAAGCTATGAACGTTCGCGCACGAACAAGATAAACAACTTTGAATCCACAAAGTTAAAAGAAAATTGTAAAACAATTGATATATTATTGATAAATTGATTGATTGATTTCTGCCCTATGGCAGTACATATATTTATAATAGAGAAATCATAATCCTAACAACACTAGGAAACCTAAAAACAAAAGGAAACTTGTAGAAATCCTAATCCAAACAGGAAAAGGAAATATATTTCCAAAAGGAAATTAAAATAAAAGAAATTAGTACCCAAAATTAAACTTCCTCTAAAAAAAATATTAAATATATATATAGATATATATAATATGAAATCTACTAAAACTGTCCTACATCAGTCTTTCCTACTTCAAAAAAACTCGTCCTCGAGTGTAGTTGTGATGAAGAAGGTATATCATATATGAGAATGAATAGAATTTTATACCACGCAAGACCCGATCTCAAAGCTTCATAAACATCACTATTTCTCTTCATGCGAATTGGCCAAATTTTACCACCAGCAATTGAAAATACTACTATGTCGTGCCTATTTTTTTGACAAGTAATGAAGTGGACGTTGGCTAGGCAAGCAACTTGGATGAAAGATTGAACTATGGTGGGACCCGCAAGCTTGAAACAACTAAGAACCATGCCTTTGCTTTTGCTTTTAAATTTTGTTGCAGCAAAACCATGTTCCTTAATAGATCTCAAGCAATTGATGAGTTTCACTGGGATAGTTACTGTCGTTTTAGAAAGAATATTCACGTCATCCTTGTTGGAATTAGGCCGCATATCCAGATGAAGCGCTTGATGGTGCACCTTCTCACATGTCGGTAATGGAAGATCATCCAAATCTATAACTATCGAATAGCGCAATTGGTCCACATTATGTCCGGGAGTGGCCACCACAACGTCCAACATTGTCACTAAAGCTACGGCTTGCATCTTTGTTGAGAGCTCGTCATGTTCCCGCCTATGTTCATCACTCTCTTCTGGCCTATGATCCTCTTCATCGCAATATTCCACCATGTCTATTTTTCTCACACCATCAACTAAGTCTTCAAAGTAGGTCTTTGAAGATATATTATTAGAAACCCATCTGCTATAATTAAGGAATCAACATCTTCATCATCTTCAACTGCTAGAGGCGAAGCAACAAAATGTTGCTCATAATCAATATCTTGACAATCACTGGTTGCTTCTACAAAATTACTATCAAACTCTTTCGTGCACTCATTGGCAGACCAACTTTCTTTCTTACAATTCTGATATTTGTTGTACATCATCTGCTCATAATTTGGGGGTAGGAACTTAGCTTTTATCAGTCTTTTCATGTTGTACCATGACTGCACACGTTGTTTTCCTTGCCACATCCGGTTAGTTTGTGTTTGATCCCACCAAGCTGAAACACATCCTTTAAATTTGAAGGCTACAAGCGGAACTTACTTGTTTTCGGGTACATCAAAATACTCAAAAAATTCTTCAACTTCTTCAAGCCATTCCAAGACTTCCTCAATAATAAAACTTCCACGAAAAGTGAGTAGATCAAGTTTTCTTTGAAACTCACGATTGTCTGGATATCTATAGATTCTGTCGCGTCTACCTCGATCACATCGATTCGCCGCAACCCTTCTAAATCCAAACTCCTCATCATCGAAATAATCCTCATAGGCTGAGGCCTACGCGGATATATAGGAACATAACCTATGTTTGGTTGGCCACGAGGAACATCGTCGGCACGAACCCGAACTGGTTCACGAGCCTGGTTGCCACCAATCCCAAGTCCAACGACAGCTTGTTGGAGATCCTACAACAGGCGTTCCATCTGTCCAAACTGTTGTTCCTGAGCTTGTATGGCTGCCCAAGGGGCCTTCACTCTGCGATCATCGTCAACAAAGTGGGTGCTACCAAAACAACCAATTACCATCAGATCAGGGTAAATCAAGGCTCTGATACCAACTGACGAAGCGGAAGATATGAACGTTCACGCACGAACAAGATAAACAACTTTGAATCCACAAAGTTAAAAGAAAATTGCAAAGCAATTGATATATTATTGATAATTTGATTGATTGATTTCTGCCCTATGGCAGTACATATATTTATAATAGAGAAATCCTAATCTTAACAACACTAGGAAACCTAAAAACAAAAGAAAACTTGTAGAAATCCTAATCCAAACAGGAAAAGGAAATATATTTCCAAAAGGAAACTAAAATAAAAGAAAATTAGTACCCAAAATTAAACTTCCTCTAAAAAAAATATTAAATATATATATAGATATATATAATATGAAACCTACTAAAACTGTCCTACATCAGTGCTACTGTCTCTCAAAACCAGTGGTTGGTGCCGTTGTTCCTCGAAGCTAGGGTTCACTTTTTTTTTTTAAGGTTGAAGAAAGGGCTGTTTGGTTACACTGATAGCCAATCCAAGTCCCGGATAGTTCAGCAACCCAATTTGAGTTCAGTATTCAATTCGACATCCGACCCACCAGATATTATTCGGGTCAACCCATTTATATATATATATTTAAAAAAAAAAGATTTTGCAATTTCTCTGCCCAGCTCTTTCTCTGGCCATCTACCCCTTTTTGGCTCATTCATTTCCGGCTAGTTTGTCATGGCCGAGCACCCTGTAACAGTGACCCCTGAACTCAAAACCTCTGCCACATTTACCGATCATGTTGGGCTGCAAATTACAATCGTCAAACTCACCAATACCAATTATTTGTTATGCAACCATTATGTTTATCAATGGCCTTCTTTGTCTATCCGACCAACCAGCTGAACAAATGGACATACCTTTCTTCTTCCAATAGTCTTTTATTGGTTGGAGCTTCCGATTCACATGTGCCTTCTCCCAGGCCAATAATGTTGTTTGTAATCTGTCGAACGTCGGAGGAGTATAACCTGACAACTTGCTATTTGCTAATGTCTGTGAATATTTTCTAAAATAGGGGCACCTTGCAAAATTGAATGACAAGGTAGACGCATAGAACATGCGAGCTGCCTGTTTATCAGCAACATCTCTTTGAGCTACATTAAATGCGTTTTCTAGAGCTCCTATAGCTGATCCCCTTCTTTTTTTGCATTGCAGCAAATTTGATCCTTCTGGCAAGGACAAGTATTCTTCCTTCTTCCTCACATTCAATTCTTCTTGGGCCTTTTTGCTCTCAGATTGCTCGTGTTTCATTTTTAGTGCTTGAAGTATGTCATGTTGTATTGACCTGCATGCTTCAACCCCTTGATTAGGAATCTTCAACAAGTGACCCCTGACTTTTGAATATGAGCCTGTAACCTTTTTATTGCAGTAATTGCATGACCAGGTACTGTTTCCTCCACGTGCTAGTAAGCTAAGAACCTTCACATGATTCCATAGTGGGTGCTTTTGATGGCCGTAGGTTTCCCTTTTCTTTTCCTTTGACAGATTGTTGATGGTGAGAAAACATTGTCTTGCACTGTCTTGTTTAATCTAAAGTGATGTAAAAATAAGAGAAATTGTAACATATATTTGTAAAAATCAGACCATTATAAGTATATATTTGAATATTCAGTTTTCTGGCCATCAGAATTCTAACAAAGTCAAGAGAAAATTAATATAGTGTTCACGTGTGTGTGTGTGTGTGTTTTTGCCAAACTGTAAACGAAATGAAAATAAATAGAGAATATAGGTACAAGAAAAAGTGAAATATTATTAACAGAAATCAGAAAAAGTGAAATAGTATTAACAAAAATTACCTTGTAAGCCTTTAGTGACTTTTGTTGCCTCTTTACATCAATTTCTTGAATTTTTTGCTTTCCTGTAAACGAAATGAAAGAAACACAAGAGTGGAACTGGTGAACTGAAAGATAAGAGGAAAAAGATTTACCAATAAAAATATGATAGGAAAGGAGGGAAAGTAGGCATCAGGCATGGGAAAGATAAGAGGAAAAAGCTTTACCAATAAAAATATGATAGGAAAGGAGGGAAAGTAGGCATTAGGCATGGGATCACTGACCCATTGACTTTGTGTCCATTTTTTTATTTGTTTATGTTGGTTAGATAAGCTAGCATTCAATGTGAAGGACACCATGATGTCATCTACAATATTTTTTCCCTGCAGTAGTTGGAATAGTAGGCTTTCAACTATATAGTTCAATTCCACATGTATATATAATTTACAAATAGAAAAAATTCTATATATAGTTAATTACATATTAAATATTGATAACTATAGTGTTATTAATTCAATTACACCATGTTTATTCACATACATATGAAATTATGAATTACTAATAGCATAGTATCATTATACTAATGTGTTTAATTACATGTTATAGATTGATCACTATAGTGTTATTAATTCAATTAGATAATGTTATTCACATGCATATGAAATTATGAATTATATAGTATAATTATACTATTGTGTTCAATTACATATTATATATTGATTTCTTTATCGAAATATAGTAGTCTTAATTCAATTAGATTTAGAATCATATTTCAATTGGATCACTTATAAATGAATTAATATAGTCTTACTTCAATGATTTAGTATCATATTTCAACTGAATCACTTATAGATGAATTAGTATAGTCTTACTTTAATGATTTAGTATCATATTTCAATTGGATCGCTTATAGATGAATTAGCATAGTATTAATTCAATTAGATTTAGAGTCATATTTCAATTAGATCACTTATAGATGAATTAGTACAGTCTTAATTCAATTAGATTACTTGTATATATGAATTAGTTTAGTCTTAATTCAATTAGATATAAATATAATCATATTTTAATTAGATCACTTGTAGTAGAATAATAGTCATAATTTAATTAGATATAGTAACATATTTTCAATGACTTGTAGTTCCCTAGGCTTAATATCACGTGTGTACTCTGAAGCCACACAATATGGGTTTAGTTTAAAAATGGCATCAGGTATGTTATACTTATACAGATTATCTGACAAATTACTTAACAATTGATTAGTGATTTAATTCATTCCAAATACATATATTAATTAGTATAGTCTTAATTCAATTAGATATAGTGTCAATTCATGTTCTAATTAGATCACTTATATATGGATTTGTTTAGTCTCATTAATCCAATTAGATATAATCATATTTCAATTAGATACTTGTAACAAAAATTCAATTAGATCAATTACATACTTACATGTATGAATTAGTATAGTCTTAATTCAATTAGACGTAGTGTCTATGTTCTAATTAGATCACTTATATGTAAATTTGTTTAGTCTCATTAATTTAATTAACTATAATCATAATTCAATTAGATACTTGAAAAAAAAAAAGACATTGTCTTTCAATTTGGCTATAATTAATTTAATTGACTTCCCAATTTTGAATAAATTTCATTTCCAATTTATTAAACAAAATACTTTCTTTTAAATTATGATTCAATTGATAATTCTTTGAACTTTATGTACAAAAATTAATTCTCAATAACAGAAATTGTCCCATTTACATTTAGAATTACAAAGTGAGCTTTAGAGGCCTCCCTAGTGAGCTTCTCAAACATGTAAAGTTGTTCACTATGCTCATGGTCTTGCTTGAGATCCGACTTGTTTGAGGACTTTAAAGAGATATAATTTGTAAGTCTCCATTCTCTCCTTCGGCTTTTTCTTTTTTTTTTTGTCTCTAATAGTAGCAATACCCCTCTCGCCGTTGGCTTCACCATCTACTACTCCTGTAAGTTTAGAACAAAAGTGAGAAGACAAGAGAGAACGTAAGAGGAGAAATTTGGTTAGGGCAAGAAATGATTACATCTAGGCTATTAGTATAATTATTATGATATATATAATAGTCTGTCATACTTTAATTTATTTCATGCACAACTGTTATGATGGAAAAAAACGAAATGGATGTATTATATTTGTTTACTTACAAATATATATATATATATATATATATATCCCTTGAATTTCTCAATCTCTTTAATTTCTTTTAAATACTCCAAAAAATTAATATATATATATATATATATATATATATATATATATATAAAAGAAATTAAAGAGATTGAGAAGTTGAAAGGATATATAATAAATGGTACAACAAGTAAAGTCAAAGTGTGGTACAGCTGGATGGTTTCACCAAAAATAAATGTTAACCATTGATTTATTAAGACATGGAGCTAGCTTCTAGCTAATTTTTGAAGTGTGGTACAGCTATCAAAGTGTGGTACAGCTGGTTCATTAACACTTGCAGTAACCCACATATATTACAGTAGGTTTATAACATGCGTCATTGGGTTAGGCAAAAAAATATGTATTATAACATATGCGTGAAGTACACGCTCGGGAAGGTACAAAAATTTAGACAGGCTATCATGGTCTGGATTCCTAGACAATAACGCGTGAATTACCATCGCCCATCTTCTTCTTCCTAAAAAAACCTAGTTTCTAACAGATACCGACGGCCAAAAAATATGTCGCCGATCTGTAAAGCCAAGTAGCCAACACCCTCAACAGCCGTGTCCGATCAAAAAAACGAAGGTCCGACGCATATCTCGTGTCCATGTCCGTGTCGTGTCATGTCGACATGGACACATTGACCTGTAATGGCGAGTCCGGGTAACACAAGTCCTAACCATCCCTAGCTCTAGGGGGTAACAACTCGGACACTGACCCAGCCGGTTGTGTGGGCCCTTGGCATGACACCGGATCAAGAACTGGGCTTGCTTTGGTACCACTTGTAACAAGCCGAAAGCTTAAACTGTTAAATGATGCTTCCTACCCGCACTTATAAGCCCAAGACCCTCGCCATTCGGATTTGATGTGTGACAAGAACCTCTAACACAACCACTTTAGAAGGAAAGCCATGTTGTTGCTTCAAGTAGCTGCAATTATCATATGGAAATTCTATTAGGCATATGATGGGTAACAAGCTAGCATCTTTTTAATATGTAGTGCAGATGTAGCTTGGAGTTTGATCAAAGGCCAACCAAATTTTAGATTACATCTACGTCGCCTCAAAGTCACCTGCATATAGTCTCCTATTTTTCTCAAACTGAAAACATAGCTATATTATTTAAGATAGGTATTGCATATGTTCAATTATAATTTATTCTTTTAAATTTTTAATAATGTAATGAAACACAAAGTTATTTATACTAACATCATTTTCCTCTTGCAAAAAGAATTCATGCAGCCAGCTTAAGTATTTAGAACAAGTTTCCACCCCCTCCCTCATCTCTAGCATTGTATACCTTTAAAATTAAAAAGGTTATTTCTATAATATGGTCACTAGACCAACTACAATTTATGGCACATACTGTTGGCGATTAAGAGACATGTTAATAAAATGAATAATCAAAACGTGGATGCTGTGATGAATGTGTGGTAAGGCGAGAAGGATAGCATTGGAAACGATTATATACTTAAAATGGTTGAAGTAGCACCAACTAGAGATAAAATGAAAATTTCAATTAAGATGGTTTTGTTATGTGTAACGATATTATTAACTACACCACTAAGGTAAAGTCACGTACTATATATTGAGAGTAATGCTAGGAGAAGAGGAAGATCAAAATTATTACTGCCTCTATCCCAAAATTGTTGTCCATTGTCTTGATTTCAACTCTTCAAGGGAACTTGCATTTAATCCATTGTCCCTTTTTGAAATTCCAAAACTATCCACTTTAAGTTTAAAAGTTCATATTATAAGTTGGAAAAAGTCTTCAAAATGTAAGAATATTTTACATTGACTTTTCAAATCGGACATGAATTGAGGACCGCCAAAAATAGAAAAAGGACAACAGTTTGGGAGTATTTGTTAAGATGTTAATAGTGTATTTTAATGGAAGTTGTTAGAGCAAAATAATGAAACAAGATTCATGTTAGCATATCCCTATTAGTTGGGATAAGTTTTGTTGCGTTGGGTCATGTGTTACGTCTTGAACTTAGAATTATTGTAATTTCTTCTGGGCTTTAACATGGGAAGAGATTGTCTCTTTTGGAGTTCTTATTATTGTATTCTCTCCTTGGCTTTAACAGGTAAAAAAGAGAGAGAGAGAGATAATCTCTTATGGAGGATTTTTAATGATCTAGTGCCAGTAGTTCTATTCCATCACCAGTAAATCTTAAATGTTCATTATCATCTATGTATTAACACTATATGGTTTCTATTGCTATAGGAATTCCAGTCGATAAGGTGGCATTATTAAACCAAGAGACTCGTAACTATGTTGGGAAAAAGTTACTTGAGCTTACTTTGATGGAGCTATTTGTCTTTCGATTCATGCAGGCATGCATTTTCCCCCCCTTTTTTCAAATTACTTCTTTCACTTTTTTGTTCATTTCCCTTCTTTTATCTTGTTTTCCTATCTGAGCTTTTCCTTAATTCTTTTTTACCTATTTCGCATTGATTTGATTTATAGTTATCTCAACTATAGAGTTGATACTTACTAAATTCATATTAGTTGCTCAATGTGATGGTAAAATAGTGGGTTGCCAAAAAGCGTGAGAACGTTGGGTTTGAGTTTAAGGTGGAGACATACTGATTTGAGTTATATTATAATAACTCAAGCCTGAACTCTATTTGGATTATAAGCCCATTTCTTGATTATATATGCATGTATTGGCCAACAAGATGCAAACAGGTCTGAATTTAGTAAGATCCTGATTTGAATATGATAATGAGTAGGATCTGAGTTTGAATATGAACTTGATGCACAGATTTGAATTAGGTTAGGCATTTGAATGCAAATTCAGAAAGTGTCGACTATTTAGTTCTTTTATTCCATGTCAACATTCATACGATGTTTAATGACCTCACCAAATTATCCACACTCAAATGGCATATATAAACATTGCAAAGAAAGAAAAAATAATTGTTGTCTATTGGACCTGCATCTTCATCGTGCTTGTTAAAGCCCCAGTGGCAAAAGTCTAACCCATTGCCAAATTGACTGAAAGATTCTGGTCTGAACTGGCCCATTTAGCTAATACTTCAAATCATTAACCAGAATTCAACCTAATTATACACTGCTAGGGTCACTTTAGGTCATTGGATCAGTTAAAATATTATTATTTATATATTTTTCATGTAATATTATTAATGATTGATCAATGCCATTATAGCATAGAGTTTAGGTGTTGGCAGGACATTCAGAAGGGAGGGTTGGTTTACGGGTTTGATTCTTTTTTTTTATCAAAATAAATGATGAATAATCTACTTATCAAAAAGAATATTTTGATATATATATATATATATATATATTCAATAATGATCATGATAGTTGAGTGGTGTGGGTGCTTTGTGTTTGATTATGTGATACAAAGATGGTTCAGGTTGAGGTTCCCAGCTGATCGGAAACCTAGTTAACCTGATTAATGTGTTTATTAGTTAATTTACCCATTTTATCCGGGGTATGTTTGTCAACTCCCAGTATGGGACAATCAAGATTAGGTCTTTTCTTCTGTTGTGATTTATCCTCCTTAGAGAACAAGGTTCAGCCAAAGCAATGCATAGGGACTAAAGAGCAAATGAAAGGAAGTGAGAGTTGGAGAAAAGAAAAGGGGTTTAAGAGGGGCTTGTGTGATCAATGGATCTTCACTTTTATTAAACATCATTAATCTTGGAAGTCCATTACTTAAATGTGGGCTACAATCATTCGTCAGCTAACACATGCACAAACGCAAACACACGGACTCTCTCTCCTCTCTTGCTAAATGCAATGGCAACATTGCTGAGGACTTTTCTTTTGATCTGTTCTTAAATTAGAAAAAGAAAAAAAGTGAAGACTTCTTTTTTAATCTCTTTGGAACAAATGTATTTATGTATTGATGGCAAATCTGGAATCTTTTACTCCAGTCATTCAATTTTAGGTACTGTACACATATAGGGTAAAATGGTTCAGTCTTGGCATTAGAGTTGCTATTTCTTTGATTTAATAGTTCCACCTATAACGCGACTATTACCAGATCACCATCTTTCTCTCCTACGGTTACTCTAACAGGTTGCTTTTCTGCATCTCTTTGCAATCTGAATTCGAAAATCTCTCTTCTCTATATCTGAAGTTGCAGGGTTTGCTATTCTATTTATCAGAATTTGTGGTGCAGATCTCACTCCTAATTTCTCAATTTGTCTCTTTGTTCATCTAGATTCTTAATGACACAAAATTTTGAAAAGTAATGAATCTAATGACTTTAAGATACTCCTGGTTACCATTTCAAGATGACGACATGTAAGGATGGAATGTCTAACAAATTGTGGGTACAAAGCCACATTGGATTTGGACGTTAGCCTTCTCCAACCATGGGAAAATAAATAGAAAGAATAAGATCGAGCTTAATTGGGTTCACAGTGTGTGGTGCCCAACTTACCAAACCTTTTCATATTCAGGTCAGGTTCAGGATAGTCGAAGTGAAGCTGTTTAGCAAGTATTTACTAAAAATTAGTTGACTTTGGGTGAATTGGTATGGCTAGGCCCTCTAGGATGAGATTTTGCCAGTTCTTGTCAATACATGCTCTGTCTATCTCGAATAATTACTCTAAAGCACTCAACTGTTCTATTTGCATCTTCAACAAGTTTTCACTGCTCAAATTTTTTAATAAATCACTGGAACTAGTGTAGTCAAACTCTGTATTTTTTAGTGAATATTACGTGGAACATCATAGTATTACTTCATGTATTTCTGGTCTCATCTTGGTATGCTTGATCCAATGCAGACTGATCCTAATTGGAGTAATTTTTTATATAATGAGGCCACAAGATCAATTAATCTCATTGACTTTGGAGCAGCTCGGGATTACCCCAAAAGTTTTGTTGATGATTATTTAAGAATGGTGAATTCTCTTTGCTTTGCCTCTGATTTTATTTACTCCTATTCTCTTGCTTACATGTAAAGTGCAGTTCACAGATTTTAACCAGGAACAATTCAACTGATGCCTGTTCTATTTGATCCAAAATACTAGGAATTGTTCAAAATTTTCTCATTGGATCACACTGGCTTGAGGAATTTCTTTTAAAAATTTCTTTATAAATGCATTGGCTCACAATATGGTGGTGAAGGAAATGATAATTCAAATTCTATTATTAAAAAAATTCTCAAAGTTGCAATGTGCTTGACACTTGAACCTTCTCTAGTCCTAAACTAATTTACTGAGATACTTGCATATGTTATTTGATCAGGTTCTTGCATGTGCAAATAGTGACAGAGAAACAGTTATTTCAATGTCACGTAGACTTGGGTTCCTCACAGGAATGGAGTCAGAGATGATGTTAGAGGCTCATGTTCAGGCTGGATTTGTTGTGGGATTGCCATTCTCAAAACCCGGTGGGTATGACTTCCGCTCCACCAATATTACTCAAAGCATTTCAAACCTTGGGGCAACCATGTTGAGGCATAGGCTGACGCCGCCACCTGATGAGGTCTACAGTCTTCATCGGAAGCTTTCTGGTGCTTTCCTTGCTTGCATCAAGCTTGGGGCTGTTGTACCGTGTAGGGAACTTCTACTTGAAGTGTATGGAAGTTATCGGTATGGTGAAGATGGTGGTGAGATGTTGTCTAGTGGTTCAGTTTCCTAATAATCATTCTTGTAACTTTCTCTGTTAATTACTTAATTGATTTTATTCTTTTAATAATTTTGGGATGCAATTTGGCATCCTAAGCGTTGTATTTGGTTGCTCCATGTTTGGAGTAATGATGACTTTTGCTTTGCCTTTGCCGGCCAAAATAAAACTAAAGATTATTGCAGGTTGTTATGTGGAGGATTGCATCAGGAGGAGTTGTTTGTTGTGAAGGATGTGGATATACCTGCACGAGAAAGAAATAAAGTAATAGCTGGAAGATGGCAACAGGGCAAATTTGGGGACCTCAACCTCATCCCTGTCCTCGTAGTTTATTAAACGGGAAGGGACAGAGTTATTTGGGTTGAGCAAAGAAAGCCTCTAGTAATTGGAGAAGGATAATCTAGAATTTGCTTAATATATATCTAACATTTTTTAATATAAAATACATTATAAGAACAAAGTTTTAATTTTCAAGTATAAACCGATCAGAAGGAGGCTCATCCCTGTCTTGCAATCAATGGTACGAGTTTTCAATCTGAACTTCACAAGGAACAAAATTGTCAAAAAAGGAAAAGGAAAGGGGAACAAAAATGTCCAAATTGCCTTCAAAACTAGTTTTTTTATTTTGTCTTTTTTTTTTCTTCATCCTGGGCATTTCTCTGCCACCACCGACTGAACTTTTGAGAAGTGAATGATGCAGTTTGAAACTGTAACTTTTGAGAAAGTGAATGATGCAGTTTGAAAATTCAAGTGATGGACAAAACCTACGCGATCAATATGGTTAAGATTTATAATGCATCTGATCTGTTGCCTTTGTGATTGAACGTGCGCACGGATTTATTGCATATGTGACTAGTCGTCAATTATGTGGCCAAGTGGAATGTGTGAAATGGTCCTTCCATGTGAATGGTTTCCTTGTTTCGGTACAACAATGTCATGCTTGTGTGGCCATTGGGGTTCAAGTTTCATAGTGTGCATTTGTAGAGATATGTATGCAACAATTTACCCAATTAAAAAAAATAACATTCTTGCATTTACATAGATAGCTATATAAAAAGTTGTGGATGCAATTAAAGTTGAAATTAAAGTGTACGTCTGGAGGTCGAGGTAGATACAAGTGCAACAGCCTGCGCCCATAATTTGAGACGAGCCTTCACATCTCGTGGGTCATCACCTGAATTTAACAAATTAAAGATATAATTTTGAGACACAATCGAATCGAACATCATCATGCATTATGATGAAATTAATGGTGTGAATACACGATCATAAGATAAGATAAACTGGGGAATATCATTATCATGAAATGGTCCTTGAAAGTAGTTAATTGTTTGTAGTCCTTGAAAGTACTACATAAGGGTGCAAATTAAGCTGTTATTATTATATATATATATATATATATATATATATATATATATATATATACACAGTTGGATAATACTACAGATTGAAGAAACATACTGTATTAATTATGCTATTATGTGTAGGTACGTTGTTGATACATGTGTATAATATAGTCTAGACTCTAGAGAGTAGGACTGGGTGGTGGTGTATATATAAATTAACATGCATGCATATGCATATATACCAGGGCTGGAGATCCGCCAATTGGCCACGGGGGAGTTGCCCCCGCTACTGGTGTCGAGGGTGGTGGACGATGTAGTTAGCATTACGTCAAGCATGTGGTGGTGGTGGTGGTGGTGGTGGTGATGGTGATCCAATTCGAAACCAAGCTCCCTGCAGGCCTTCACTTCCTCCAAGTCCATACAAAGGTACCTCTTCCCTCCTTTTGGCCTCGTTATCACCGTCGGCGGATCTCCTCCTCCTGCATGTCCCTCGCTCTCACTCATGTTGTGGTAATGTTTCATGTACTTTTCGTCACAAGTAGTAGTAATATTAGTACTGTAATTGTGTTCATGATCCATGCCTTTCTTCTTGTTACTGCTGCTGCAATTGGCTGTTGTATGATCATCCCAATTGCAAACTGCAGCCCTCTCCAGCCATCTTCTCTCCCTCGCGACCCTCCTACTCCTTCGCATGTTCTTCTTCATGATCATCTTTTGAGCTTCGCTCTCGCTGGCATAGTCCACGTCTTTGATCAGGAGCAGCTGCTGCTGCTGATTCCTCCTCCTCCTCCTCCTCCGCTGTCGTGGAGTTGGTGTCGCCGGCAGGGACGAGTAACGCTCCGATGGTTCCGAGTCCAAAGACAAAAAATTACCAGCTGATCCCAACATATTTCTGTCTTTGTCATCATGATCATCGGAGATTTCCTCATCTGCATCAAAGTTCTCAATTGATAATCTGGACATGAACATCCTCGTCATCATCGAAGAAGAATCATCATCATCATCATCATCATCTGCTTCATCAACGTACGTGGAATTGGAATTGCTGCTACACATCATCGATCGCTTTCTACTGTAAAACAAAAACAAAAACAAAAACAGAGAAGATAGATCAGGAAAACAAAAGAGAAAAGGACTTGTCAAAACAAAAGAGAGAGAGAGAGAGAGAGAGAGAGAGAGGGGTGTAATCAACAAGAGTGAGGGATTCAGAAAGGGGCGAATGGCAATGACTTACTTCATTTAATTTTATTAATCAGATAGAGTGCAGACTGTGCAGTGCAGTAGTAGTACTGGTGATCGATCAGTGATTCTTTCTCTCTCTCTCTTAACCATTCCTTCTTTTAATTTCTTTAGAGCGTACATGCATTTACCATTACCTCACCAGAATTGATCTGCAAAGTCCATTCAATGAAAGTTGTACTTGTATTGTATCCCGTCCCACTCGTAAATAAACACATATACATTTTTCTGGAAGGAAAATCAAATGCTAATTATAATTTTGACAATTTAGCCATGCTTGTTGCCACAGCTGTCCTCGTTTTTTTATTTTCATTTTATTTAATTACTAAAAAGGAAAGAGCAGTGAAGGTGAGGTGAGGATATTAATATGATTATTGTTATGATTATTATTATTGTATTGACAATAGTGTGGAATCCACGCCCTTCCGACCACCATCACGCAGCACGTGGCGCAGTTTTATCAATGGTTCTGGTCAGGCCAGGACACGGTTCTCACACGCTTTTATCCAACTTCAAGGTCGGCCTCCAACATTCCACCCCCGACCCTTTGCCTTTGTTTGTTGCCACCTGCTCTGCTATCGCTATGCTCTACCCTACTGGTCTTAAGAAGATAATGATACTAGATTACTAGTAACTAAATATATAATATTTTTACTACTACTGTATATCATTATCGTTTGTTTTATACAGGAGTAGTATATATTATTGAATCTTTTCAGCTTTCTTCCTTTTTTAAGTAGGTTTTAGTTTTACACGAAGAAGACTTGACTTTATGTTTAGAAAAAGAAAAACAATTAATTATTTAATTATACCGACCGACGTGCTTATCCCTATTCCCCTTTGATAAATCAGTCGAATTAAACAAGGAATTAATTAAGGACGGTTGTTATACTTTTACGTGGTGATAGATATGGTACGTGTTCATAATTTTCTTTAGTATTTATTTATTTATTTTTTCATTTCTTTATTTACACACTAATTACACGTACTTGTATTTTTTATTCTAACATCAGTCACATTTTAAAGTGAATTACGTACTTGAGAGTTGAGATCCTCTTCACATGCACGTGCTGCATAACATGCACTACTCTTCTCCATCCAATTGTGTATTCAATCCTCAATCCTCCAACGGCTGGGTCGGTCGCATTAATAATATTGTTCATTTCTTGAATTGTTGTTGTGTATGGTCAGGTCAGGTCAGGTCAATAACTAGGCACTCAATCACCCCGCCAGTCCGTCTAAATCATCCTATTCTATATTTGTTTTGTTACCGGTAGTTGCCCTCCACAAGGTTGGTTATTTATTAACCATTGGTTATTATTATCCAGAGTGTTGTGATTCGAGTGTCATAGCATGCGTATATATACATATATATATAAATTAATCGACATGTCTCTATTCACAATACTAGAATATAAAAATTAAAGTCAAGAGGGCCTTCTACTCTCGATCTGCTCTTTACCTTCCGTTCCTAATGAGATTATTTACATCATACACAATCCTAACTCATAAAGACTTACTATAAAAATAAATTCACACTAATTAGAAAATCTCATACTAATGCTACACAATTCAGTGTAGTTAAGGTGTGTTGGATAATTCTTAGCATATACATTGATTAATACACATAAAACTCACAGCAATAATTTGTATTTGGAATGAGGAAGTTAGAATTGAAAATCAGAGGAAGAAGAGTGAACAGAGGCAACAAGCTTTTCTCACGATTTCATTTCACTTCTTCTGAGAATACAAAAGAGAGCAAAATACATATATAAAACATGTGACAAAAAGGTAAGAGACTTGTACACATATCAGCCACAAAAGATAACCAAGTATATATATATTTAACTATGGTTAAGTGATAGTAAGTTAGCTTATTACATCAGTAATTTAAAGCACATTAACCTTAACATTCTCCCCCTTAATATACTGCTCTTAAATTCCCAGCTGCTCTGAACTTCACATATTTTTCTTTTGAAAGAGCCTTTGTTAAAATGTCAGCAACTTGATCCTCTGACCTGCAAAATGTTAGATACACTTCACCTTCTTCAATGGCTTCTCGAATGAAATGATGTTTAAGAGCAATTTGACGAGTATGGCTATGACAAACTGGATTTTTTGCCATAGCAATAGCTGATTTGTTGTCACAACAAATTTCTGTACTTTCTTCTTGCTTCTCTTGAACATCTTCTAAAATTCTTCTTAACCAAATTGCTTGTAAAGTTGTCATGGATGCCGAAACATATTCAGCTTCTGCGGAGGATTGAGCCACTGACTGTTGCTTTTTTGATGACCAAGAAAATGCACTTAAACCAAGAGAAAAAACATATCCAGATGTGCTCTTCATATCTTCAACACAACCGCCCCAATCACTATCACAAAATTCCTTTAATTTCACATCCAAGCCTCTGCAATACTTGATCTCAAAGTTGGTAGTACCTCGAATATACCTCAGCACTCTTTTTTCTGCACAAAGGTGAATTTGACTGGGACTAGTCATGAATCTCGATAATAAACTAGCTGCGAACATGATGTCCGGTCTTGTGGCAGTAAGATACAATAATTTTCCAACCAAGCTTTTATACAAAGTTGCATCAGCCTTCATTTCTCCATCATCTTTAATGAGTTTCTCATTCATAACAAGAGGTGTGGTCATTGGTTTGCAACCACTCATACCAAATTTCTTCAATGTATCTTCAGAATACTTCATTTGAGAAATAAAAACTCCATCATCATCTTGATGTATTTCAATGCCAAGAAAATGTTGTAGCAACCCCATGTCACTCATTTCATACCTTTTCATCATTTCTTTCTTGAAATTTTGAACCATTTTTGAATTGTTTTCAGAAAATAGTAAATCATCAACATACAAAGCAACAATGAGAATGGAGTTACCTTGAGTCTTCACATACAAGGTTGGCTCACTCTTGCTTCTCGTGAAGCCTTTCTCCATGAAGTAAGCATCAATTTGGCTATACCATGCCCGTGGAGCTTGTTTCAACCCATACAAGGCTTTCTTCAACTTATACACTTTTCCTTCTTTTCCTTTCATGACAAACCCTTGGGGTTGTTCAATATAAACTTCCTCCTTGAGTTCTCCATTTAAAAACGCTGATTTCACATCAAGTTGGTATAAAAACCAACCTCTTTGGGCTGCCAAAGCAATAAAAGCTCTAATGGTGTCAAGGCGAGCAACCGGAACAAACGTTTCATGAAAATCAACTCCGAGCTGTTGTGAGTAACCTGTTGCCACCAGCCTTGCCTTGTTTCTTTGCCACGAACCATCTGAATTCAGCTTCACCTTATAAATCCATTTAACTCCAATGACTTCTTTATTTGATGGTCTTTCAACCAACTCCCATGTATGGTTCTTTTCAATAACTTGAATTTCTTCTTCCATTGCTTTCTTCCATGTTTTTTGTTTGATAGCTTCTTCAAAATTTTCAGGCTCTACCAAACAAAAGTTGCACCTTTCATACACTTCACTCAAACTCCTCATTTTCTTTAGAGATGATTGAGGTGAGTCTTCATCACTTTCATCTTCATGAACAAATTTTTCTTTTTCTTCTTCAATCAAACTAGTACATTTTTCAACTTTGCCTTGATCCCAATTCCATGTAGCATCTTCATCAAATAAAACATCACGGCTGATAATAATTTTATTCTTCTTCAAGCTATATAATCTATAGCCTTTAGACTTTGTACTATAGCCCACAAATATACATCTCTCACTTGTTTCATCCAATTTATATCTTATTTCTTTCGGGATTTGAGCATAGCAAACACAACCAAAAACTTTGAGATGATTCACCGATGGTTTCCTCCTACTCCAAGCTTCTATGGGAGTTTGATTCCAAACGACCTTTGTAGGACTTCTATTTATCAAGTACACTGCTGTGTAAACAGTTTCAGCCCAAAGAGTTTTGGGTAGGCCTTTTCCATGTAGCATTGATTTAGCCATTTCCATCACCGTTTGATTTTTTCTTTCACACACCCCATTTTGTTGTGGAGTATATGCAACAGTAAGCTGTCTTTCCATCCCTTCATCTTCACAAAATTTATCAAACTCCTTAGAGTTATATTCATTTCCTCTATCACTTCTCAAAATCTTGATATACTGCCCACTTTGCTTTTCGACAAGATTTTTGAACTTCTTGAAAATAGAGAAAATTTCAGATCGTTCCCTCATGAAATACACCCATGTCATTCTAGTAAAATCATCAATAAAGAGAATGAAATATTTGTTACCGGCATGTGAAAGAGTTCTCATTGGTCCACAAACATCGGTATGAATTAACTCTAGCACTTTTTTGGCTCTCCAAGCTACTCCCTTTGGAAAAGATTGTCGGTGATGCTTCCCAAGTGCACACCCTTCACAAATGCCATGAGATTGTTCAATGTTGGAAAGACCATGAACCATATTGTTTTGATAAAGTAACTTGAGGCTATGAAAGTTCAAATGCCCAAGTCTTCTATGCCACAACCATGAACTATCATCAACTTGAGTCTTCAAAGCAACATTCTCAGCATACTTGAATGTAAGTGGAAAGCTTCTATTTTCTCCCATTTGTACTTGCGCCACAATTTACCTTGGAGCACTTTTATCTTGAATTGTGCATCTTTTTCCTTCAAAGTGGACTGAATATCCATGTTCAACAAGTTACCCAACACTTAGTAAGTTCTGCGCCAAATCCGGGACTAGCAACACATCACTAATAAATTTAGTCCCTCTTTTAGTTTCAACACAAATTGTTCCTTTGCCTTTTGCATTCACCAATGCTCCATTGCCCAATCTCACTTGAGATTTTTTAGAAGTATCAATATCAAGAAAAATGGCTTTATCACCAGTCATGTGGTTACTACAACCACTATCCAAGTACCAAACATTATTGTTGTGCTCGGAAGCACTTTGACAAGCATAAAACAAGTTTCCTTCAGCTGCATTATCTTCAGAAAAATTGGCTTGTTGCTGATTTCTGAGTCTGCAATCTTTTGAAAGATGTCCAAATTTTTTGCAGTTAAAACACTGTGATTTTCCTTTGAACCAACAATCTTTGTCAACATGGTTGCTCCTTTGGCAAATACTACATTTTTGTGAACTTCCTTCAAAATTTGATCTTCTATCATAGTTAAATTTACCTCTTCCTCTTGATCTTCCTCTTCCTCTTCCATGTGATCCACCACCTCTAGATGGTTCTCCTTTAGGTTGCTCAATTTTTGATAATACTTTCACATTAGACTTGGAGCCAAGATTAACATTGGACTGAAAAGCACTTTCAATGGACTTTTCGGAGTGCCGTGTTAATCTTTGCTCGTGGGATTTCAAAGAACCCATCAACTCATGAACACTCAATGAAGAGATGTCCTTTGTTTCTTCAATTATACCAACAATTGAATCATATTTTTTAGGTAAACTCACCAAAATTTTCTCAACAATTCTTTTATCATCTATCTTTTTACCATATGACTTCATTTGATTAGCAATCTCCATGATTTTGGAGAAGTAATCTTTTAAAGTTTCTGATTCCTTCATCTTTAAATTCTCTAACTCTCTTCTAAGAGTTTGAAATTTAACGATGAGTACCTTTTTATCTCCTTGAAACTCCTTCCGAAGAATGTTCCAAGCTTCCTTTGCTGTGGTAGCTTCCATGATTCTTGAAAACAACTCGTCTGAAATTGCTTGTTGTATGAATGCGAGAGCTTTCGCGTCCCTTTTCCGGTTCTTTTTTAGTAGATCCATCTCAGCAATCGTTAACTCTGTTGTCGATTCGGGTTCTTCGTACCCAACTTCAACACAGTCCCACAAATCTTGAGATTGAAAGATTGTCTTCATTTTGATATACCAGTAATCATACCGGTCTCCATCAAACTTAGGATGAAAAACTCTGTTACTTCAATCTGTCGAACCCGAGCTCTGATACCAGATTCTGTTGGATAATTCTTAGCATATACACTGATTAATACACATAAAACTCACAGCAATAATTTGTATTTGGAATGAGGAAGTTAGAATTGAAAATCAGAGGAAGAAGAGTGAACAGAGGCAGCAAGCTTTTCTCACGATTTCATTTCACATCTTCTGAGAATACAAAAGAGGGCAAAATACATATATAAAACATGTGATAAAAAGTCAAGAGACTTGTACACATATCAACCACAAAAGATAACCAAGTATATATATATATTTAACTATGGTTAAGTGATAGTAAGTTAGCTTATTACAACAGTAATTTAAAGCACATTAACCTTAACAAGGTGCACCAAACTCAATAGATTTTAACGATCACAATTATATAAGAATAAACTTATCTGGTCTAGGTCTACTCTCTTTGTACCTTCAAGCATTTCAATCAATTCAATTTTTTGTAAATCAAAATATAATAACTATGCTAATTCACATATTTTATAAAAAAATCTTACACTCTCATTTTGGCTCGGCTGTATATGTTATTATTTTTTTAGTTTTTAGAAAACGACTCTCCGAATTAAACAAACTGTACGTGGTCACGTAACAAAACAATGGAATGCAATAAAGAGCAACACCTTAAACCTTTCCTTATCTAATAAAATCATAAGCACCCAATAATGCAAGCCATTACATCTTTAAGTCCACATAATACCATACATACATGGCCATAGTGGCTACAATTTTACCGACTCAAGCAATACTCATAGGATAAGCTAGTATGGCATTGAAATTGCATGCAGTTGTGATCATTGATTCCTATTTCCATATTGGTCCTCTTAAGATTGGCGAATGTAATATCTTAAGTCACTTTATCCTTTCCTCGTAGGTGAAAACCTGTATACATATGATAAAGGTCGCCCTGCTTAAAGCCCTAACTCTTTTAAGTCTTTATCCTTCACACCCATAGGTGAAAACTTATATATCGTATGAGTAATATTGCTCTACTTAAAGTCTCAAATGCTTTGAGTCTTTTATTATCATGACTGGATCGGGACCCTTGCCATAATCAAACAAACAAACGTGTGCACAAATATATTATTGGGGAATTTATATAAACTTATTTCACAATATAGAACATAGTACACGAAAATTACATTTACTAAAAAATGACTGAATATTACAAGATAAACTTGAGAATAAAATGCAAAGGAAGGACATAACATTTACACATAATTATATAAGAAGTGTCTGCATGCAGGGGCAGAGCCAGTTAAGGCCTAGAGGGGGAAAAGTATAATTTTTTTATGTACATATATATCATAAATTTTACAAACCGCCCCCCCTAAAATTTTCAATTACTAAAAATACCTCTTAATTTTTTTAATATTTTCTATTTTACTCTTCAAACTCCTTTAATTCTCTTAAAAAATATATATACATTCCCCTTCTTCAATAAAACTCTAATTTTTTTCAATCAAAGTTCTCTCATTTGACTTTTGTATTTTTTTTCTTCTTCTTTTATATTTTTTTCTCTTCTTAAAATTCTTCATTTTGCACTCATGTATGATGTCGTACTTTAACCATTTTTTCTCTTCTTATTCTTTTTTTCCTATTCTTATTTTAATTTATTATTATAATTTTATAAACTCAATGCATGTATTTTTTATTTTTGAATTTTTCTTTACTATAATTTTTTTTTTTTGCAAATAATGACATACTGATTAATGAGCACTTTAATTTTTTAGATTAGTATCTTGTTGCACTGTTAATTGAAAAAAAAAATTAATTTATCATGTTCAATATGCCTCTCTTGAAATAAATTTACAAAAGGAAGAAACTCCGTGAAAATGGTTATGTCGATGGCTTATGTAAGAAACTATATGCATTGGGATATGTATGTTGAGCATGTGATAACATGGTGGTGTGATATGGTTTATAATGTAATGTATGCATGAAAACCATGTTAGTTGTGAAGTTTTGTGGCTTAATGTATATTTGTAAAGTTGTTATAATTCTTGATCAATCGGAGTTGTCCGAAGTTGTGCATGGCATTCGGAGTTACCCAACCATGTCACAGAGGTGAAAAAACTATCCACATTGATATGACTTTCGGAGTTGCCCAATCATATCTAGGCTAATGCCTAAGAATCAGAATTGTCTACATGTTTGCATGACACTCGACCAATCATACTGGAGTTATCGAAGTTTGACCATATCGCATGACACTCGAAGTGTGGCCAATCATGTGTGCTCTTGGAGTTTGACCAATGATTATAACTATATGAGTGTTTATATGTCTACATTGAATAAACGTGATGGATTGTCATGTGCATGTATTACTTTCAGAATGATAGATGTGGGCATTGAAAATGTCATGCAGCTATAGAAATGCCATGTTATATTTCATGTAGGTCGGTGTCAGATCGATGCTTAGGTGGGTTGAGACATTTCTACTAAGCACGTGAATCTCTCACCCCTTTCCCACAAACATTTTTACAGAAAAAATGTTGGCAAAAGATGAGGCCTAGATTTGCCCAATTAGAGTTTCGGAGTTATTTTGGATTTTGTATATTTATCCATGTTTGTATATGTCATGTTGACACTTTTGAAAACATTATAATTATGGATGGTTAAACTAGCACTTGCATAATATATGTATAAGCCATTGTTTGACACTTGAAATGATTGAGAACGAGACTCGGGATTAATGTATAAAATTGGGTTGTTTCTGTCACGCCCCAAAATCTGAACTGTCGAGACTCCCCCGGTCTGAGCTTGAACTCCGGATTGTGAGGTGTCATGATCGTCTGATCATCACTCCACGACCCGATTAACCATACTAGACTACCATTATCTCCCTCGGTTCCTACCTGGACCACCGAGATCATTACAAACAGCGGAAGTATTTACATTATCAAACATACATAATTAAATCATATACAGAACTTAGAATGATCAATTTCAAAGTTTAATATTTAACCGTGCTCTAATTCTGAGCATAAATCAAAATCATAAAGTATAATTGTGGCATGTCTCCAAAAATACTAAGGAACATATACAAGATGAAAGCTTTACATAAAGTCCACAAGTAGGACATATATTTCAAATGTAAAACTCAAAGTGTTTCCAAAAGAAAGCTAACTACAGCTCACACCAACTCATGGTTGGGAAGGCTTTGTCACATCCTTATCATGTCTTGAAAAAGAGTTAAAACTCATGGGATTAGCAACCGCACGCTAAGTAAAAATGTCTAAAACATGATTCCGCAAGTCGAGTGAATACCACATACACATAATCATGTTATCATATAACGCACAACTCATACACAAACAATCTTACTAACAACTATGCCATGAATGCATATGCCATACTATGCACTCGTACCCTATCCGTACTTCACACATATATGACAAATGATAACAATTGGCCTGAATCCCGACTTTTGGCGATCTGTCTAGCCACAACCATACAAATGATAACAATTGGCCCGAATCCCGACTCTTGGCGTTCCGTCTAGCCACAATCATTCTATTTCACCCCGGATCCCGACTCTTGGCCATTTGGTTCCTACAAACCTTTTTACATCACACACCCGGATACCGACTCTTGGCTATCCGTTTTCCACAACCTTTTTCACATGTGCACTCACTCCATATATATGCAATGCATGAACAAATCATATTTTTATGCTCATGTTCATATTCTCTCATGTCAAGTATTTATATCAACAATAAAACATGTTTTTCATTTAATCATGTTCTTTTAGGCAGTTTATCAAACACGTAAGTATCATATTCACATATAAACATGTATCATATATAATTCTCTTACATAACACCTTCAACATGTTATACAATCATTCAAAATAATTTCTAAGCATGTAATCACATTAATTCATATTGAGAATTTCACAAAATAGTATAACCTAACATGCTTTAACCAAAGAAAAACATTCAATCATACCCACATAGCTGATTGATTGTCATAGACAACCAATATACTCACACAAACCCCGGATTCCATGAGTTAAGCATCTCTATCTCAATTTGGAGTGAAAACTCCAAAACCTCCAATTGTGAAAAATTTCTACAATCGATAACCAACTCCGTATGAATTCAAATTTTCTGTCCAAACAAAACAAAATTTTCAGTAGATATATACTTTCTTTAAAAATTCACCAAAAATAGTATACTAATCCAAATCACATAAATCTAAGGCCATGTGAAAGCTAACTTACTCTACTATCATCTCAATTAATCAAAAGAGCAAGTACGTCAACTCATAAGTTTAGTTTTAATATAAAACAATGTAGCTAAAATTCTATTCGAACAGTTTCTCACAACATCTTACTCACAATTTCACAAATTCACCATAAATCACATGCTCAACATTTTATTACAATATTTTTCAGATTCATTCTACAACAAGTCTATGTTCAAACCAAATTTGAATTAACTGAATATTTCACTCATAAGTTAAGTTATTGCTAAAACAATCCAAATGTACCATATTCTGCGCAGTCATGAGAAATATTTAATAACTCACTCAATTCTTATCCAAATGAGTCCTATGATACATAAAAATAAAGCTAATACATATATCTATATCCTTGTAAAATTTAGTAGCATTTGGATTAATATATCCCCTAAAAACTAAAACGTTTTCACAGTAGCAGATTGTTGCCCAGTTTGCTCTCAACGTGAAATATGATTTTTCTCTAGCATTAAATCACATACAATGCTTGTAAAGTAAAGAACAAAAGAATCAAATATCCTTTACTCAATTCCAATCCCTAGATTCAAAAAGCTCCAATTTTTACCAGAATCAACCTTGTTCGAATTTGACTTTGAACGGATCAAACTCGAGCCCTTATCACGTAGATCAATCATTTCTTCTTCGGCGTTGTCTAATTCACGCTCCAAGCTCCTCAATTTTAATGGAGAAGGAAGAAGAATAATATAGGGATTTATAACCCTTTTAATCGGCTGAATATAATGAGAGAATTAGGATTGTGTTCTCCTATTTCTCTTTTATAGACCTAGCCTCTCATATTCACAAAAATATCACTAGTCACTTACTAAACCTTCCCGGGCTCCGTTTTTAATTTTGAAAACTCTTACGGAATCAAAATCAATTCCGTAGCGTATCAAATATTTTATTTAACCTATCCCCCAAATTTGGTGTCATTCCGACACTTTTGGATTTTTCAGCCCACCGATCGACCCTAAAAACTGAATTTTTGCCAAACACTCCCAAAACTTCACCAAACTTATATAAGGGTTCTCAAATATATATTTGCATTTAAAACGCATATATAACAATTTAAATCATTTATATGCCTTTAAATGAAAAAAAAAATCGGCTAAAAATGATTACAGTCCTTACAGTTTCCTTTTATATAATAGAATTATGATTTCCTTCTCGTTTATGTATGTATGTTATGAGTTGAATTGGATGTACGTAAATTCATTTTAAATATTTGCATGTTAAGAACGGGAGTTTAACCATAATTAGACATTTGGAGAATTTTGCAAGGACTTACGATCAATCGTAATTCACATTACGATGGATCGTAAATTAGGAAGAAAATTGAGTTCCAAACCCGAGAGCTCCGATACATGTTACGATACACCTTCGATGGATGGTAGCTCTACGATCAATCATAAAGCTCAGCTATTATATGTTTTAAAATGTTGAAATTGAATGCATGTGTAACCAAATATGGGGCCCATTAGAATGTGTTGCCTTCAATTTATGTATGTATGCCTATATGATTCGTGTGTGAGTGTGACTCAAAAATATATCAATTAAAAATTTCCACACTTCGCAATAGAACGAATTCCTTGCAGAATAGGGCTATCGAAAGGAATGGGTATCGTACCTCAAGGATTATGTTCTGATGAGTTGGAACACAGAACTAATTCTAATTAAATTTATAAGAAAAGAATTCTGATTTTTAACTAATTAAAAAGATAAAATAAAATAAATCAAAGGTAAACAGATAATGAAGATAATAAGAGAGAAACCTAGGGTGTTTGACTTCACCACTAACTCCACAATCAATGGTCAATTGAATCAACTATAGGGGAATTACATCATGCATAAGTGGTGTCGGTGGCTACAAGCTCACCTTCATCCGTCAAGAAGATAACATATGATTAAGGCTAAGCCATGGACTATCTTCGATTGGCATGGGCCATCTGCCTAACTACTCTAATCTAGGGTGCAGTATAGTTCATCTTCTCTAGGCATAATCCATCAAAGCTCATAACAATATATTCAGTGATTACCATTGTGTAATAATCTCTCTCATGATCACAGAAAACAAAAGAGATTGAGTTCAATAACAACAACTAAATATCTAAGACAAGATAAGAAATCATTGAGATTGAATTTACAAGACTTTTATTGCTCAATTCATTAATAAGAATCCTCACAATTACACAATCTATGCATGTATATAAAGGTCCCCAATAATTAAAACAATCAAACCATTGATGCTTTGTTAGGGCTACATCAAAACCCTAGTGGATGAACTAGCCGCTCATGGTAGAAGAAGAAGCTTCAACTGTTGAGGAAGAAGACATCATCTTTCTGAATTACGCGTATGACTTCGTTCTCCAATGGCTCTGCAATATGTTTCTGTTCTCTTCTCAGCCCTCTCAGACTCTCCAATCTCTGTGTAAGCTCTCTCTCTTCAACCTCCAAGTCTTCCTTTTATTCCCCAAGAGAATTCACCAAAGTCCTAATCCAATTAGGAATTAATTAGGGTTTCCCGCAGCACTAATCAGGTGGGTTTTTCCTGCTGACTTCGGCCCAACTTTTGACCCACTAGAAGTCCGATTCACGGAATTTTCGTGAAATACAAAAGTGTGCAGAATTAAATTTCGTTCAACCCAACGCGAAAATAATGTCGATTTGAGGCTCAGAAATAAGACTTCTGATCCGTTTTCCAAAACGGGATTAAGACTGCATTATGCGCAGATTTGGGCTTCAGGCCCGAAACCTTCTTAAGCAGCTGTAATTCTCTTGGACCTCTTTCTTGGGCTGATTTGAGTTGAAATAAATGGTTGAGTGAATCTCCTTGATGTAGGCTTCATCTCACCATCTTGGATGTCTTCTTTAAAAGCCCAAAATCACGGTTTTAACTGAAATAATTATTAAGGCCCTGAAAATACAGAAAACACTAAAACAAAGTAAAATCACAAAATAATCTATCACTAAGAGAATAAAATACATAAGTTAAGAGGCTAGAATGCGTAACATTCAACGCCTATCACTATATGCATGTGATAACGTTTCCGCGGATATAATATTTATGTGTTGTTCAATGGATTAACAGACGGGATCACACTTAGAGTCTGGGCACAGAAATAGGGATTTCAGTAACTCGGATTTTGGGGCGTGACACTCAATTCTCTGTGACGTACACCACAACCGCCTAGGTCATATCACAATGCACTCATATGCCAAAAATGACCCGAGGACCACTATAGTCTCATACAAACTCCAACCCCACAGGGTTTGAGGTAACGTCGCAACTAGAATGAAACGCTTATTATACCATCAATGACCGCTTATTATACCATCAAAATTCTTAGAATGAAACCACCTTTCGTCCCTTTGTTATCTTTGAAGAGCCTCGAAAGTCGCGTCAAGTGCCACTCATGTCCCGTTAAGACCACGAGGAGTAATCTAAAAAGTGCCTCGAGACCCACTAGGTTTCTTGGGGAATGGTCCCCCCCCCCCCGACCCTTGGGTCTCAGGAAATGTCCACCCGATACTCATGGGTCACGAGGAGGGTCCATCCGAGACCCGCTAGGTTCGCGAGGAAGACCCTCTCGAGGTTTTTTGAGTCGTAGAGAGGGTCCCCCTATGGTCCATTACCCATTCGAGTAGCGGGAAAGACCCTCCCGCAATTTTCTAGGTCATGAGAAAGGTCCACCCGTAGCTTATTATAGCTTTGTATCCTTTTTCTAATCCGCTCATTTTGTTCATTTTTTATTCGTAACTCATTTTATGCTCGTTGAATCCTCTTTTTCGTGCCTTTTTACAATATATAGAAATAGTTAATTAATGGAAAAAGAATATTTATAAATATTTGCCCATGCATTTGAATGGACCTACGAGAAAATACAAAACTTAGCTTTAAAGGATTTATTTTTCTTAGCAAATTGTAACATTAGATATATACAAAAAGATAATTTTTATTTTCTGTGGGGTTTGGGTTGGGAGGCTCATTTGGTGTTGGACAAATAAAAGCACTTTTAATTTAAAAATTCTCTTTTATTTATGTTTGGTAATAAAAATATATATACATTTTAGTGGTTGAGATTTTGGCTAAGCAGAGTTTTTGGCTAAAACTTAAATTTGGAGCTTTTTACAAGTAGAGGTAAAAAAAAGCATATAAAAAGAGTCTATTAGTGGGGGAAAAAATATTTATAAATATTTCCTGATGAATTTGCATGGGTTGACGAGAAATGTAAAACTTAACTTCAAAAAATTATTATTTGCAAATTGCAACATTAGTAATATATATACAAAAAGAATTTGTTTTGCCTTATGTGGGTTTGGGGTTATTGTTGGACGGAATAAAAGTGCTTTTAATTTGAAAATTCACTTTTAGTTATGTTTGGTAAATGAAAATAGGACGAATTGCATAAAACTCCCTTGTCAATTATCGATTTGTAGAGAACCCCTCTTTTGAAAATTTTGACAAAAAACCCCTCAACTAACCGAGGGGGGTTACTTTAAAGAGAAAATTACTAAAACAAAACCCCATGTCAAGGGGTATTTTTGCAATTCACCCAATTGTGTGAATTTAGCTAAAAGAAAATCTGTTTTTTTTTTTTTTTTTGAATAACAAGAGTTGAACTTATAGTTTTTGTTACATGCATCGCCATACTTTAATTAAAGAAAAACATAAAAAAAAAATTCATAGTTATGAGTACAACTACATCAATGTAGTAAATTATAAAAGATCATGTGATCTATCTTGTCAAATTTAGTTAATACTTTACATCAATAATTTATTAAAAAGTTTACATTCTTCTTTTTTCAACAATAAGAACAAATGCACACACATATATACATATTTACATATATACGATACAATAAAGTTAAAATAGTGTAAAGATTAATAGCTATTTTATGTCATTGTCATTCAATTACTTTTTATAATTAAGAATAATTTTTGTGGATCTAATTGTTTGATCAAATATCCATCTTACAATATATATAGGCATTGTATAAATCAAAAATATAATATAGATATTATAATAATGGTATATAATATACTTATTTTTTATGCTATTATTTAATTATAAGTATGGTGATGCATGTAATAAAAAATATAAGTTCAAGTCTTATTATTCAAGAAGAAAAAAAAAACAGAATTTTTTAGTTAAATTCATATAATTGGGTGGATTGCATAAAATCTCCTTTGACTTAGAGGTATTTTAGCAGTTGTCCCTTTAAAATTACTGCTCGGTTAGTTGAGATTTTGGCTAAAGTAGAGTTTTTAACTAAAGCTTAAATTTGGAGCTTTTTGCAAGTAGATGTAAAAAGCATATAGAAAGAGTCTATTGATGAAAAAAAAATGAAATAGTTGTAAATAGTTGATGATGTATTTGCATGGACTAAGGGTGGCAAATGGACAGGTTATACCCATTATCAATCCATCACAACAGATCATAATTGGATTGGACATTAAGAACGAGTCAACTCACACTAACGTGTCAACCCACATATATTTTTTAAAAATGCTATCGAGTTGGATGTTATACGAGCAGATTCATTTAGAATATCCGACTTAATAATCCAAATTTAAGTTTCAACTTGAATTTCATTAAGAGAATTTTGAACGAATTTAAAAAAATTAAGCGAATTTTGACCAAATTTTAAAAACGTAAAAGTTTTAACTCTTCAATCCTTAGACATGCAAATAGTTGAATATTGAAAGTGTCTTGTCGTACATTGATAACTCAAAACTGGAATTAAAAATTCATAACTCAATCAAAGCTGATTTGAATTCAACCTTCAATCACATTCTATTGGAATTTAATACAATAATTAGTAGTAATGAATACAAAATGTTCACTGAAAACCATGATGGTGTCCAACTATATTTCTAATTTTTTTTAAAAATCAATTTTTTGTTTATTTTAATAATTTAAGTCGGTAGCACTAGAAAAAAAATATAAGATTACCTGATATGTTTATTTAGCAAGAAATATGTACATGATTTGTGTATTATCAGATTTTTTTTCCTTCTTATAATCTGTTTCACAACCTATATTTTTGTATATACATATATGACAAGTAACTAAACCAAATAAGAAGTCCGTTGAAACAGTAAAATAATACAAGACACATAGGCTAATCAAGTAATCATATAAACAAACTGCACGGGCTACACTAACAGACAATATATAATTTCATGTAAAATATGCGATTTTAGGAGGGTGTAGTCAAATTAGGATTTAAAAGAATTTTGAAAGATATTTTTTAAGTGAAATTTATGTGAATTTATGAATTTTTATAAATTTTTGGTACAGACTTTCATTGATTTGTATAAACTTCTATTAGAGACTTTGATAGATTTTTATAAACTTGTATTGATTTTTTCAACCTATTTTATTTATTTGTATTCTTAAATTTTATTTTTGCTTACAAATAAACTAATGGCTCAAGGGGTAATTATAATGTAAAATGGATAATCTATCATCTGATATATTGTCTAAAAATTATTGTGTAGCGCAAATATTCCGAGAAAGAGTAAGCATAATAAAGTAATTCACTTGATGAACACAAATTAAATATTAACCATTTCTCATATTTCAATCGCACATTATGAAAAAAAAAAAAAAAAAAAGTAGAGACTGTACTTATAGGGTCTAGGTTAAATCATTAGATAGATAATTGGATAACCTTAAACCTAGATTATATTGGATTATTAGTCGGACTCCATGATCAATCCATGTGGCTTAAAGGATTGATTCCTAATAAACAATGTAGAGGGATTAATCCCTCCCATACTGTGAGAGATTGATCAACTTGCCCGAAAACTTGAGTTTTACAAATTTTTTTAATCCAATAGAAAAAGAGAAAAGAGAGAAAAAGAACTGTACCTTGACATGGAGAAAGGCTATTCGTATTTTGGAAAAAAAAAAAAAAAAAAGGACCAAAATCTATGGGAAAAATGTTGGATTTGTTATGGGCTTTTGGTATTTATACCTTTCACCCTCAAATCCACCAAAATCCACCACTTAATGAAATCCTTCAAAATTTATGACTTTTTGAATACATCTAGACTTTTTAAAAATTCTAATTGAATACCATCAGATTTGTATGGACTCTTTAAAAGTTTATAAAAGTTTGGATTGAATACACCCAGACTTTTAAAATCTTTTAAAATTCTAATTGAACACTCCCTCCTTAGATTTTGGAGAATTTTTATATATTTTATTTATAAACAATGAAATACATACACACGCCTATATAATATTTCTGTTGAGAGAGAGAGAGAGAGAGAGTTTGACCCAAAAAATGTATACCTGATTTGTGTATTATATATATACATGCATATACATAAAATTTCTGAGTTGTGAGAGTCATTTAGAGAGAGAGAGAGAGAGAGCAAAGAAAAGAGAGAAAGCAAAAGAGAGTGTTCTCCAAAATTACATTTTTTTATCAATTGACCCGTTTATGTTCCATTTATTTAAATCACTCACATTAATTAATAGACGAGTTCGTGTGTTTGGCAGAATTTGCCACCCCTAGCATGGACTTACGAATCGAACGGAAGCTAGTTGCACACCACTTAATGTTCGCCTAGATGCTTGGCTGATCAAGCAAAAACTATTAGAAGCTGACTTCATCAAGCCAGTGGGCAACATACTCTACACACAAAAGAAAAAACTAAAAGAAACATTGGGTAGCTGTGGTCGCGGATTTGCGGACTTAGAGCTGTGACTTGACCAATATATAACTTACCATGCAACGCAATACATATGATCAATACATATATGTGTATAGATATAAAAGAAAGCTCAAAACAGTAGAACTGAACCGATCATCTACAGTACGATTCAACAAAATGTTGACCTCTCGCTCATTGACTTGCTGAGTCCAGCAGATGCATGGTATTATAGTGTGACTGATTTGGCTAGATAATTTGATCGCTTGGAGCTGAATGATTTAGACTCTTCTCTAGCACCTCCTATCTCGGTGACAGTTCATTTCTTCCACTTCTCAGTTTTGCAATATTTCAAAACTATTCCAAAAAATCTGTCTAATGTACAAAACAACTGAGCTTTAAATTCCCAACTTCTTAATTACTTCAAAGTGTTCTGACAAATAAATAAAATAAGTAAAAATACGAACTAGTACAAGAAAGAGGTGGTAAAGCCCTACTACATTGATCTCACAATTTCTTTACATTTCAACTGCGTGGTTCCCTATGATGCTATGACCTCTTCAATATTTACAAAAGTTTAAATGCATTAGTATTCTACCTTATACTGAATGAGGCTCCAGTAGATACCATACGAAAGCTCCAATACACTATCCGAAAGAGCCAGATGAATCTTTATATTGCTTCAGTCAGATCTCACAATTGGGGTTTCATGAGCTAGACTGGGGGCTGACAGCTGATGATGAGGATTCAACAGCACCAACTGATTTAGGGTTATTACTGTCACTGCCCCTTCCATTTGCAACGAGCTTGCCTGATTTCTCACTTGGTTGTCGTTCCTGATCTTTTACCAACACAGGTCGAAACTGACAGAAGACATTGCATTTTAGAAAAGAATTAGGAACTGCTGTAGTATTTAAGTGACATATCAGAGGCCTATTTCTCTCGTAGAAAAATTAAAGATGTAATAACCCAGCTTTGGCTAACTACAGACCTGGTATATGGCATATATCACATTTCTTCTTATCTGCGCCATCATCTCTATGAATAGATTGTAGCCTTCAAGCTTGTACTCAATTAGTGGATCTCGTTGTGCATAACCTCGTAAACCTACAGCTTGCTGAACAAACTTGAGTGCTTGCAAGTGTTCTTTCCACAACCGATCAATGTTGCTCAAAATTAGGAATCTCTCTGCTTCCTTCATCAAACCTGGTGCTTGTTTTTCCACAGCATCCTAAACAATTTTATAATACGAAAATTTATGAACACCCGGAAAATGAACAATCAGGGAGTTAGTTGAGAATAATCCTAGCATGATTCAATCTTACAAAGTCACAATTGGATACAGAGAGCTGTGCAGGATAATAATCAGGATCCCGGTCTTTGGCCACGGAACTCAGAACAAAGTCAAAGTAAGTTGAAATAGCATACTTATTGGGGTTTTTCCAGAGTACCATTGAAGGAAAGATTGAAATGAAATTTCTGATGTTGAAGAAATAAGGGATCCAGACAGTCACATGGCATAAACAAGACTTCTCAAATTTATGAGCTGATGCAGGGGATTAATTCCAGGGATAAATATACATACATATATACTGGTATATATACATGTACATAAATTCATGTGTGTGTGTGTGTGTGTGTGTGGATAATTAGTAGATACTCTCCACTACAAATTCCAAACCAGTGAGTGGCAGCAGCCTATAACATCAGTGCTATTCAATTTTTATAGAACAGTGAGTTGGTTTGCTGAAGTGAAAACCTTAGTATCATCCTTTCTATTATCGGCCATATCACCTACTATGTTCAACTTTTTAAAGTCACTTCTAATAACTTCATCCCACGTTATTTTGTCTCCCTCTCCGTCCCCTGCCTTCTATAGAAATTAAACTCTCTCTTCTCACCAGTGCATCTATATGTCTCCGGTGTATGTTCCCAAACCACCCAAGTCTACTCTCATTTTCTCGTTGATGGGTGCCACACCTAATTTTTCTCTTACTCTTTCATTTGTGACCCTATCTCTTCTAGTCACTCCAACCATTCATCTTAGCATTCTCAATTTCTCATTTATGTTACATGAAGGCATTGTTCTTGTTTCTTTGTTAAAGCCCAACACTCGATGTATTACATGTCCTAGCAGTTTTATGATCATTGTTTATATGTGAATGTGTTGAAAGAAACTGACCTTCAACGAGTTTGAGATGTAAAGCTGCAAGAAACAAAAAAAAAATCCTTCTATAGTCAACGAGACAAAAAAACTGACCCTTTTCTGCAAATATGCTTCACGACCACAAAGGTAAAGGTAATCCTGCAGTTCCTCGTAACTTGAACATTTGCTCACAACCAAATCCGGGGTCAAATCATTCAGCAGATAGCAGTATCTACAGAGACAGTAATATGTGGGAGTTTGTCAGAAAAAATATTTACAGAGAATTATACAGTTTATAGGAATTGCAAGTACTGGGAAGTTTTAAAACAAAAAACCCCATCACCGCCAATAAAGAAAAAAAGGCAACGAAACTATCAACAATTTCTCAGGATTAAACACAGAAAAATCATTCATAAGAAGGATTCTGCAAATCTGACCGTTACAACAATCAGATCAGATCAAACTTTTGACTTAAGTGCCACGTACACTGAGATAGAGGATGGTTCTTACTGTTGGAGTTTTGCGATGAGCTTTTCAAGATCCCAGCTTTCCTTTGGAGCGTCGGAACCAATATTTGCCTATTCATATTGTTAATAAAAATCTAAGAATATGCAAGGATTGAAATACAACAAAATATAGAATGGATTCAGATTTTAAAGTTACCAGACCAGATATTGTTTACCTCTAAGATGTCACCCATTGTCAGTTCAGCATATTCAATAATAAGAGATTGGAGATCATCAGATACAAGGGCTCGCCTTCTCTCTGTATATACACGATCTCTTTGGCTGTTTAAAACTTCATCGTACTCAAACAATTGCTTCCGAATATCAAAAAAGTAATTCTCCACTTTACGCTGAGCTTCATCAAGTGCTTTTGTCAGCATCTTCGACTCAATTGGCAAGTCTTCAACTCTAAAAGCTCTCATCAAACCCTACAATTCATAGTGATAAGAATTTTTTTAACAAGAATATTGTAAAGTAGTATAAGCAAGTAGACCTTAGTCCACAAATCAAACCTGAATGCGGTCCCCTCCAAAAATCCGAAAGATATTATCTTCAAGACTAAGGAAGAAGCGGGAGCTTCCGGGATCCCCTTGCCTGCCACTTCGACCACGCAGCTATACAAATACAATTGCACGATTAATTTCAATTCTTCTGGGTCAAGCATTTTGCCATCGATTAGAAGGTCAAGAAAAGGATGAACGGGAAGAAAATGTGAAAAAGAACCTAGAGTTTGTTAAAAATAATAGATTTGAACTCGCCAACTTAAATTCAAATGTGAAAATTAAACCTGATTGTCGATTCGACGTGATTCATGTCGTTCAGTCCCCACCACGTGAAGTCCACCTGTTGACACAACCTGCATCAATGGGGAAATAAAAAGTTTAAATTAAATTAATTAAAATAAAAGTTGGTTAGCTTCATTAAAGGGTCCTCATAAAAAGTCAATTCCATCTAAGCAATGACAATTTTTGAACTCTAAATGAGTCCTAAATAATTCTATTAGCATCTCAATGAAAAAACAGGGGACTATGCCCACAATCATATAAATCCCATTTAACTTTTTTCAAATGTATTATAATTCAAGCTCGATATGAAAACTCTATTTATCCCGTTTGAACATTCTTTCTCTAAAATCTCTATTTGGCTTCCCATTGCGTAAAAAACCCCTGATAAACTAATTATAATCATGTGCTAACAAAATAAAATCTAAGTCATTTCATACACTTGAGTTACAAGATTGGGAACGAATTCCTCATATATATGTACCATAGGCTAGGTGTTTAATTTGATCATGGCATAACTTTAAGTTATTTGATTGCACAAAGAGAGTATATAGTATATACTTGTTGGCTTCATGGGACAATATTTTCCACAAAAGTAAGACTCGTTAAATTTCAAAAATTCCCCTTCTTTCTTGTCATTAACTTTTCACTTTACCCAAAGAAGTATGCAGTTATAGCCTAGTGGTACTTCCTCACCTTCCAAAGTGGAAGGTCAAGGGTTCAAGTACCCATAGGGGCAAGTTGGGTGCATGTGTTATTTGCCAGAAAAAAAAACACTCAAGGGTTCAAGTCCCCATAGGGGCAACTTGGGTGCATGTGTTATTTGCCAGGGAAAAAAAAAACACTAATGTACACAAATTCACTGGGAACAAATTTTAGAATAGAGCTTACCTTCTCCCTTTCCTCCTCGGTGTAAACCTTATATTCTTTAACAATTTCTAAAAAGGCACTTCGCAGCTTGGCTATTACTTCCTCCTGGGCAGGACCCTAAAAATTTATAAATACATTGACAATATTTAGTACTGTATCAATGCTGTAGCTCCCAACTAAGAACAACTAACATCCATATATATATTATATATTTTTTACAACAAAGGAAAATATCATATCCTGTCATGAAAAAATATCCTTTACCTGTGTCACGTCTTATATGCCTATTAACATTCATCTGCAGAGGAAGTATCAGTATCTTAAAAAAGAATTTCACCTTTTCACAAGAATAAGATAGCCGCTCCTCTGCTTCAAGCTCAGTTAATGATCTTAGACCCCATGTTTTGACAGCTAAATGTACTGCTTCTTCAGCCAAGTTGGTATTCTCTTTGGATAGTGTGCATGGAAATAAACTCTCATTCACCTAGAAGATTGTGGAATAGTAAGTAAGATCAAGAATGACGACATTGCAGAACATAGCAACCATTATTGGTACTAAATTTGCATTCACCAAAATCAAAACAAACCTTCCATGCCTTCATTGTAGGAGGTTTCTTAACAGATACAAAAATTCCTTCAGCTGGCTTTACAACTCTGCAGCATTTATATCATATTAGCCAAACACGACCAGATGCCACACTAATGAAAAGGCATACTAGCATTGAAAAATATGCGTCTTCCCTCCCAAGGCAAGTATAGTGAATGTGGAGGTTACAATGTAACAATCAACTGCTAGAGACAGGACCGGCTCTAGGGGTAGGTTAGTGAGGCACTTGCATGAAATAGGAATAGGAGCGGGTTTGGGCTTACTAGAATGAACGCATATCATGTTCAGGGAAGGGACGGATATGTGAGTTTTCCGCCCTGCCTTGTCCTGATTATATAACACAATGACATTAAAACCCTCCGGTTATGTTTTTTTTCCCTGAAATACCCCTATTATATATATATATATATATATATATATATATTATCTCTATTGCCCTGGGTTTAACAATCCGTCAATTTCATTTGGAAGGTGACGGCTGCCTCTCCTCCTCCTGTTTTACACTATTCTATATCTAACTAACTATATATATATATATATATATAAACATCTGTTTGTATAAATATAGATCTGTAATATGTTGCAAACTGATTTCCTCTCTTTCTCTGTTGTTCCAAAAATTTTCATGCTTAGTATTGGTTTAATTGGTTATTGCTCAAGGGTATTGAAGCATTGATTGAATAAGAGAGCTATGAGCCAGGGCAAGACAAGAAGGGACGGGGACGGGCTGTGGCTGTCATTCCACCTGCGTGTATGGGACTGAGATTAAGAACCTGTCTGGGTTCGGGACGGGTATGGGACTAAAAATTGAGAAACGAGGCGGGTAGGGTTTAGGTGAACCTGTCCCAGACCCGCCCTGTTGCCATCCCTTAACAAGACTGAGTCCCACCCTATAGAATCATGTGAAACTAAAATGCCTCATCTACAGTTTCCATCTAAGGCCTCAGATTGTATTGAGCCGATTCTGGCTAGAGACTGACCAAATACTGCAGAGCCCAGATGATACCTTGGCATCAGCATTTCACGCAACTTCAACCTCGCCATAAATTCTGCATTGCCACCAAGGATTATATCTGTTCCACGACCTGCCATATTGGTAGCGATTGTAACTGCCCCAAGACGACCACTCTGTGCCACAATTTCAGCTTCTCTCTCCACGTTTTCTGGTTTTGCATTGAGAACCTTCATATAGATGATGACAGTTACAATTTTACAATAATAAACACTTAACAATGAATTTTGATTATGCTAATAACAAAAATTATACTGATAAGAGACTAATTTATATACAAATGTTATCTGTGGAGTGTGATTCAAAGTTTGAATCTTTCCAAATGATATAGCTTCCGCTTTAGAAAAATAAAGATCACCTCATGGGGAATTCCAGCTTCATGCAACTGCTCTGATAATGCATCGCTCTGCTCAACGCTAGTTGTGCCAACAAGCACCGGGCAACCTGTTTTATGCATTCTAGAAATCTCGACCACAACTGCTCTCCATTTTCCTGTAGTAGCCCTGAACACCACATCTGACTCATCCTGGGTAAGAAGTTGAAGAAATAAGGGGGCTCTGGTAGGCACTGGACAAGGATGTGTATAAATGCATGTATACAGGGGAGTTCAACCATCATATATCATAAAAATCTAGATTACAGAGAGATGCTATTTAATTATCCTCATAATATAAGTTTCATCTGCTTTCTCCTTTCTTTAACATTCAGGTTTGGTGATCTGAGTTGCAAAAAGGTAAGTATGAGGTGCAATATTTCAAATGACAGGAATGCTCAATAGAACCTTTCTTATCATGGGCTTGTTCGTAGGTACAATTGTGACTTTAAGCTTGTATATACTCTCAAATTCTACGCTCTCAGTAGCTGCCGTGCCAGTCATGCCACAAAGTTTTGGGAACTACAACAGAGCAAGAAGCCAAGCATCAGAAAGTTAAAAACAGAGAACAAGTTTCCATCTTTCATCTAAATAGTTGAGGAAACCTCTCCAACCTGGAGAAAGAAGTTTTGATAGCTAATTGAAGCCAGGGTCACAGTTTCATTTTGAATGGGCAAACCTTCTTTTGCTTCAACCGCCTGGTGAAGTCCATCGCTCCAACGCCTCCCCTAACATAAAAATAACCCAGTGTAAATATTATGCGCCTTTACAAATCCAATCCCTTTTTTTTCCCTATTTATCACTCCAAGGTGGTGCATGCTCAATTAGCATGATCATATCTCATGAGTAGAAAGAAAGATATTATAAACAAGGACATAATGCATACGTCTATGGGAAAAATCAACTTACAACTGATGTACAGTTAGTTATTCTTAGATTCCTATTTAATTTTCTGTAACATTTGTCTTCTGAGAATCCAACTACTAAATTACGTACCCTTAAAATGCTCATCATGCATACCAAATATCAAGCAATCAGATATAGATAAATCGATCCAGGAACTCATATTTCTCTCAACAAAATATCATAGCATAATTCTAGTCAAAAGCGTGATGTCAATGAGGCAGCTCTAAATGATTTTTGGAGTACATAATACACATGATAAGGAAATCCAATCAAATGGCCGGATTGTCGAAGAAGGAAGATGACAAAAAGTTCTTGACGAGTCTAAGACCAATTTATTCTTACACCATGTGTAAACGGATCCATACCTTTATATATAGATATATAGAGGGGAGAGAGAGCGAGAGAGAGACGTGGAGGCAGGATAGAAGAGAATGGGTAGGGAGAGAAGAAAGAAAAACTAACTGCTCCTTTCTGCAGTCTTTATGAAAAAGTATAATGCTGCCATTTACTATTACATTGTTCCATAATAATTGTTATGATCAAATATAAATCCTAACGATAGCTTTGACATTATACGAAGTAGAGACCAAGCCTAATCCTGACTTAAATAATGGTATAGAAACTTCTTTGGAATCCTAGTTATCATAATTCATCAAATAATATTCCGCAAAAGGTTATTATAGAAATTTAGAGATGGGCCCGATAAAAAGAATATCTACTAGACTGATTATTACAACTACGAGACTAAGATCCCTGTATTCTCAACATATACTCAAACAATAGTCACAAATACGTAAAAGATATAGGGTTGCCACATGCACCACATACAGTGTAATTTTTATGTAAAACAGATTGTCCTCAATCTAAGAGTTGGGACCACCAGAATTTGATCAAATAAGGAGAAACGCCAGATAGTCAGATACACATACAGTCAACCATATCTCATTATTTCACATTGTACTGCAGATATAACTAGAACCAAAAGGTCTGTATGTTTGGGAGAGAAAAATTTCTAGAAGAAGAGCTCTTTTGGGGAAAATAGCAAGTACTAATTCTCAAGGATTTTGCATCTGTTTTAACAACTAAAGATGAAGATTTTTCACTGGACACTTTCAACTGGGATAAATAAACAAATAAAATTTTTAAAAAATGATTATTAACCTAAATGCTAAAATGTGGGAAGAGAAAAGGCAGCCCATCATGATGACACCCTCCTGACCTTGCTAACAAACTTGATCATGCATATCTCCCTGCATCCTAATAAGAATAAATCCATTACTCCATCCATCCCATCAAATATGCCCCACACACATCAAATCCGATAAGTGGGTTGGGTATCAATGCAATTAACCTAAATTAGTCCAATTATTTGATTATTTTTTATTACTGAAAAAAAAAATTACGATTACAACAATCGTAATTTTAATTATATTTGGGTCAGTATGCTTATTTATATCTATTCGCAAATAATAGGTCAATTTTTAATTGTTTACAACTTAGACAGCCAAATGAGTTTTGTTTATCCAACTTAGACAGCCAAATGAGTTTTGTAATACCAGTAAATGTTGAAAACTCCTTTTGTGTTTCTTTATATTGCTGGTCCCAAGCCCGGATAAAGGAGTAAGGGTTGCGTTAGGTAGCTTGACATTCAGCGTAAAACTTTGTCATGACCAATATGAACATGAATCCTATGAATCCACGAGTAAATGCTAGGTTGTTCCCCTTAAGTGACGCATTACATCAGCTTCCGAATGCTTCGAAAAATGGAGGGTTCCCGCATTTTTTCTGGATGACCGAGGATAAAGAAGTTAGCCCAAAATAGTAGGTCTAAGATGGGGAATTGGAATACAGAAACCTTGATGTGTAAAGGAATGCATTTGGTAGACACTATGATTAGAAGGAAGATTAACATTTTGTGTCTACAAGAAACTAAGTGGACAGGTGCAAAAGCTAGAGAAATTGAAAGATATAAACTACATTACACCATAAAGGATAAACATAGAAATGGAGTAGGGATAATCATTGATAAGAATTTAAAATAAGATGTTGTAATCATTATTAGAAAAGAAGATGGGTAATATTAGTAAAACTCGTATTAGGAGGAAATGTAGTTAATATAGTTAGCGCTTATGCACTCTATAAGTAGGACTAGATGAAAATCTAGGAAGCACGGACATACCTAAAAGGTCGAAGAATCCGTGTCGGACACGTATCAGACACTAACACGCGTCGGACACACCCCGACACGTGTCGGACACACCAAAATACATGTCCTAATTTTTTTATTTTTGGACACACCACGGACACAGCATAGACACACCATGGACACGTGTCCGACACGCGTGTCATATCGTTAGAGAGTTTTTAGAAAGTTTTAAAAAGAAATAGAGTTTAAAATGTAAATATGATGACTTCTTTGAATTTTTTTAATAAAATATAGCAGTCATATTATATAATATTTCATTTTTTTTTTTAGAAAACAACTATTATCATTATTGTGGAGTAAATTCAATTGTGTAGTTCTTTAAACGATAAAGTAATTGTTTTTATAGCTCATTAATTATTATGATTTGTGAATTTTTCATTCTTAGGTTGATCTCATATATATAAAAAGATATAATTATTAGTCGCGTGTCCCCGCCGTGTCCGTATCCTAGTTTTTTAGGATCTGATGTGTCGCTGTGTCTGTGTCGTGTCGTATCCGTGTCCCATATCCGTATCTGTGCTTCTTAGATGAAAATATTAAAACACAATTTTGGGAACACATGGATGAATTAATGCAAGGGTTACCCGAAGGAGAAAAAGTGTATAAAGGAGGAGACTTTAATGCGCATGAAGGAAAAGAATGTGTTGGATATGAGAAGGTACAAGGTAGATATGGATTTGGAGATAGAAATGATGTCGGGGAGGCTATCTTAGATTTTGCGGTAGCATATAATCTTATAATCGGGAATACCTATTTTAAAAAGAGAGATTTAACACTTAATAACCTTTAAAAGTAGATCAAATATGAGTCAAGTCGATTTTTTTTTGTTTAACTGGAAAGGAAGATCGATTAATAAGCCAAGAGAGAGTTTAACATCTCATCATAGGCTTCTTGTTTTAGATTTATATATAAAAGGACAATTTAAGAGGAGAAAGAGAATTATAAACTAGGTAGTGAAATTTAAGAGGGGAGAAAGTAGAATTATTTAAGAATAAGATGTTAAAAGAAGCAACATGGAATGTAGAAGATGAAACAAACTTAATGTGGAATAAGATGACTTATATCAAAAGAGTAGCAAAAGAAGTCCAAGAGGAATCAAAAGGAACGGGACCACAATTTAAGGAAACATGGTGTTCAAATGAACAAGTTAAAAAAGTTGTAAAAACAAAACGGGAATGCTATAAAATTTGGCAAAAAACTAAAAATAGTGAAACCTTTGAAAAATATAAACGGTAAGTTGAAATTATATTGTAGGGTTTTGGATTATTAGATTTTGGAGAGAAAAAGAGAAGAAAAAAAGAAGACATAGTAGAAAAGAGAATGCAAGAAAGGGTCGTAGAGAATTAATCTGACATCTCAACACCCCATGTATTTATATTAGTCAAAAATATAATTTACAATAATACCCATGTGGTCAAATCCCACTAATTACACCCACTAACTATGCTTATTACAGGAATATTCCCAGATATTCCAACGCGATAACTAAAGAAGTTAAGAAAGTAGTAAGTGAAGCAAAACATAGAGCTATGATGATTTGTATTCTAAACTAGATACAAAAGAAGGGGAGAAGAATATATATAAACTTGCTAAACTAAGGGAGAGGAAAACTAGAGATTTTAGCCATGTTAGATGCATTAAGAGTGAAGATTCAAGAAACTAAAGACGATGAAATTAAAGAAAGATAGAAATTTTATTTTGAGAGATTGCAAAATGAAAACTAAATAGGAAGTTTAGGCTTAGAAAAATATAGTGACCTTAGAATAATATATTTTTCCGTAGGGTCAATGAGTGGGAGGTTAGAAATGCCTTAAAGAAGATGAAATCGAGAAGAGCTCTAGGACTCGATGGTGTTCCTATTGAGGTTTGGAAGTGTTTAGGAGAAGATGGCTTGTCTTGGTTAACAAAATTGTTTAATAAGATAATAAGTGGCGCAAAAGTGTCCTAATGCCTATATATAAAAATAAAGGGGACATAGAAAGTTGCAATAATTATAGTGGTATTAAATTAATGAGTCGCGCTATGAAACTTTGGGAGAGAGTGATTGAACAATGCCTAAGACAAGGGACTAAAGTGTCGGAAAATCAATTTGTATTCATGACAATGATGGAGGCTATTTACTTATTGAGGAGACGAATGGAAACATATAGAGAGAAGAAGAGAGATCTTCATATGGTTTTTATTGATTTGGAAAAAGCCTATGATAGGGTACCTAGAGATCTAATATGGAGGGTTTTAGAAAAGAAATGAGTCCCAAAGGGATACATTGACACAATAAAGGACATGTATGATAATTGTGTAACTATAGTTAGAACACATTTAGGGAAAACAAGTGAATTCCCAATTATTGTAGGCTTATATCAAGGGTCACCATTAACCCCATACTTTTTTGCCTTGGTTAAGGATGAGTTGACAAGACACATCCAAGATAGGATTCCGTGGTGTATATTATTTACTAATGATATTGTTTTAGTAGATGAGACTAGAAAATGAGTTGATGCAAGCTTTAAAGTTAAAAAGGTTTAAGATAAATAGAAATAAAACTAAATACATGAGTGTAACTTTATAAAACTAAATGCAGTGAGGAATGAGAATCAAGAGGTACAAAAAAGTAAACATTTTCGTTATTTAGGTTCAATTATTCTAATGAATGAGAAATTGGAGATGACGTTAATCATAAGATCAAGGCAGGATAGGTTAAATGGACGAGTGCATCTAGTGTATTGCGTGATAGGTGTATCCCATTAAGATTGAAAAAAAAGTTCTATTGAACAGCTATTAGACCATACTTTATGGCACAGAATGTTGGGCAGCTAAGAAACAACATATACATAAAGTGAATGTACCAAACATGCGAATGTTGAGATGGATGTGCGGTAAGACTAGAAAGGATAAAATTAGAAATGATCACATTCGGTAGATGGTTTGGAGTAGCACAAATTAGAGATAAAATGAGAAAAAAACGGTTAAGATGGTTTGGACATGTGCAAAGAAGACTTTTAAATGTGTCAGTCAGAAAGAGTGACATAGTCCACGTTGAGGGCAATACTAGGGGAAGAGGAAGACCAAAGTTATCGTGGAGGTAGAGTTAGTAAAGAAGGATATGATAGCATGCGGAATGAAAACATAGGATTCATGTATCCGACCCCAAGTAGTTGAAAAAAAAGCTTGGTGGTGGTGGTTGTACAAATAAATGTTGAAAATTTATTTATCTAACCTTAATTTTAATTATCTCCCAAAAATAATTTATCCAAAATCCATTTGATGTTTGTTAGTATAAATTTATTTTCTTGTTTTACCTTTGTAAATATGGCATTGTTAATATAGCACTCTCACAAATGACTAAGGCCTGCGAGAGTTGGAACCAAGGGTAACCTCACGAGTGACTAGGGTTCACGATCTAAGGAAACCTTGCAGGCGACTAAGGCTCACAAGATATGAAGTTCAAGGGTGCTAGAGGAGAAGTCCCGAGGCTCCACTGGACCACTGGTTGCGGATATAACACTACCCCGCGATGGAACACTGGTCGTGGATGGAACACAACCGCAGATCACCGCGGATAAGTATCCACCCACGGGCGACGAGCTTACCCTCGAGTGAATGGCTAGTTGCAGCAGCAACAACTCATCCAGAGGGGTTACTCGCAGTAACTAAGCAGGTTTCTCTGGAATCCGGGTGCAGGATCTGGAACTAAGGATGGTTCTCAGAAAGCAAGCGTGTCTAAAGAAACTCATCCTTTGGAGGAGTTACTCGTGGCACGTCCCTGGGTCACGATGACCCGTGACAGCAAAACAGCTTCATGAAACCCAAGCATAGCCTAGAAGCTAAGGAGCAGCTCCCGGAAAGCAAACGTGTCTCACGGCACAGCCCAGGGTCGTAAAAGGTGATGGTCCCTCTTTGCAACAGCAGGACTGTATTTTGGGCTCACACTAGTTTTACATAGTTAAACTGGTATACCGTGTTACCACTTAACATAACGCTGAGAAACCCTCTGAAATAGTTTAATAATGTCCAAAGAAAATTAGGTGGCTAAGAAACATGGTCATAAAATGAACATGTGGGCAATGTGAATGTTGAGATGGATGTGTGGTAAGACAGAAAAGGATAGCATTAGACATGAATACATTCCTAACATGGTGGAGGTAACACTCACTGGTAATAAAATGAGAAAAAAAAAACGACTAAGATACTTTAATCATATGCTGGAAAATAAATAACTGCTTCAAATGCACCTATGACGAAGACATGGTCCACATTGAGAATAACATTAGGAGGAAGGGTGTAATGACAATCGTCGCGAACCAAGATCAAATCAAGAAACTGAAAAAATAATAAACATGCACCACACATAGAATATAGAGATTTACGTGGTTCGGCATAAAGCCTACGTCCAGGGTGAAGATCCAACGAAAGATTTCACTATGCGAAAACAAGGAGATTACAAGTTTCAGCCCCCAAACCTAGCACTCTCTCTCTCTCTTTCCTACGGTTTTCAGTGTTCTCGCTTATCCCACTCTAAACCCTAAACACCCTTATATACTGGGCTATAAGAGAATCCTAAACAAGGATTCAAGACCCACAAGAGAAAAGGTGGGACACAAAACCTATTTTTGGTTAAAAACAAGGTCGCGAGAGTCCTAAACAGGGTTCAAGAGCCGCAAAAGAAAAAGTGGGACACAAAACCTATTTTCGGGTAAAAACAAGGTCACGTTAGAAACAAAATTCAGGCCACAACATCACAAAGGGAATATAAAATAAGCGTAGTAATGGAATAATGGTAGCATTTGGTGTGGTTTAATTAAGTTAAGAACCTAGAAAGAGCAGAATGCAAAATGGGATTCATACCAAACTCAACTTGGTGAGACATGGTTTTGTTGAGTTAAGACGAATATGACAAGAAACATATGCACTCAATAATTGTGAAGAACACATGTATAAGATTATCTTTTCCACTCAAAACTACAACTTCAATAAACAGAATCACCTGCATTACTCGACCAGTAAACTCATCCACTATAAGGACCTCCTTGCCACGGATAATGTAGTTCACATCTCTAAGAAAAAGTTCTTTTGCTTTTATTGCATTCAGAAGATATGATGCCCACTGTTCCCGCGGATCATATAAATCTTTTACATCTAGAATTTCTTCAGCATCTGCATAACCCTGTTCCGTGAGTAGAACAGTTTTCTGCTTCTCATCAACCTGCAACAACAATCTTGATGAGTAAAGAGCAAACAAGTTCTCTTCTGACTGCTCATTACAAGAAACTGGATAAGTATTATTTGCCTGAGAGAAAAATAAAACTGTCTTATGCTCTACATGTAATATTACAATTGTCAACCTTTAGATCCAGAAATATTGATAACTCCAAGTTCCAAAAAGATGAAGGGTCAACGGCTGCCCTCAAAGTGTTGCATGAAATAAACCATATGAGAGCCAATGACATAGGTTGAACTACTTTAGATCACTTCTTTTTTTGAGAGAAAACAGGGGAAAAAAAACTTACAAACATGTAAGCCTGACGACGGTGGTGAAATTAAATGATTGAAAAAAACTTGAACAGAAAATGGTTTAAAGTAGTTCTCATCATATAATGGCCCTCCAAAAGGACTCCATATTGTATATTTCACCAATTACTAATAAAGTTTTCTGTTCACTAACCAAAATAAGCAGAGAACTAAACTAATAACAAAAATGAAGCACCAGCTTGATTCCAGTTAATTTGATGTAAAAGAAAATCACCTATAATTTAATTTCTTACAGTGTAATGTATATCTCGCTCAAAGGCAGCAGCTATCTTAGCAGCTTTATAGTATCGATCACTTGGTTTTTCGGCAGGTCCAGATATGATGAGAGGAGTTCTTGCTTCATCAATAAGGATAGAATCGACCTCATCGATTACACAGTAATTAAAACCCCTCAAGACAAGCTCATCAACACTCTGCAGACCAGAATATAGTGAGCCAGGATGGTAATGGCATTGAGCAAGGTCTAAACTAAAATAAAGGAAATAAGAGTATAAAATAACGGTTACTAAAAGAATTCATGTAGCACAAAATTTACTTTCCGTGGCAAGGTTATCTCTCAAGAAATCAAAACCAAGCTCACTATTGGTGACATAGGTGATGTCACTTAAGTAATTTTCCCTCCGTTGTTCACTAGTCATATTCTCTGCCAACATAAACAACCCATTGTTAGAAGACAGTGTGATACTTTAAATTCAGAAGCCAGCATTTAGAACAAAAATCAGAGGCTTAAATATAAACCAACTCTGACTCCTCCAGATGACATTCTGTAATCACATAACAACCAACCCAACTAACACGATGACATGCAACTAATCTGCAGCACTAATATGAAAATAAGTAAATCAATGACGAAATTGTATAAAAGTATTATAGTTACTGAAAATAATTTAAATGTTTTTGGGAATGTAAATAATTTACACTCAGGGAGAAGAGATAAGAGGCAAATAACTGAATTAAGACTGAAGATGTGATAGGTCTTCAAACACGACAATTAGGATAGTAGAAATGGTCAGCTGTAAAAAGCAACAAACAAGATAAATAACGAAAAAGCAGCGAAGGGGCAATGACAATATTGAATAGGTAGAAATGTAAACCTTCAGATCTGATACATTAGAGTGGTTTTTTTTTTGGGGGGGTGGAGACTGGAGAGAAGGTAGAGACATTGTTACCTCCACACTCCAACTGTTATTCCACTCTTAATTGCTTTGGTTGACAGCATTAGAACTAGCCAACATCAGCAGAGACGATAAGGGAGATTCAGAGTCATCATCATCATCATCATGCTTGCCTTAATCCCATAAGAATGGGGTTGGGGTCAGCCACATGAATTCTATGTCTCCATTCTTTTCTATTGCATACCATTTCCGCTACCAAGTTAAATTTTTTGAAGTCAATTTTAATAACCTCATCCCATGTTATTTTTGGGCGTCCTCTCACTCTCTTACCTTCTATTACAACTAGACATCCTCATTTCACCGGCGCATCGCTAGGTCACTGATATATGTGTCCAAACCATCTAAGTCTACTTTCTCAAACCTTCTCCTCAATGGTTGCTACACCTAATTTTTTTCTCACACTCACATTAGTGACTTTATCTTTTCTAGTTACTCGAATCATCTATCTTAACATCTTCATTTCCGCTACATGAAGGTGTTACTCTTGTCCCTTTTTGAGGGCCCAACATTCAGCCCCATACAACATGGTTGGTCTAACGACGGTCCTATAAAATTTGCCTTTGAGCCTATGCGTTATTCTTTTATCACATAATATCCCACTAGCTCGCCTCCATTTTGTCCATCCTGCCACAATTCTACTAGTTATATATTTATCTATCTCTCCATCATTTTGCATTATTGATCCTAGATACCGAAATTGGTTGTTTTGAGTAGCATTTTGGTTTTGGAGTGCTTTCATTATATTATCTATGGTTTTAGTTCGGCTAATTCTTAATCCCTTCGATTCTAAGGCATTTCTCCACATTTCAAGTTTTGTTGCTAAGTTCTCTTTAGAGGTATCCAAGAGCACAATATCATCGGCAAACATCATGCACCATGGGATCTCATTTTGGAAGGCTTTTGTTATTTCATCTATGATTATTGCAAAAAGATACGGGCTTAGCACCGATCATTGGTGTAGTCCCACTTTTATGGCGAACTCACAAGTGTGACCCACATGGGGTGCGCACTTTAGTTTCTGCATCCATGAACGTATCTTCTAATTTAAACAAATACCATGGACTTCTATTTGAAGTGCAATGGAAACCCTCTGTCAGCCTCCACAATTGATTTGGACGCAAAATTCATGTGCATCTCACATGATATATAATTAAGGGAATTGGAGGTAATTAACATATGTATATCAATGGCAGTCTGTAGCCAAAGCACATCACATCAGATCAGATCAAATTGGATCAAAAACGAAGTTGAGAACAACAGAAATTAGAGAAAGAGTGAGGGAACAAACCTGACAGATTCAGACTACGGTCTTGACGAGTAAGATAGGAAGTGAAAAGAAGGAAAAGGAAGGACTCAACAGAAAGCCCAAAGGCATGTAAACATTGTTCCCTGCAGCACTTGATCTCTCTCTCTTTTTTTCTTCTCTATCTACAATTCTCGCCAAAAATTCTTCTTCAAAAAGTGCCAATCCCTGTCTTGTCTGTAAATTGATGACAACGAATATGTGAAAGTAATTAAAAGACAAGGAGGGAGCAATTCCTTTTTGCCTTGAGCAACAAGAAGGAGAGCGCTGGAGCGCATCCCATATACAAAAGTGTTAGGTTGGCTCAAATTCCTATTGTGACTAGGTTTCTATTATAGAGTTGTATCTTATTAGGTAATTTCTTAGTAGGCAAGTCTTGGTCTGAAGGAAGGAAAGTACTTGTTAAGCAAGTCTTGGGCTCTAAGGAATTGTAATCCTAGTCCACCAAGGAATTGGGTTTTGGGTTCTATAAATAGTTACCTATGTTATAGGTTGAGATGAGTGAGAAGAGAAGAGACAACAGTCTCATTGTTTTTTCGAGGACACTTAGAGAGAGAATTCTTGTTTAGAATTTGTGATTTCCTTTTGAGAGAAATTGGGTGTATAAGGGTTAAGGGTTGAGAGTTGAGTGTACTCTTGATACAATTCTTCAACTTGTATTGTTACAATCTATATAGTGAAATCGGGCTCTCCGTGGACATAGGCTTGTTTTGCCGAATCACATATAATTCTTGGTGTGTTCTTGCAAATTTCTTCGTGCTTGTTTACTTATCGTCACATTGTAATATTTGGTGGTTCGTGATTGGAGGCTTATTTCTCAACAAACTAGTATCAAAGCTTCGAAGGACATCCTAGTTCAACAAGGCTTAGCGCGGGCGTTGAAAGGGAAGGATGGAAAGCAGAAAAAATGTCAGTTGATGATTGGCAGGATATAGAGTCAAGGTGTGTTAGCACTATTCGACTCTGTATTGAAAAGGTCGATGTGAAAATCAAAGAAGAAGACAAAGCCCTATTACTTCTTACTTCACTTCCAGATTCCTTTGAGAACATAGTGACTATCGTCTTGTATGGCAAAGATACGCTGAAGATGGAGGAAGTTGAGTCGACTCTCTTGTCCAACGACAAAAGAAAATCTCCCATTAATGAGAGTTCAAGTTCGGCTATGGTTGCTCATTGGCAGAATAGGGGAAGGCAAACTAACAAGATATCTAGTGATAACAGCAAGTCTAGATCAAGGGCTGGAGAAAAGGGTAAGCAGTGCCACAGATGTCATGAGTGGGGCCACATTAGGAAGAACTGTCCACTTGCAAAGCGGAAGAATGATGACGGCTCTGAGAATGGATCTACCGCATATGCTTGTGATAATAACTTTGGTGATGTTCTCACAATTTCCAATGGTGACACTCTTACTCAACATGAGTGGTTTTTAGATTCGGGTTCATCGAACCATATTTGCTCCGTGAAAGAATGTTTTGATTCATTTAAAGATCTTGATGGTAGTTCATTGACATTGCCTAATGGTGACAAGTGTGTCGTTGAGGGCGTGGGAACGGTGAAGTTCAAAATGTTTGATGGGGTAGAACGCACTTTGGGGGATGTTGCTTACGCACCCAAGTTGCGGTGTAATCTAATTTCCTTGAGCCGGTTGGACTCCATGGGTTGCAAGTGCTCCATTGCAGGGGGAGTTATGAAGATCACCAAGGGCTATGATATTAATGCGAGGAGAACAGAGTGGAGGTTTGTATCATTTAGTGGGAAGTGCCAATGGCACTTAAACTTTGATTGTGGATAGGAAACGGGGTGCACATGGTAACAAGATCTTGAGACGTGTTTCGTTTGATTTATCGAAGACACGGGTTGCACGTTTTCGAACAGACGAGTGTGAGACGAAAGTTCCTACTTAGAGAAGGGTTGCATCGAAGCCCCCTTCTAAAGTCACTTGATAGTGTTGACTTGATACAGCTGCATGAATACATTGGCCGTGTGGATCAAAGGGAGTATTGTTTCATACTTGATTCGGGTTATGTAGCTGGAGTTTGAAAGGCCGATGGATCGTTTGTGAATTTGCAAACGGGAGTCTCGTGTATTGAAGACTTGTCAAAATTTTTGCCAAGGGGGAGATTTGTTAGGTTGGCTCAAATTCCTATTGTGATTAGGTTTCTATTATAGAGTTGTATGTTATTAGGTAATTTCTTAGTAGGCACGTCTTGGTCTCAAAGAAGGAAAGTACTTGTTAGGCAAGTCTTGGGCTCTAGGAATTGTAATCCTAGTCCACCAAGGAATTGGGTTTTGGGCTCTATAAATAGTTACCTATGTTATAGGTTGAGATGAGTGAGAAGAGAAGAGGCAACACTCTCATTGTTTTTGAAAGGACACTTAGAGAGAAAATTCTTGTTTAGAATTTGTGAATTCCTTTTGAGAGAGATTGGGTGTATAAGGGTTAAGGGTTGAGAGTTGAGTGTACTTATTCAACTTGTACTATTACAATCTATATAGTGAAATCGGGCTCTTGGTGTGTTCTTGCAAATTTCTTCGTGCTTGCTTACTTATCATCACATCATAATATTTTGTGGTTCATGATCGAGGGCTTATTTCTCAACAAAAGGGACAAAAAGGCCCTACAAGGCCACTATAATCTCAACTTATCCACAAAATGCACAATATCTTCTATAGCTTTACAATTCCTTCCATGAGTCCAAAAAAATAAAGAACCAAGGATAGAGAATTTAAGAACCCAAAAGGTGATCTCCTTTCCTTCAAAGGATCTTCTATTCCTTACGCGCCACAAACCCCACCACAAGCATGGGGGGGGGGGGGGGGGGGGGGGGGGGGGGGCCTGTTCTCCACACGTCTCGAACTTGGTTCCCACTATACACCCTCTCCAAGCCCTAAGTGTACTCCTCGTGGAACTCGGCATCACCCAATGAATGCCAAAAATAGCAAGAAACATGGCCCACCCAACTGAGCAATGCAAAAGAAGATGATTTGCCGACTCCTCATCCCTTTTACATATACAACACGAGTTCACTATAATTTGTCGCGTCCTCCAAAGAATATCAATCGTCAGAATCCTCCCCAATGCGGTTGTCCACCCAAAGAATGCCACTTTTAAAGAGGCTTTAGTTTTCCAAATTGCCTTCTAAGGAAAAGAAGGCTCATGATAGAAAGATTGCACTTCAAAACACCCCTGTCGAGACCCTATCCAAGCCAATTTATCAACTCCTTTCCCATCACCTTTTGATGATATAATATAGCCAATAGCACGACGATGTCCTCTGTTTGTGACCCGGTTATGACTCGAAAAATAGGCATTGTGTGGCCCAAAGCCACGGCCCCATGGAAAAAAATTTTGACCCGTTTTTTCGCTTGCGGGTTTTGGACCCTGTTTACTTGTTTAGGACTCCTGTAGCTCAATATATAAAGGCATCTAAGGTTTGGAGTGAGATTAAGAGAAAACACGAAAAATCGCAGAAAGAGAGTAAGAGCTAGAGTTTGAGAGTTGAAACTTGTAATCTCCTGATATTCGCATAGTGAAATCTTTCACCGAATCTTCTTCGTGGATGTAGTCTTACATTAAGCCGAACCATGTAAATTCTTGTGTTATGTGTGTTGTGCTTGTTTCGTTTTCTGTCATGTTTCATGATTGTGCTTGGTCGCGGCTGTTTGTCGTAACAAACTGGTATTAGGGCTTTCGGTTCGAAGCTAGGATGGTGACCAAGTTTTTGAAAATTGAGAAGTCTAAAGGTGGGAACGACTTCAACCTGTGGCAGGTTAGGATGCAAGCCATGTTGGTCCAACACGGGTTATCCAAGGCGCTGAAGGGAAAGGATGCACTGCTAAAAAAGTTGAAGGAAGAACAAAAAGATGACGTTATGGAGAAAGCACACAGTGCGATTCTGTTGTTCCTGAGTAACGAGGTTTTGTGATAAGTTTCTAGAGAGACTACGTCGGATGGGCTGTGGAACAGTTGGAGTCCCGTTATATGACGAAGTCTCTTGCTTATCGATTGTATCTAAAGAAACAGTTGTTTACTCAACTCTTCAGGAAGATTCGTCTCTGAAAGACCATCTTGACGAGGTTAACGCTATCATCATAGATTTGAAGAATATTGATGTTAAAATAAAAGATGAGGATCAGACTATTATTCTGTTGTGTTCTCTACCACCCTCGAATGAGAAATTTGTTAATACAATGATGTATGGTAAATTTGTTGTCCATGAAAGACGTGAATGCAGCTTTGAATTCTAAGGAATTGCAGAGAAGGGCATTTGAGGGCATTACATAAAGTTCGGCAAAGGGCTTAGTTGTTAGAGGGAGAACGACTCAGAAGGGAGGGTCTAGTAGCAGATGTCGTTATAAGTCGAAGAACAAATCAAAGGTGCTCAAATGTTAAACCCGTCACAAGGAAGGGCACTTCACGAAAGACAGTCAGGAGCGCAAGAAGGGAAAAGGAAAATCCTCTGAAGCCAGTGAGGCAGTGGCTGTTTCAGAGGGTAATGATTCACATGGTGGTAACATTCTCATGATTTTTATCTCTTATCGATCTGTTGATGGAGGAGAATTCTGATGGGGAACACTGTGTCGGTATAGTTCGAATCAAGATGTTTGACGGTATAATGAGAACACTAACTAACGTCAGGAATGTTCCAGAACTACAGAAGAATTTGATATTTCTAGGTACACTAGATTCCATCGGGTGCAGTTACAAGGTTGGAGGTGGAGTCATTAGAGTGTCAAATGGTGCTTTTGTGGTGATGAAGGGACTGAAGAAGCATATTTTGTATGCTCTACTGGGTAGCACAGTCACAAGTTCAGTTGCAGTACCGTCCTCGGATCCGGATTTAGATACTACCAGATTATGGCAAATGAATTTTACAACCTCTCTGCAACTCAATATATCTATCAGAACCCTTATTCTCACCCCCATGCACGGAGTTTTCCTTCATTCATCACCAATCGTCCACCCTTATCAATGATATCTCATCACGATCAACAAGAGATTCTACTGTTGGGACCAACTCCAGCATCTTTTTTTTCCATTATTGCCACTATAACACAACCGATCATCTTCCACCCATGTGTAATCTATAATGCTACCTCCATCTCATTGATAGTAAAACTTTCGAGGCATCCAAGCATATCTATCTCTGCTTCTGCTCTTTCGAAGCCTCCACAAGCATCTCCAATCATCTTGAAATGTGAGTAACACCAAACATGGAGTGGCAGTCCATAGATTAGTATTCTTCTTTCCTTCCTTTCCTTTAAGAAACCGCAACATCCAACCCTAAATGACCACACATTCATTCTCAGCGTTGCCTCCCCCTAATTTCTTCTCCCTTTCAGAAGAACGCTTATAGCTTCTGAGTGAGAGGGCAACTAGAACAGCAACAATGCGTCCAGCAAAGCCGAGACTCCAACTCCGCGCGCTACTCCCCATGTTTTCCATGCACACCCTCATGTCCCAAATCCTAAATCAATATCTGCTTCCCTACTCCCTAGTATTCTCCCTCGCATATCTACAAACACTATGAAACCTCATATACATATCTCCCACATGAAATACTATTTCGCATGGCCTAAATCAAACAATAAATAAGAACTTTCCTTAAAAGAATCGTAAAATAGAAACTATTTGCCGAAAAAAATTTGATGCTAAATTCCCAACAAAACAAACTATCCCTGGAAACTCCAAAATTTTGCTACAATTTTTATCTAAAACAAAATTAAAATGAGGAGTTCAAAAGCCAAGTAGTTTGTTAAGGTTTAATGTCTTTGTCTGAATGCTGATCAATTGTAGTTGTTGCTAGAGATTTCTTTTAGACAAACTCTTAATATGCCAAATTTACTTATCAAAAAAAAAATTAATTAAATAAGATTTGCAATAATAGTGGGTCTCATCATGGCGACAAATCAGTTTGCTAGAGGTTGTGTTGTGGCTGCAACAGTGGTGATGCGAGCAGATTTGGTGGTCACATCCGCGATCCACAACATGATCGGCAATGGCTCTGAGTTCGATTAGCAAGAATGGTGATTGGTGATTCATATGAACATATAATTAATAATTAAGAATGAACGTATATATTGATCGGCGTTGAATGTTACGCATTCTAGCCTCTTAATTTGCATATTTTATTCTCTTAGTGATAGTTTATATGTGATTTTACTCTGTTTTTGTGTTTTCTGTCTTTGTGAGGGCCTTAAAGATTATTTCAGATAAAACCATAATTTTGGACTTTTAAAGATGATATCCAAGAAGGTTATATGAAGCCTATATCTAATGGGTCCATTCAACTCCATATTTCAACTCAAATCAACCCAAGGAAGAGGTTCAAAAGAATTATAACTGCTTAAGGAGGTTACGAGCCTGAAGCCCAATTCTGCACTTAATCCAGTTTTAATCCCGTTTTGGAAAGTGGACCTAAAGTCTTATTTCTGAGCGTCAATTCGACTTAATTCCCGCGTAAGTTAAACGAAATTCGATTCTGGATACTTTTGTATTTCACATAAATTTCGTGAATTGAACTTCTACTGAGTCAAAACCTGGGCCGAATGTCAGCAGAAAAATATACCTATTTAAGGCTGCGGGAAAACCCTAATTATTTCCTAATTGGATTAGAACTTTATCTCCTAATTGGATTAGGACTTTATGTATTATCTTGGGGTATAAAGAGGTGAATTGGAGGCTGTTTTGAGAGAGAAAAGAAGTGGAGGCCAGGGCAGAGAAGACAGAGACAATCCGGGTTTTATTTACTTATTATGTCTTTTATTTATTTGTTATCTTCTTCTTCTACCATGTGTAACTAAACTCCTCAACTAGGGTTGAGGAGGAAACCTCTATTAATGAAGTGAAGTTCTTTTGTTCATTAATTGATTCCCATGTGTATGATTTAAATTCTTATGATTTTCGCTTCTTGTGATTAATTATTTTATAATTCTTTCACCATCTATATCATGTATATGTGGTAGTTAGAAAGTATTATAATTAATCTAAGCTTGGATTTTTATTTCTTAAAAGTGATAATCTTTGATCTTATGTTTTTTGTTAAATTGGATACATTAGATGCTTAGAATTTTACACTAGTGAAGCGAAGGAAAATCTACCTTTTTGATATATTTTTCAGAGTGCTTTATTGTTAAATCTTGACTGAGCAATAGATTGATTTCTTGATTGTTACTCTAAATTTGAGAATTAATAAATAATTATTAGAAGCTTCATGGATTTAATGGTGGTGGAATCCGAAACCTTAGTTATTTTCTCTGTTTGATTTTAATAGTGTTATTTTATTTTTATTTTAGTTTAATTTCTCTCAAATCAACCAAACTTTGTTTAAACTAGATTAGTTTTAATTTAATTCGAATTTGTGTTAGTTTTTCTTCTCAAAGCATTCCCTTGGGTTCGACCTCGTTCTTGCCGATCTATACTTCAATAGATTCGTACACTTGTGAGTTATTTTACATTTTAAAAACAACATCATATATGATAACTCATATAACTAAAGGAGAAAAGTTCATTAAGAAATAAACATGGTGGTGGAATGAGGAAGTACAACAAATAATTAGACAAAAGAGGAAAAGCTTTAAAGCATGGCAAAAAAGTAAATTACAAGAAGACTTAAGACACGTATAATAAACTTACATGTGAAGTAAAGAAGATAGTAAACGAAGCCAAACAACGTTCAATAAAATGTCTTATATGAAAAACTACGCACAAAAGAGGGCGAGAAAATTATTTATAAATTAGCAAAGAATAAGGATAGATCAACTAAAGACCTAAACCAAATTAAATATATCAACACAATATTAGTCAACGAAAGCGACATATTAAATAGATGGAAGAATTACTTTCAAAATCTTTTAAATGAGGAATACCTTAGAGAAGAAATAGAAGGAAATGAAGTTAACATAGGAATTGTAGATACAGTCACCAACAAGGAGGTAGAAGACACACTTAAGAAGATGGAGAGTAATAAAGCGGTAGGCCTAGGTGTGGTGAACGTTAGGTAACGTAGGTGTCGAGTGGCTAACAAAGTTGCTCAACAATATCTTAGAGCAAGGTATGATGCCAAATGAATGGAGAGAAAGTATTAAACTTACATTTGAAGTAAAGAAGATAGTAAACGAAGCCAAACAACGTTCACTAAATGTCTTATATGAAAAACTACGCACAAAAAAGAGCGAGAAAATTATTTATAAATTAGCAAAGAATAGGGATAGATCAACTAAAGACCTAAACCAAATTAGATATATCAACACAATATTAGTCAACGAAAGCGACATATTAAATAGATGGAAGAATTACTTTCAAAATCTTTTAAATGAGGAATACCTTAGAGAAGAAATAGAAGGAAATGAAGTTAACATAGGAATGGTAGATACAGTCACCAACAAGGAGGTAGAAGACACACTTAAGAAGATGGAGAGTAATAAAGTTGTAGGCCTAGGTGTGGCGAATGTTAGGTAACGTAGGTGTCGAGTGGCTAACAAAGTTGCTCAACAATATCTTAGAGCAAGGTATGATGTCAAATGAATGGAGAGAAAGTATTACAAAAATAAAGAGGATATACAAAATTGTGGCAACTATAGAAGAATTAAATTAACAAGTCATACAATGAAAGTGTAGGAAATGATCATAGAACAAAGACTAAGGAAGGAGTCTATGGTATCGGATAACCAATTCGGGTTCATGCCAGGAAGATCAACAATGAAAGTTATATACCTACTTGGACAACTAGTTGAAACATGTAGGAGTAGGCAACAAAACTTACATATGATTTTTATAAACTTAGAAAAAACGTATGATAGGATCCCAAGAGATATAATTTGGTGGGCCCTACAAAGAAAACAGTCCCCTTACAAATGATAAAAAGTATCCAAGATATGTATATGAATACGAAAACTGGAGTTCGTACCACATGTGGTGACACTAGTGAGTTCTCCATAAACGTAGGATTGCACTAACGATCAGTGCTAAGCCCATATCTTTTTGCAATAATCTTAGATGAGATAACAAAAGACTTCCGAAACGAGATTCCATGGTGTATGATGTTCGCCGATGATATCGTGTTGAAGATATCGTGCTCTTAGATACCTCTAAAGAGAACTTAACAATAAAACTAGAAATGTGGAGAAATGCATTAGAATTGAAAGGATTAAAAATTAGACAAACTAAAACAGAGTATATGGAGTGTAAATTTAACAAAGATTCGGAAATAGAAAATATAATGATATAACTTCAAGACCAAAAAGTTATTCAAAACAACCAATTTCGATACCTAAGATCGATAATACAAAATGATGGAGAGATAGAAAACAACATAATTAGTAGAATAGGTGCGGTTTGGACAAAATGGAGGCAAGCTAGTGGGATATTGTGTGATAAAAGGATAACACATAAGCTAAAAGGAAAATTTTATAAGACAGTTCATAGTTGTCAAAGGCCCGCCTCAGGCTCAAGGCTCCTGAAGGCTCAGTAATTGCGCCTGGACCAAGGCCAGGCCAGGCCCCTTTAATCAGGCGCGTGCCTTTGCATCTAAGGCCAAGTGCACCTAACATAAAACCCTTAAAAAAAATTTCCTACTTGTTAGCATGTGATGTATTTTTGTGTTACAGTGGACTCTAACCATATAATACAATCCCTAACGGTAAAAGAAATAAAAAGGATCGATCGATAAATTCGATACAATCAGTCAATTTAAGGCTTTCTAGAAGTTACACAGTGGGATGAGTTCCCCTGCAAAGTATTTCTTTTTTTTCATCCTTATTGCTCTGTTTTTTATTCTCTGTTCACTTTTTTTTTCTTTTTATGGACTTTCTGTTCTTTTCTCTCTCTTTCTTTTTTTCTTTTTTTTTTAAATTTTAAGAACTCTTTAATTTGTTTATGTTTTGTAGTTTATTTCACTAATGCGTACACTAGTTGCTAAAGCATATTATCACAAAAAACACTAAAAATTTTGAAATTGGAATATTACGTATTCTTATTTTGTGGTTTGATGTTCTCATGCTTTTGGCCACGCAGTAGTAGTTTGAGACTGTTGCTGCTAGCTTTGTATTATTGGCTACAAATTTTATTTTATTTTCAACTTGCGTGTCGCGCCTCAGGCTCCAGGAGGGCTTAGCGCCTTGAGCCTTTAACAACTATGAGACCATTATTAGACCAACTATGTTGTATAAGGCGGAGTGTTGGGCCCTGAAAAAGGGACAAGAGCAACGCCTTCATGTAGCAGAAATGAGAATGCTAAGGCGGATGATTGGAATTACTAGAAGAGATAAGGTTCCTAGTAAGAGAGTGAAAGAAAAATTAGGTGTGGCACTCATCTGTGAAAAAATTAGAGAGAGAAGATTGAGATGATTTGGACATATATATCGAAGACCTAGAGACGCACCAGTGAAGCGAGGAAGACTAGTTGTGATAGAAGATAAGAGATGGAGAGGGAAACTAAAAATAACATGGGATGAGGTTATCAAAATGACTTTAAAAAGTTAAATTTGGTAGGAGAAATGGCATGTAATAGAAAATATTAAAGAGAGAATTCATATGGCCGACCCCATTCATATGGATCTAAGGTAAGGATGATGATGGTGGTTGTGACTCATATGAACGTCATTAACCAGAGGGGGTGTTACTGAAATAACTGGTAACTTGGATCTCTATATCCTATGTTACCTAACATGTATAGTGGGATATGTCTAGTGTCTAACCTCCCTAAATCCCAAATCTTAAGATGCATAGACTTAGCTTGAAATGTGTCAAAAACTTGGATAAGAATACATTAACACATCTTGCAAACTTAAAACATGAATATGTTGTATTAAATTGTAATGCATGTTGCCATTATCCTTTAAAAATATACTTAATAATAATTGAAATTAAATGGAATATAGTGAAAGAAAAAAATAGAGGCTTCGTCTATCTCCAAAGTAGGAAACCTTTCTCTGCTATTAAAATTGAGTTTGCTTTCTTTCTTCAATCAACAAAATTAGAAAATTCACATGTCCTGTTTAGATACATGTTCCGGAGACATATCCTATACCCGTGTCGTGTCGTGTCAACACATGTTCATTAAGAGAAATAACGGAGTCCTTTAACACAGTCTATGTCTTTACTGAACAAAAATATATAGAATTGTTCAAAATGATTTCTTTAGTAAATTCACTGAACTGCGTCTTAAAGACTACACCTTTTGAAAGTTCCAAGAAAGAGAGAAGAGGAAGGGGGGGAGGTCTATTTAAAAAGATCACAAACAAATGGCCTTTTGAACTGAAAAAATACTTGGGCATGAAATACATACCCACAAGCACCGAGATTATCAATCTCTAACTAATTGGACATAAACATATATCAATGTTATTAGCAGTATGGGATAACAAATAAATAAAGAATGAGACATACGTTGAATTAAGCCAACCTTCAATCCAAGAAACCGGGGAACTTGACCGACCCACTCACAATCTCGCCGTGCCAGATAATCATTGACAGTAACAACATGAACTCCTTTCCCACTTAAGGCATTCAAATAAGCTGGTAATATAGCAACCAGGGTCTTTCCTTCTCCGGTCCTCATTTCAGCTATTTCTCCTTTGTGAAGAACCATGCCACCTGCATAACCAAAAAATAAGGAACAAAAGAGCTTCACATACGAAAATACCTTTTTTCTCAGCAAAAGAAAATATGGAAACAATTCTTTAACAACTCTGCTTTGGAAGATATGGCACTAAAAGTTGTAGAGAGAGAGTTTGCAAATATGTGGAACACAACAACATCAAGTTGTTTTCGATACTTCAGTTATACTATACAGGCCATCATTTGACAACATAATGCATCTTTGAGCATCAATTTGTCATATATCATCTGATAATCTATGAAGCATTATAATATGTCTTCAATTGTGTGTGTGTTGTGCAAGTACACAGATATTTCCAGCACTCTTGTAGGTAAAAGAGTTGCATTTGTTTTTACAGTGTTCAAGTATCGATCAGAAGTATCCTGGACTTGTGCAATTCAACAAATTATTAACCAGGGGTTGTAACCTAGTAGTATCTCCTTTACCTCCAAAAGTGAAAGGTGAGGGTTCAAGTCCCTATAGGGACTAATGAGCGTGTGAGTTTCTTGCCAAGGAAAAAAAATACAGAAGTATTACCCTATTTCTATGCTCGATTTCAGTTTCTGCAGGTTCTTATTATTGGGAAGGGATGCAAACTTACAACAAAGTCAAGAAAACTTCAGTTATACTATACAGGCCATCATTTGACAACACAATGCGTCCTTGAGCATCAATTTGTCATATATCATCTGATAATCTATGAAGCAATGACTTTATAATATGTCTTCAATTGTGTGTGTGTTGTGCAAGTACACAGATATTTCCAGCGCTCTTGTAGGTAAAAGAGTTGCATTTATTTTTACGGTGTTCTAGTATCAATCAGAAGTATCCTGGACTCGTGCAATTCAACAAATTATTAACCAAGGGTTGTAGCCTAGTAGTATCTCCTTTACCTACAAAAGTGAAAGCTGAGGGTTCAAGTCCCCATAGGGATTAATGAGCGTGTGAGTTTCTTGCCAAGGAAAAAAAATACAGAAGTATTACCCTATTTCTGTGCTCAATTTCAGTTTCTGCAGGTTCTTATTATTGGGAAGGGATGCAAACTTACAAAAAAGGCAAGAAAACTTGAGATTATAGACTTCACCTATCAGTTGGACGTCAAAAGGACGAAGGCCTAGAACTCTTCTCGAAGCCTCTCTCACAATAGCAAATGCTTCCTGCAAGGTAAAAATTGCTTTCTTGATAAATACAGGCCATTGCGTTTTCGACAATAAACTGAAACTAACTAACAAAGCACAAGAAAACCTGCAAGGATTGTTTCTGCTTGCTGACTACGGACTAAACATTCGAAAAACCAAGTTGTCAGTGGATTAAAAGGTACCAACCACTTAATGAACATAAAATTATAGAGGTACCACTGTAACATAATCTGGGTGCTTTTTTGTTAATTGTCACGCACCCTGATGCCCCAGAGTTCTTGCAACTTGGTGAAGGTGAAACTAAACCAATCAAGTTATGAAATATTTTCAACCAAAAATCAAAGTTCTCCTTCTAGATCGTTGGTTTAGTCAGAAAGGTCTTTAGAGGGTGCATGCCATCAAGCTGAAACATTGATTTCTTATTTTCCAACGGATAACCCACTAAGTTGGGATGTATCCAATTCATGAAAGGTTTCGATCCCCTTTTTTATGATGACTTCAGACGGGATTAGTCAATTTGGTTAAGCAAACAAATTTATTATCAGGGATGTAAAACTAAGTGTGGGGAATCCAAAGTGCATACATGTATGTGATGATATATCAATATACGAGTGTATAAGGGAAAGGAAGACTTACTGGTAAAATGGAATCCAAAGAATCAGCCTGACGAGCGCGCTCCTTCAAGAGGGAAGTCTTCTCTCTCAATTGGGAATCGGACAAGGCTGACATATGGGTTTCCATCCCGTTGATGAGTCCAACAGTTGCGCTGTACTGTTGCCTGGTGGACTCCCCGGTGTCGTTGGTTCCCTTGAATATCCCACCCAAAAGACCTCCCAAAGATGCCATGGCAGGACCACAACGACGACTTTGACAGCCCCTTCCCCTACCTCCTCCGATTAATTTTAATTTTAATCTAGAGGTGTTTAGGGTTGTGAAATCGGGGTGTTGTTGAGGAAGAAATTGTTGTTGTTTTCTCCTCCTGGGGGCAAAGGAGGATGAACCCACCACCCAGGTAGGACTTGGACTTGGAGGTTTCCTAGTATAATTTAGGATAGAGATGGAAGAAAAAGACGAGGAATCGGAGGAGCAAAACAATTGATGCTTCAGCGCCATTGCAGTGCAAGAAGACGGATACGGATGTGGACGAGGAATTCCAGAGAAGAAAGAACGAAATGCAATGCAGTGCAGATATTTAACCTACAAAGGGCGGGGGGGAGGGAGAGAGAGAAGCTAGATGTATATTATTCTAACTACACTTTATCTTCTTCTTCCTACTTTTTACCAAGTACTGCTACTACTCAGTAGTACTTGTAGTAAGGAACAGAAACAGCTCATGACATGAACAATCAACAGAGAGGATGAATGATGGACTGTGTATACACACAGCTCTTGATTGTCTTGCGTCGATAACTCCATACTCATCCAGATAAGGTATTAAGGCGGGTGTGTGAATCAGAAAAAAAAAACTCGGTCAGTAGCGGTGGATAATATACTTCCACGTCCTTCCCTTGTGGAAAATACCCATACACTGACTGAGTCACTGACTACGGGGTCCACTCCACTCCCACTTGACTCCAACGCCGGGTTATGTTGTGTTGTACTGTACTAGTATAGTGCAACCCAGCGTTGATCTGCTTTAATCTGAAGGTTTGAGATATTTTAAGCAAGTTCAACTATGCAGCCACGTGCCACTCCCAATACTAGATCTGCTGTAAACCAATGAGAAAATTACGGGTTAGTCCTTTTTTACACTATCATACAAAGGTAAATAACTCCTAAAACAAAATTCATAAACTAATGAAATCTTACTTTTCATAAAAATATTCTACAAAGTTTTATAAATAATACAATTTCTCTTTTACCTCATATATCAAGTATTTTGTTTAACTAATTTTTTCTAACCAATTTTGCTTAAAAATTTATTAAAAACTAATTATTTAAGAAAAATATTTATTTCAAATTCACCTTATATTTGATTTATTAAGATAGTTTGATAACTTTTTTAGATAACATTGTTTCAAATTAATAGAGATTGATTTCTATTTTGAGATGTTTTTTAAAAGAAATATGAAGTAGAGAATTCAAAAAAAAATGGAAATAATTCATATATTATTCAAAATGTAATGTATGAAAATTATTTTATTGTATTTTAACATGTTGTGAATATTTACAGAAAGTGAATTTGAAATAATTTGTTAAATATTTTAGAATTATTAGTTTCGGTAATAATAAATATTTTTTAAAATAAGTATTAATAACAAAATATTGGAAGTTGAGATAAAATTTGTATTATAGTGAAAATAGAGCAATACTGAAAAAAGGTTCCTTACTTAATTTAAATTTCACCACCACCACTATCATCATCATCACCGTCTTTATCCCAAATGCTAATGCTAAAAAGCACGGACACGTGATACGGGTACGACATGATACGGACACAGCGACACGACAAATTTAAAAAAAATAGGACACGGACACGGCGGGGATACGGCTATAAAATAATATATTAATATATATTCAACAAGTTAACCAATATCCACAATACCATAAATCTAACAATAAAAAAAATAAATTACACAAATACTTCAATTTATTATCAAGCAATTAATGTATTTTCAAAAAAAGTGTTTATTATATTCAAACTCACTACTAAAATCTTACACATTACTCATTTTTCTAATAACAAACAAATAAATTTAAATACAAAATACCAAATAAACCAACATGGCTTTATGTTAAATAAAGTTCTATTGGTTTTTTTATTTTTTTTGTTTCTAAATTTATTATTTAGGAATTTTATCTAACTATTTTTTATTTAAGAAAATATTATATTTATAAAGAAAAGGGCATAATAGTCATATTAAATGGTATATATGTCATTATAGTTATTTCAAGGGATCAATATGTCAACTTTTAGAAGATGAGGAACTGAAATGCTCAAAAAAATAGTTCAAATGGTTTTTTTGTAACTTTAAAAAAGTTTAGGGGTTTTTTTGTACTTCTAAAAATTACAAAATGTATCCCGTCGTGTTCTCTGCGTGTCTAAAAAAAATCCAGGACACTTCTAAAGAGTGTCTGAGAAGTGTCCGACACCGCTACGACACCCCTATACAAAGTGTCCGTGCTTTCTAACCCATATGTATGAGGTCGGGCACATGAATTAACTTTTTTTCATTATTTTCTATTATAAACCATGTCTCTTATAATATTTCATCACATGTAAGTTTTGTTTGACCTCTTTGTTTACTTTCTCTACAAACTCTTCCTTTCCTCACCGATGCATATTCGATTCTAGAATATATATGCATATACCATCTAAGTCGACTTTCTCTAATTTTATCACTAATAAGAGTTACTTCTATTAGTGATAGAATATTTCTTATTATAAATTTTTTCTTAAAAGTAAGATTTATTTGTCTTTGTAAAAAATTTATAAGATTTATTTGTCATTTGAGTTTAAAAGTACGACTAATTGATAATTTTTCCTAAACCGCAATTAAAGTTACCTCCCTAATCATCATGCAATTGCACTATAATAAATCCACCCACTTTTCACAAAACCCAAGAATTCATGCATCCAACTTTTTTAAATGATCAATGCTATTTAGATCTATTTGAAAAAAAATTATTCCTTTGATGTAGTAGATAGAACCTACATCCACTTCAAAGCAATAAAAACATCATGAGCTAAAACATATTAGTTTGGAAAATTGAAAAAATAGGTCTAAAAACATTGTTCTTATTCTTTTTAAATTGTTCAGCATCAAAATGCATTTGCGACTATAAGTTTTCTTTATGCAAAAGATCAGCCAAACTGTGTACCCAAAATAAATAAATAAAAACAGAAACCAGGTCACAAAATATGTTTGCTTTATTGTCCTCCAGGACTGCATTAAGGAAATAGAGAGTTATCTGTTAGAAGAAGAACATATCTACCCTGACCAAAACACACTTTCAAATTTTCACTATATTCAGAAAACAATTTCAAGAAACTGTCAACCCTAAATAATTAATCTGTGATGAAATGGGTGAATTTTATCATCTCACACTCCTTCCTCAACTTATAACCCTCCATTACTTCGTCAAATCTCTCTCAACCTCCTTAATCTTCAAATTTTAAGGTTTATCTAATCTTGAATAAACACGTTTAATTTTGTAGGCTTGCTTTGGTCATTGCAAATATATATATTTTTTCCCTTATTGGAAAAACTTTATTTCTTGGCATTTTGTTTTAAAGAAGAAGAAATACAACTACACCAACGCCTTGATTATGCATTACATGTGCATATACGTTTTTGGCATAAGTAGCCTCTCAAAAATTATGAACCAGGGCTTCTAATTTTATATACATAATCCATTACCAAGGCCCATCTCTTCCTTGGAGAACTTATTTTTCTCTTTTTTCCACTTCTTTTAATATTCCATGTTGTGGTTTATCGTTTCAAAATATATACAGATTTAAATATATAACTGTTTATAACACCAAAAATACTGTAATTTTTTTCTTTTTAATGACGAGTGGTGGTCTCCATCCTTGATTCAGACTTGAGACTACACGTGACATCCAAATGACAGTAACCAATTTTAATCCTGAAAATATTCCTGTGAGGGAAAAAACTGAATTCAACACTTTCACCTTAAAAGTGTAGTTTTTAACCAACTCTTTCACCCTTTGATATTACCGGGTTACCAGTGAGTTGATCTGGATCCATTAACATTAAACTAAAGTCCACTTAAACATTACGATAGTGTAAGCAGGTAGTTGAGACCTTTACCATTAACGGCTGCAACCAGCAAGCCAATCCGCACAACAAAATCATCCCCTGTAAACCAACCCCACTCCCTGCCAACTTAAAGAAAGAGAAGAGAATGGCCTAATGTAAACGATGGGATGGCCTCAACAAACGATTAAGACAACATAATATGGATTAAGAACGGAGACCTACAAGCATATATAAGAAATGGATGAAAAAATATATATATATGAGAGGAAAAAAAGGCTTTTGAATTTGAGTTGCAGTAACTGTAAATGTATGGCAAAAGATTATTTTTTATAACTTTAAAACAGAAAGAAGAAGAAGAGGGAGACATCAAATTTGATTGAACCAATCCAGAAAGGGATGAGCTGAGCTGCATCTCTTTTTACCCGTGAGTGTGGGGTGGCGGGAAAGACTAAAAATAAAAAAATAAAAAGAAGAAGAAACGGGAGAGGACAGAATTTTCACAGCCACCAATAGATGCAACTCCATAAATTCACTTTTCGATGAGCATTAGCAACAAAAGATTCATCAGGCTGCTCAGCTTGGTTCAGGTGGCAATACTTTCAAACTACGCATCCACTCGCAGAAGCTAGGATCATCGAACTGAAGAAAACTGCTTTTCAGCTTTGTCCTTTGTTCTACTGTCAAAGTTCGAAGCTGAGGGAATCTCGCCTCCTGCAATCACGTATCAAGAAATTTGAATTACCAATCACAAAGTAAGTATTCAAGTTTAATCCAAATGTCAATCAATAATCCCCAATACTTCCGAAATCACACCAACCAAAACCTTAGACCTCTCAATTCACTCTGAAATCACTTACAGCTAATAATTAAACTAATTGGTTAAAGATGCATTCCACCCTTCTATCTCGCTTACCTGCTCATACGGAGGATCCTTGTGTGCTGGTATCAGCCGAGAAACAAAATATCGAGCCTGAGAGCTCCCCTCCTGTCACAAACCAAAACCATAACATTTCATTTTTAATTCTTTTGGGACAAATAGAAGAACAAAGCATCCCAGAAAGTAGAAAGGAACAAACTTTGAATGCAAGGATCCGAGGAGCTGGAAACCGCAATTCACTAAGCTCTTCAGCCAATGTTCTACAAGCTGCTAAAGCTGCTGCACTTTTTCCTTCCTGTCCAGCAAGTTCAGCACCCTGAATACCACCAATAAATAGTAAAAGTTTTTAAAGATTAATAAAGACGGAACAATGAAAAGGGAAAGTAAAAAATGCAAATTCTACAAGGAAAAGTTGGATCATCAAAAACAAGCAGAACACAGAACGTTAACAAAAGTAATGATATAGGCTGAAAAAGGGAAAAGGATATACTGAAACGTACTGATTTCCCCAATCCAGAACTAAATTTTCAACTATCAGAGATATGGTATTCTGGCCATGGTTTTCAATGGACAATAGAGTTCCCAGCTTTTGAAAGGAAAAAGGAAAAGGTAAAAATAAGTAAAACTTGAATCTATCTTATGTCTGCCATTTTCGCCACACCATGGTTGTGTTCTTCATGGATGGAAGGTGTTTCTCCAGCTTGGAAAATATCTTATGCTTTATACTCACTCACCCATGTCCCCACTAGGTCTTGAACTCTCAACCTCCCCCACTCAAGCCAAGGCTTTAGTTTAGCAAATATGTTAACATACAAAGAAAAAAATTCGGTTGAGGCACTGGTTAGGATTCAACTGATTGAAATTGCAAAATTGGATTTATTCCTCTGACCTAAGTGGGGTATCATTCAAAAGAATGATTATAAATAAAACGATTATGAAAATTGCAATAACATCCATACACAAACCATGTAATCTTCATTTTTTAGCAGCATGTGAGCTTTGCATTTGTTGCATTAATATTATGAAGAGAAAGAAGACATGTGGTTCTGCAAGCTACTGGCAGCGTCATAATGTTTTGAAGGACACAAAGTTATAGTCCATTAAATGGCTAAAGGGGTCAATACCAGAGTTTTGGATTGATTGCTGGTAAAATTCCAATCAAAAAGGCTTGCACACTTGCTCAATCAAAATAGTTAATCAAGTCCATGAGAGTTCTCTTGCTTAGGTAGTGAAAACTAAAAGTCAAAGAAACAGACTGCCTGTAATAACCAATAATCATAGTCTAACAGTTTGACAGCATTGTTTTTACACCAATTTGAGAACAGTGTCTATCAAAATATTGTTACTCAAAATTTTCAATGCCATATCTTGGAGTTAGCTCAATAGATTTGCTTAGATGTATAATTTCTAACAATATATGCAACAACCATCACCAAATTATCACATTATAAAAACAAAGACACATTCAAGCATATTTATGCTCAACATTCGTAAACAGATAACTTCAAAATATTCAGTTTTCGGCAAAAATGAGACTTTATGGAGGGTATCAACTACATAAATAAATAATCAGAGAACTAAAGTATCTAGTATAGTTACGTGTAAATAGACACCAAAGTATAGTCTTATATCTAATATAACCAGAAAAAGTATATCAATTAGTGAACTTCAAATGCTTCTACGTTATAGTGCAAGCGTTAGCTGCATTCCATGCACAAACTGTATTTAGACATGAAAATTCCCCTTCATGCGTGACACACTCAATATATAATATGAGTTCACACACGTTCATTTTCTTTCATTCTTAAGCGAGGCGTTGCATTAACTTCTGGATGCTTCAAAAAAATGGACACAAAGGAGGAGGAGGGGGGCAATGCTGCAACAAAAAGCAGGCAAGGGTTCCCGGATTTTTCAGGATGAGCGGCGATAAAGAAGTTAGCATAGGACAGCTGGCACAGGATAAGGACTTGTAAAAATAGAACATTGACAGCTAAAGGAATGGAGTTTGTAGACACTTATAAGTGGGTAGGAGAAAAGGCTAGAGAAATTAATAACATGGGACATAAACTTTAGTACACCGGGAAAGATAGACATAAAAATGGAGTAGAGGTAATCATTGATAAGAAATTAAAAGAGGATGTTGTAAATAAGAAAAGAGGATAGGATCATCATCATCATCCTTGCCTTATTTTCCATACGAATGGGATCGACTACATGAATTCTCTGTCTTCATTCCTTTCTACTACCTGTAATATCACCTACTATGTTAACTTTTTAAAGTTATTTCTAATAACTTCATCCCACGTTACTTTCGGTCTCCCTCTCCATATATTACCTTCTATGGAAATTATACTTCCTCTTCTCACAAGGAGGATATATAGTTATATTGGGAGGATATATAATTAGCGGTTAAGCATTCCGAGTAGGACTAGATGGAACACATTAAAGCATGATTTTGAGAACATATGGATGAATTAATTCAAGAGATACTCAAAGGAGAAACTTTTTTTTTTGATAAGTGATACTCGAAGGAGAAATTATTCGTAGGAGTAGACTTTAATGGTTATGTAACAAAAGATTGTTGAGGTCATGAGATGGTACATGATGGACACAGATTTGGAGATAGAAATTACCCTGAGGAGGCTATTTAAGACTTTGCAGTGAGTCAGTGAAACATAATCTTGTGATTGGAAATACTTATTTTAAAAAGAGATATGAACGTTTAATAACCTTTGAAAGTGGATCAGAAATGAGTCAAATCGACTTTTTTCTAACAAGAAAGGTAGACCAATGATTATCAAACAAAGATTGTAGAGTTATTCTAGAAAAGAGTTTAACTTCACAACATAGGCTACAAATTTTAGATGTGTACATAAAAGGACAAGAACTATGTGGTGGAACTTAAGAGGAGATAAATAGAATTATTTAGAAATAGGATGTTTAAAGAAGTAATATAAAAATTAGGAGATGAGTGAATGTATGACTAACTTAATGTGGAATAAGATGGCTGCATGTATGAAAAGACTATCAAAAGATATCCTTCCACATCAAAAGGAACAGGGTCTTTATCCAAGGAACGAACAATTCCAAAACATCATAAAAAAAAAAAGCAGGAATGTTATAAAGTTTTGCAATAAACTAGAGATAAAAACCAATAAAAGAATATGAAGTCCTTACAGCTGGTGATTTATAATTCAATTAGATTTAGTCTGTTGGGAGTTCACAATTTTAAGGCCTCTCCATGGTTTCAGCAGTGTAGCAGATCCCTGGTTAGGGTTTTTGTTGTAGGTTTATTGTTGCGTTCTAGATCCTGCAGCAATTGTGTTCAGTTTCTGTTTGGTCCTGTTATTTGGTTAATGTTTGCTGTGTTTGGATGGTTCTATGGGCCTCACAGTATAGTCTGATTGCTGAGGAAAGACCATATAGCTGGTTCTCAGTTGTAGTTCAGTTTTGTGGTTCTCTTTTTTATTTTCTTTTGTTTTGTTTTCAAACTTTAGTTTTTCTTTTCTATTTGGCTCTTCTGTGGGTTGGATAGTTTTTATCTTAACTGTCTAGTAGCTGCTTAGTTGCTCTGTGTTTAGTTGGTTTTGAAGAGATATTTGTTTTGGAGGTTTTGCGTCCTTTGTTTCTTATAAATATTCAATTCAATAAATTATCTTGCTTATCAAAAAATATAGAGAAACCTATGAAAAATACAAAGATGTCAACAAGGAAATTGAAAAAAAAATAGTGAGAGAAGATGAATACAAAGTATATGAAGATCTTTATTCTAAATTAGGTACAAAAGATGGGGAGAATGAAATTGTTGAACTAAGCAAGAGAAAACTAGAGAATTTAATCATATCAAATGCATCAAGTGCTTAGAGATAACATGGTTTTTTCATTCGATAAAATGAGAGAAAATCAATTAAGGTGGTTTGGATATATGCAAGAAAACCTCTAAATGCGCTACTTTGGAAGAGTGACAAAAAATTAACATGTGTAGAGTTAGAAAGGAACAATATGATAATATGTGGTTTGATAGAGGCTATGACATTCAATAGAGCAAAATAGAAAAATTAAATTCATGTAGCCAACCCCAAGTAGGTGGAAAAAGGCTTTTGTAATTTGAGTTGAGTTAGCACACCTTGAAATTTGATTTATTAAAGATCATTTCATTTGATTCCACGATGAGAACAAATGTGATCATGTTGTTTACAAAATTATAATACTCATAATAGTAATAATTTCGGAAAGCATAATCTATACAAACCATAACTATAGTGAGAGCAGAAACACGTCTTTTTTGGCAAAAAACACAAGTTATGTGAAAATTCCCGTTAAAACTTGCAACCTTTTGATGCAAACAGTGTAATGAGAAGACTAAAAGGGGAGGAAAATGCACTCAACGCCCAATAAGTGATTATTTGGAAATATTCTAATTTGGAACTTGTCCAGGAGATCAACTGTCTAAGCATTTTAATATGTTTTTTAGTTTTTTTTATGCTAAAGGTACTTTGGAAATTTTTATTTTGGGATCTAGAGTTGATTGCTATGGTGTCTTTTGAATATAGGCATAATTATGTATTTTGGGTGAGGCTTGGTGATCTAGTAGGTTTAAATAAAGGTGAAGTCTTGCGTCTAGGTCACCAAGATTACATGACCACCATGTTTCCTAGCCCACAAAGTTCCCTTAGTTAATACTTAATAGCCATAGTCCTCCATTCGAATTGATGAATTGACCTGTTTTGGAGCATAAAAGGTCATTATGCAATATGGTCACTAATCAAGAGTGTTGGGAGGAGTAGTTAATGAGCCATTGTTCTCCATAGAATGTAATGTATTGACTTATCTTGGAGCATAAAAGGTCGTTACCCAATATGGTCTCATTAATCAAGAGTGCTAGGAGGAGCGAGAGAAGTATAGACCTAATACCTTTGGCGAAATCTCTATAAAGTGGCAATCCTCAGGCACAATGGAATTAATAAATCTTCTAAAGTCGTTCATTGTGATGTGTGATGCAACTTCCCTAGGCATGAGGTCTTGAGACATAGGTGTAATTGCCTAGGCTTTTCTCTCCTATTCTTCTTTTTCTTCTTTAATCACAAGGTGTCATATTCTAAACATTCAAAATTGTTTTGGTGCCCTACATCAATTTAATTTTCACATATTCAAGAAAAAACTGATGTCAAGGCATGTAGAAGGTCCACCAAAGTCAGCTCTTCAAAACCCCACCTAGCCGTCTTTAAGACTTTTAACTCACTACAACCGACATATATTATAGTATCGATTGTGTGAAGGGCAACTATAATACAACCGATGACCAGCAAATCAATGACGATTGACGACGCCACATGATCAAATTAAAGAACCATTTAATTCACAATTCTAGAGAGAGAAAATTGAACAAGATATAAAATATATTTTGTATCACAAAAAAAAAGGCATTATTCCCCTGAAAAGCAGAAGCCAAAAAAAACCATGTCTGTTAACTATAACGAAATATTTTTTACAATGGTAGCAATGGAGTCGTGACAACAGCCCAAAGCAGGGCTTGATAGAAATGGCAAAGGAAAAAGGTTGGTGACGGTGGCAATGACATAAAAGGTGGTGGTTTTGGGATGATAATCACGGTCTTTACAAGGGATGCTTAGACAAGTATAACGATAGCCAAAATAATTGGAAGACAATTCTAATTTTTGTATATATTATATATTATTTAAATACTAAATTAAGAATTGACTGGAGAAAGATTTTTTAATATTGTTGATATATATAACATTAATTAACAGACAGAAATAACAAAACAATGACAGTTATAGTGCAAATGACAGATCTTTTATGCTTTAAGCTTTAAGATATTATAATGAAGATAATAGCTTTTGTATGCCTTTCAGTTGTTTGAGTTACCATCATTATTACATCATAGGGCATGGGGGTCTACAAAAGTCACAAGCAAACCTGCTAGAGTGAAAAGGGGTTATACATATTATAATGAAGATAACCAAAGCATCAAGTAAGGAGCTGGGGTTACAGTCAAGTTGGATCTTTCCTTGGGGATGTCTCTCAGTTTAACTACATAATTAAATTATCATTTACCTAAATGGCTAAACCTGCTAACATCAGTGTCATAACAGCACTATAATGAAACAATGACTACTGAACCAATAGCAAGGGAATAGGGGATAGTGCTGGTGAGATGGAGGAAATGCTTATGATAACATCTACAGTAATGGTGATGGTAATAGTGTTAATACAGTCAACTTGGATCTTTCCTTGGGGATGCCTCTCAGTTTAACTACATAATTAAATTATCATTTACCTAAATGGCTAAACCTGCTAACATCGGTGTCATAACAGCACTATAACGAAAACAATGACTACTGAACCAATAGCAAGGGAATAGGGGATAGTGGTGGTGAGATGGAGGAAATGCTTATGATAACATCTACAGTAATGGTGATGGTTATAGTGTTAATACTTTGGTGTAGTGGTGAGACTGAGACCTTAGTCACAATAGCAAGTGCTAGAACAAAAAGGGGGGGTGGGGGGAAGCTTTGAAGTCTAAAACTTTAGTGGAGCGTCTTCAAAGCATCTATGTATTACGCTAGTACCATCATAATTATTAATTATATAATTCATAAAAAAATATTTCTAGAGCATCTATACAAAGCAAGTGTGCAGTTCAAATTGGATTATGAGGGTAAATAATAAAATAAATAAATAATACATGAACAATGGGTATGCAATGTCTCAGTGGGATAGAAGTGGCTTTTCATTTGGTATTCTCAAGTTCAAATCATGGGTCCCTCATTTCTGTGTTTTAATTTTAATAAGCAAAGCCCGTAAATTTGTGTTTGCAGTTCAAGGCAAGGCAATGTTCTTGTACAGCAGCTATTAGCAAGCCTTCATGTGAAGCATACAAGTGCCAGCATCCCCACCTTGAGTGTTAATCCGCGGGATGCCAATAGTCAATTTGCGAATTCAAAAATTGATGGCGCAGATTGACCACGTTTTGCTCCCAAAACGCTGATCTGCATTCCGAAATATAAAATATCTACGGTCTAGACGAATTGTGTGACTATGGGTGGGACCAGCCACGGCAATGTACTCATGTTAGTGGAGGTGATTCTATAAATGTTAGAGGCAATTAGGGATGGCAATTTTGCCCACCCCGTCCCGCCCCTAATGGGACGGATATGGAAATCCTGTTTGTTCCGTAGGGGCAGGTATGGGAAAGGAAACTAGAACCCGTCATGGGTACGGGGTGGGTTTAGGATTTGTTAAAAACCCATCCCACCCTACCTAATTGCTATATATATAAACATATTTATCATCGTCATCATCCTTGCCTTTATCCCGTATAAACGGGGTCGGCATATATAAACATGTTTATATATATATAATATCCTTACCTTAAATATATATATATATATATATACATATATATATATATATATTGTTACATTTTTTAACCTAACGGTCCTAACCTAACCTATCTCTTATTCTCTAACATATATAAACATATTTACATATATAATATCCCTACCTTAAATATATATATTGTTTACATTTTTTAACCTAACCTAACATAATCTCTTATTCTCTAACATATTGGCGCCGAAGTCATCACAATGAAACTGATAGTTCCATAAAAATATCTTTTAATCATTCATGGCTTGATTTCTTGTAAGATAGAACATGGGGCTGAGATATTTTTGAGTGTTCATTTCTCACGCGGCACATATGTGCCCCGGGCCCCCGCCCCATTGCCATCCCTAGAGGCAATTGATGTATGGAAGCAGCTACGAGTAGTGACAGGGATGGTTATGATGCAGGTAGGGTTTAAAATAACGACCCTTATGTATCGCTAGAGGGCAATACCATTATGGGCCAACATATAGGCCATGTTAAATTTTACAGCTACAACTGCCATCATTTAGTATAGATCTTACATAAATTTGTTATTTGATGTTAGATACTGAAGTTATGTGGCAGATCATGTTCGGATCTGCAAAGCTACTGTTTTACTTACAATTCATCAAGAAGTAAGCTATTTAAATATAAATCTACTTTTTTTATGGTTTACACTTGTATGCTGTAAAGTTCAAACTTGATAATGTGTCTCATTATTTGATGATCTGATATTAAGATTCTCTAACTCTAGACATGTAAATGAACTATTCATAATTAAATAGTAAGTAGTAGTGATGCAGTATGCAAAAGAGTTCTGAGCCACTGATAAATTGATGGAGATCACGATGGTTCCCAGACTCCCATGAATCATATGCATCTAGATGCAGGCGCAAGATTCCAATGGTTATGTTGTAGGGTTATTTGTTTCTTGTTTTTAGAATTGCTAATTTTTTAATAATGGTTTGACTAGGGTTTGCCCATATAAGGGCTTTGAATGGCTCAAGCCTAGGCTATATCTCCAACCATACTGCTGCTTCTTCATCCATCAATAGTTGAAGACAATAGCAGCAGCGATGCCTTCAATGGCTAGACATCAATGGTTCTGTGACAATGATGATTGGGCAAGGTGTTAGGGTTTTTGGGCTGATGGAAGTCATCGAGGTGACGAGTCAGGCGGCAAGTGTTGTTATTTTGGTTTAGGGAATTTCAGAGAGAGAACTGGGAGTTCCTTTACTTCCTCTGTTAATTGGCTGGATAAAACTATTGGAACTCATTTATGAAAATTAAAAGGGAGAAAAAAAAAGGAATTTTAGAGAGAGAATTGGGATGTATATGTATGTATATTATATATATTAGGGTTTTTAAATGAAGAAGAAGAAAAATAAATGTGGAGATGGATCACTTTTATAATCGATGTGTCATGGATGGGTCTTTATTCTATTTAAAAAAATAATGTAGGCATAGTTTTATTGCATGGTTATATTGTGAAAAAAAATTAACAAAACGACGTCATTTAAATGATGAGCGTTTTGGAAAATTTGCATCACTTCAAAGAATTATGTAACACTGTGTCCTGATGTAGATATTTCCGATAGTTTATGAGGTTATTTGCAACATTAGGAGGTTAGTTGCAAAATCATGATAGTTCAAGGGAGTTTTTTGCACTTTAACTAATATTAGTATATACTACATTGAAATAACTTAACAATTAATACCTTCAATTATATAATAATTATTTTGTTAAACTAACAATAAACAATTCACCCATATTAAACTCAATGTAAAATTCATTAATGATGTTAAATCGTGACAAATCATTTATATAAATTCAGAAATTTTCATTAAAATTATAAACCAAATTTAAGAGATTTTGGGGTTAAAACATGTGTGCCACTCATTTAGGGAAACTATGCAAGGGAAAAAAAGGTTCATGTTTCTAATAGTCGCATTCATTGCATTACATCTGTTACACCCTACGTCCACATCATCACAATATACACTGTTACCATAGCCAGAACCATTATTTAAAACCTTGTGTAGCATGCTGAATTGGTAGTTCAGAGATGAGACAATTTTTGCTTCAACTAAATAGAATTCTCGTCTAAAGTTTAGTATTTTCAAGGTGCAATGCCAAACATGGGCATTTTATATTTCCTTGAACTTTAAGTTCATAAAAACAAGGTTCTGGAGGGCCATGTAGTCCCGCTCCAAAGGAGAGTCCAAACGTGCACAATCTATGAGCAAGAGAAGAAAAAAACAAAATAACACAGAAACAAAATAATAAAAAGATATGCAGCAATTACCCGACAACGTGTCATGTTAATATAGCAAAAGAGGTGAACCAGATATCTCCTCCCCAAATGAGGTGAGGGGTTCGAGCCCCACGTGGGGCAAAATTGTATGTGTGTGTGAGTTGTTTATCTAACCAGAAAAGGGAAAAAAGATTGAAAAAAAAAAGGTGAGCTAAGTGGCATACCAACCAAATGAAGATATCTGTACCATGGTCTAGAACAACTGCTGCATCAGACTGCATAGCAAGGTCGTGAGCTGGTAGTTCCTCAAAAGTACCACCTTCTCGATGCATTAGACACCGAGGTGCAACCATGCGAAGAGATAGATCAAATGAGGCATTCAAAAACACATTCCGTAATATAGACCTCTCATCTTCATGACCAACAATGCTTCCCAAAAGTGGACCCCTTCTAAGATGGAATAAGAGCTCCGGCACTACAGGTAGCTCCTTAGGGAACCGATAAAGTTTTGACTTTGGCATTTGGGAGCCCAATTTTGAAGCAATGTCTTTCACTCTTTCATCTACTGTTGCTCGCATGTCAATTGCATCCGAAAAAATTTTGGCTCGCAAAAGAGTCCTCTTGGCAATGAGAACAGCAGCCACTTCATCTTGAACACACTCAAGATATTCCGAGAGATTATCCACAGTGGGCAATCTAACAGTAATTACTCTCGAGATATCAGCTTGATAGACATTTGAGTATTGGAATACAAACTGGAAAAATACATAATCACTCTTAATGTCTCCTCTTATTTCCATGGAGAGGGAAAAGCTCTGAGTTTCTTCGACACTTAGCATTTGTATGGAGAGAGAGGTATCATTTTTAAAAGTTTCAAGGCTGTCTATATGTGCCTCCTCACCAGGGCCTACAACTTGAGCTATGAAGATATTATCAGAACAACGTACTTCCAACAAACCATGGGAACCTGCTGCCCTAGTAGATGCCCTCTGCAAGTTCACACCAAAGGCTTCTCCAAAGTCATCATGAAGTATCAGAACCCCTCCAGAAGCTTTTGCAAGAGGTTGCAAAACAGGAACTCTTACTGGGCATGTTCCGGCACACAGAATATCAACCACTGTACTGTGTCGATAAGCCTCACGACCAAGATTCTCCATCCACTTCAAAGCTGTTTTCTCCAAATGAGGATAGTTTGGATGAGTGAATGAATGAGGAACTGAGCCAGGGCCATAGGTATTTGGCCCTCCAGCACAAACAATTATTCTGCTATTGCCTCCAGATCTTTTAACTACCCCACGTGACATTTCCGCAGATGGCCCTTGAATTATAGCTAGAGCAACCTCCACTGCTGTACCCAGGCAACGGTCTCTAGAAACTTCAGGAATATTCAGTTTGTATGGCCTCAATGACGAAAAGATGGAGTGTGCAACAGGTAGCGATGCATGAACTGGTGACAAGTATATACCAGTTCCATAAATCAATGCTTTCAAGGACTCTTGAGATGGTGATTTATTACCAGGTAGCACATCAGCGGATGCAATTGATTCCTCTGAAAAATCATGTACTGATACTGTGCGGCCATATAGTACAATTCCAATTCTTGTCGTTGGAGGTAGTGAATCTACAAATGCATGCAAGGAGCCCTGTAAATGCTGGAGATGTGGTTCATCTAAACATTCATCTATTACAAGAACAATGGGTGCTGATACCCTTGAGTCAGAGACTGGAATAAATCCAGGTCTCTTGTTCCCAGGTTGGATATAATCGACCAAAGAAGATGACAGTTCTGGAAGATTACGAAGCTCCTCCCTGCTGGTAGCTATGTATTCACCTTCACTTCCATTTAGATTCCGGCAAATTACACATTGCCACTGTCCCGAGCCAAGTAAGATGTTGCAATAGAGATTCGCAAAAGCTCCGCAACTTTGGCAGCGATGGGGATCGCGTTGTATTATCTGAGGGCCAGGTGAGATCTCCCTTCCAGGGGAAACCAATGCCCCAAACCCCAAACTGGGTATGTTTGCTAATTTCTTCTGTTTCAGTACCTATAGAACAAAACGGGCACAAACGAAAAACAATCATATTGTAACAAAAGGGGGAAACAAAAAAATATACAAAATACAAAATTCCAAAGATAAGTATGCAACTGATCTTTAGCAATAGAAAAACGTACATGAATTAGACTCACAAGGCAGGCAACAACAGGTGAGATGAAATTACAACAGACAAAATAACAATCAAAACAGATTATATGAGATGATGAAGCTAAGAAACAGGAAAAAATGCAACCAAAACACAAATAACAATCATAACAGATTATATGAGATGATGAAGCTAAGAAACAGGAAAAAATGCAACCAAAACACTAAGAGCCTGTTTTATGACAATGTTAATTTTTTGTGGAGACGGGAAGAAAATAACAATGCAACAAGAACAAAAGCTTCTGAAAAAAAATGTACTAAAGAAGTACAAAAAATGAGAGGAACCCAAGAAAGACCACACAATAAAAAAATTTGGACGTACTAAATTTTGTTTGAATACAAAACCAAAGGGGGACCGTATGTGCGTGTTTGTGTGTGTGAGAGAGAGGGAAAGAGATAAACCTTATGAGCTGAAAATAAAACGCACGGTGATTCCCCGACTGGTAACCACTCCTCTGTAGCCTCTGAAACTTGGTGCTGCAACTCAACCGACCCGTTTGAAAAATGGGGAGGCGAAGACGTTGGCAGAGAAGAACCAGAAGAGAAAGCAACGGGCTGAGGAGTTGCCGGAGATGTTCGAAACGGCACAGCAGCAGGTTGAAGCGGGGAAGAAAATACGGGAGGTCCAGGAGGAGTGCTCAAGTGAGGAACGGGACCTGCAGTTCTAATCCCATTTGCTGGTGATGGTAAATTTGGGGTCTTGATGGACGGGGAAGGAATCATCTGATCTTGTTGTACGGTTGGTATTATTGGCGAAGGAAGTCTGGCCCCTGAGGGCGAAGGTAAAAGAGGAGGAGGGTTCAACTTTGTCTCTGGGCGAGAAGGCGATGTGTCCGGGTTTGAAGGGGTGAGGGAAACAGAGTATCCAAGCGAAGGTTGTGGTGGATTAGCCATTGGGGATTCAGGTGCAATTCAATAACCCAGACAGAGTCCGATATCAGGCTTTTCACAGAAACCCCAAGAACAATCCAAACCCACAACCAATTATTATGGAAAATATGATGATGATGATACAATACAAAGTGCCTTTCAAAAAGATTTGGCTTCGAGTGATTCTCAATCAAGATATGATAAAAGAAAAACGATACCAATCCCGAAGAAAACTGTTGAAAGAGTTTATGAACAACGGCGGCATGGCATTTTGATGCGCCGCATTAGATAGAGTATGATCTTAATCTAACCTCAAGAGAATCGAAGATCATTGATAAAGTGAAACCCGGCAATCTAAAACCCCAGAACCAGCTCAAGATATCCAGCTTTGGTTCAAGAAATTGATAAAGAACACTTCCCCGAAAGAAAGCACCAAGAATTCACCTTTCAGAGAACCGCTTCAGTGCCAAAAAAATGAAAAATGCGATTTCGATCGAACCCCGAATTGCGATTCCAAAACGAGGAATATATCAAGAGAATGCAAATAAAATAAAAAGAATATAATAGAAATTCCCGTCACGGTGCATTCAAAGTAAGAAAGAAATAGAGATCTAGGGCTTCTTTGCTCACAGAGAAAAAAGAAACATCAAATTGGACCGAGAGGTAGATATAGATTTACTACGAGTACTAGATATGACAAAGACCCGTACACAAAAAGAGATTTGGTTAAGCAACAAAAATCCCATTACGATTCCATCGTTTCCGTTTACGAGTGTTTAGAATGGGGGACGCTGAATCAAATGTGTGTGGGGGCTAGGCTCTGCGTGCTTGCGTTGCGTGAGGGTGCGCGTCTTAGCCACTGAGACTTCAGATGCGCGTGGGAGGAGGCCTTTGTTTATTGATTTGCTGTGTCTGTATAGCTGCAATATGGCCAGTTACTATTGGTTGATGATACGATGCGTAACGTTACTAAGACACGTTGCCGTTTCTCTGTCCCACTCCCACCGTGTCCTGAGATTCTCTACCCTTTTTTTTTTCTTTTTCAATTTCTTTTACTAGTAGGAGTATTTTTTTTAATCAAAATGGGAACTTCATCGGTGCATCCTTCCACGGTTCCACCCTAATGGCTTTCCATGCGATATATGTGTCTTTGATGACTGTACTGATTCGATTTCATAACAATTATTTTGTGTATTCGCTTGAATTTTGTAGGAAAAAAAAACAATTATTTTATGTGTTGCACTTCTAAACAATAAAAAGTAAATCATTTAAAACAAATTTCAAAACTTGTTTTGACATCTTTTATTTCAAAATTTTCCATGCAATGCATATTTTAACTTACATTGTGACTTAAGAAATAATGAAAAATACCAACATTTGAGACAAGAGTTGAAATCCTCTTGCAACAGATGTTTGAGATTTTAAATATATATATATATATATATATAAACAATAAAATATGATAAAAAATTTGTTTCATTCTTGTCTTGTGCCAAATAAATGAGCAAATTAAACCGTGATAGTGATCGTAGAATAGTTTATACTAAGCTGCTGAAAAGAAATGCAATGCACGAGACTTTCATTGTTACGAAATCTAATAATTATATGCATGCAATCTTACGTTTGTTGCTCTACATGGAAAGAAATTTCTTAATTACGCAAAGTTGATACAAATGTCAACATAACATTGCCCATACTCAAACCGATTTAATTGTCTGAGAAGTTAAGTAACAGTACTTGTTATCAAGGGTGAGAATTCGTGTTAACGAGTGTTTGTATTGATATTAATATAATGTTATTTTGTTGTACAAGTCCACCCGATCACAACTTGTTTATTATTTAGGTCAAACATAATCAACACGAACAATACCCATTTGGTAAATACATCAAACGAACAAGACCATTTTTATTAAATAGTTAACTTAGCATGACCCGTTTATATTCAAATCAAACACTGTTAACACAAACACGACTTGTCCATTAAATAAATAACACGACATATCTCGTATATCATGCTTGATAAATGAGTCATATAACATTTAACATGACATGACCAGTATCAATTTATTATATTTTTCATTGATTACGAAATGCAAATATAACTAATCAATTAATTTTTTTAATTAACAATTATTGAACTGATTATATTATTCTTTTATCTCTATTAATCACATAATTAACATGTGTTTTCACTATAATACTACTCTAATTTAAACATATTACACAAGTTTTAAACGGATTGATATGGGTCAACCTAATATGGCTATGACAAGTTTAGTTAGTCGAGTTTAGCCCCAGTCCAAACATAACATGTTTATTTTAAGGAACTGGTATTAGTACTCCACATTTGACATTAGGTACTTGTAAGTGCTTAAAAATTGCTCAATATAGAATCAAGCAATTAATAAGCAAAGAACACTCAATAATTACAGAAATTAAAGTAGACAAACAAGATTTACATGGTTCGGCACAATTTGGCCTACGTCCATGGATGAGAGGAGACTTTCATTTATCTTTCATGTGATATTACAAGGATTACGCTCATAATCTCACTGGCCTAGCCATGGCCGAATACCAGAATCCCCCCCTTTTCAGGATTTTTTTATACATATTTATACAAGGAGTCTTTTCATTCTAGTGCTGATTATCCCGAGATTCTCCCTTGATTTGAGGCTGATTTGTATCAATTCCTTCTCTCAATGAAAGAATCTAATATTTCCTAATTTGAGCTTGATTTGACGATCTTTCTTTGACCGGTTGACTGTTGTTGCCACGTGTGATGTCCACGTTAACAAGATTACTTACCACATATCTTTCTTGATAATGACCTAGATCATGCCATGTGTACCATGTTGACTATTCTCATATTTAGGTGTCTTCTTCTTGTTGGTGGGAATTTTTCCGCCCCCACACTAGCCCCCAATTCCCTTTAGTTGGACGTAATGGTCTCAACTAGAGGGAATTTATACAAATTTGCGCTCTTAGTCATGAACAGATGCAGAATGTTATTGCGTAACTGGAAGTTATAAACCAGTAACTAGTGGAGTTGGTGCGAAACTAGAACTAAGTTCTCTATCAAAGACTTGTCAGGACTTCAGGATAAGGAATGTCAGAGCCTTTTGATATGACTTTGAACACACCCTATTTTTCTGAATCCGAATAAGAGATCGATTCTGAAGAGTTTACCTTGCGTAATAAAGTTAGGGCTTGAATAATGACCCAAAGTTGTCTGGAGATGACAGACTTTTTCTTGAACAAAGTTCCAGCATGACTGAGGATGTTCCAATTTAAGCACTACCCAACGTTCCTGTTCCAATTTGGCCTTCTTCTTAACTTCCTTTTCTTAGGTTTATTAGCCTTGATTCATTTTTTAGCATGTAATGAGGTGGCTTTTCACCACTTTTGTTTTGGTGATTAGCCTTTCTTTGGTTACTTTACTGGTCATCAGCCCCCTGCGTTACTAGCCACCAACTCCATTTGGCTTTGTTGCTACTTTTTGTGGTGTTAGGCTAGTCATTCCTTTGCCATTTTACTCATATTTGGCACTCGGCTGATCCTGCCTTAGCCAATATTTCATTATATTTGTCATTCGACTGGTCATGCCTTGGCTAATTCGTTCTCGTTTGACATTCGGTTGGTTATGCCTTTGCCAGTTTATTCCTTCAGTATTATTTATTCGGCATTTGAAGCCTTGGCGTTTGGCTGGCCATGCCTTAGCCAATTTTTCTTTATTTGTAATGCTCGGTTAGTCATGCCAAAGATTTCATATACATTTTTGGCGTTCGGCTAGTCATGCCTTAGCTAATTTTTATTTATTTATGGTGCTCGGCTAGTCATGCCGAGGTTTTTTTGTACATTTTTGGCGTTCGGCTAGCCATGCCTTAGCCATTTTTTATTTGTTTGTAGTACTCGGTTAGTCATACCGAGGTTTTCTTGTGCATTTTTGGCGTTCGGCTAGCCATGCCTTAACCATTTTTCATTTGTTCGTAGTGCTCGACTAGTCGTGCCGAGGCTTTCTTGTACATTTTTGGCGTTCAGCTAATCATGCCTTAGCCATTTTTCATTTGTTTGTAGTGCTCAGGTAGTCATGCCAAGGTTTTCTTGTACATTTTTGGCGTTCGGCTAGCCATGCCTTAGCCATTTTTTTCGTTTGGCATTTAAAGCCTTTTTCTTTTTCTTTTTCTATTTCTTTTTTTCTTAGGTGATCGGCTTATAATGCCAGTTGCCTATTCTTTTTCACAAATCGTATTTGCGAGGAGCAATAAAGATTCATATAAGCATCCCATGGGCATTACCTATGTTCTTAGTATGGGGGATGATGAGTCGACATCAACTTCATAATCGACAATGAGCATTCATTTTCTGATGAGGAATCCGAGCAACTGAACTGCTCGATGAATTTTCTGGTGACTCTAACCATTCGATTGCTAGTGTTCGACTGATCCTTGGTGGTTGTTGATCTGATTGATGATCTTTGGCGCATGATTGATCTCCATGGATTGGTTTAACCGTTGGGCCATGGGATTTTTCAAGCGCTGCAGGTTCATCGATTCGACAGAGAAGAGATTGCACGATTGGCCCTGTTTTTGGCTTTAACTGATTGCCTTATTGGTTTCAACTGATGGTGTTCTTGCTTCAGTTGATCCGTGAATTACTGATCAGTGGGGTTTGATTTGATGAAATTCATGCCTAATTGTATGTTGGGTTCCAACTATTTCGCCTCTTGATCTGAAAATTGCCGAAGCTCAATGTTTTCCCAACATGGACCAAGTCTCCGAGTGTATTATCGCTGCTTAACCACCTTCGACATCTACTGGAAACCATTTTCTTGACCAAGCTAGTTTGAAACTGGAATGGCTGAAGCATATAATCTTTGTCTCATCCGAAAAGTATACTTATCAGTTTCTATTTGCAAATTATTTAAGAAATATAGAACAGTGTTTAATAATTTCGTCATTCGAATAGGACTTATCCGAGACTTGCAGATCGATGGTCAGAATCAGATATAACTTAAGCAAGGTTCCAATCAAGTATGTCGATCGGTAGTGAAACTTAATATTTGCTTTCACCGATAGTGGATGCCCAAGCTGAATTTGAATGTAGAGTTTGTCCAATCTGAATTTGAGTTGGAGATTGTTACCTCTCATTAGAAATTCATCAAGGGGCCTTTCATTTGGATTCACCAATTTATTCAAGGCTGCGTAGTAACAGATTGAAACAACTGGTATATCTCTATGATTCATGCAGAGATGATCCGTCGATCATCAGTATGGGTATGCAACTGCTGATTCATGTCTCTGATTAAACTGATAACAGATATTGTCTTTTGGATTTAGCCGATCGATGATTGTTGGTGCATGGGCTTAGTTGATCGGGCTTGTTAGGATACAATGATTTGAGAATTGTTTGTAGATCAGTCATACCCTTTGCTTGATCAAATATGTAGCTCGACGGGACGTAAATAGCTTAATTGGCGATTGGATATGAGCTAGATTGACGTTGATCAGGGTATGGACCTAGCTACTAATTGATGATGAAGTTATAGGAGTTTGGCCACTCAATTGTTGGTGTTTGGCTGACCATTGGTTGATGAAGATACCGATCAGTGGCATCCATGGTGGGCGTTAATGTTTTGGGCTAGCCCAACATTGATAGGCCAGAACATGGATTTTACCATTGATCACAGAGGTAAAGTACTCGATCGGTGATGGAGTCGCAAGGGACCATTGATTGAAATTACCTTGATCTATTGTTAAGGCAGCCCGCCGATGGTAGGCTTGATCGACGACATCCATAATCAAACGATTCGAAGCAATGATCAGTGTAGCGATGATCTGAATATCTGATCGGGTATGACGAAAATCCCAAAAGTCAATATAAATGATTAGTGTAACTTTAGCCATGGATGCTAAAAATGCCTTGAAACTGGAACTTGCAGATCGATACTTCGAATTTGATCGAACATGGCATGAACTTCATGAATTCTCTCTAGACAAAAATGGAGGAATTTCTCATAAACTTTTAGGTGTTGTTCTTGTTGGCTCCAGAACGCTAATCGAGTCGGCGATTAACAGGTTCTAAGACGGCAATCATTTATCTCGTCATCAATATAAACCACCAATCCATCAACTATCTTCACCATCAGAGCGGGAGGAACAAGCCGCTGGATTTCATTTTCTGAAGATCTGTGGACTTTATCGACAAATATGTTGATCCTTGGTTGACATATAATCAAGAATGGCTGATTGGGATCGCATTTGAACATGAATGATCAGGTGTGGTGATCCTAATAGTCGAACCTTATTCGATTGTTGATTCTCGCACTCTAAAGATGATCGATCTTCTGGTTGTTGATGTTTGCGAAAACAGATTGGTTGTGATGAACATGTTGATCAATGGTGAAAGAAACTGATGGTTCAGCGATGAGATCATGCTAGATTATTGGTACGAATCAGTACATGCTCAGGCTTGATCAGCATGGTTTGGGCTAGATATGATATGAGCCTGGCCATTCAGTTATTGATGTTTAGCTGATCGTTGGTAGATGAATACACCAACCAATGGAATCCATGATCATCGCAAATGGTTCTGACTATTGATCAGTGATGATTCAGCTCTGCTTCGGACTAGGAATTGGAAGCATTGTTGATGTTATTATGTTCGATGGTGAAGTTTTAAATAGTTTGACATACATATTCGTCGATCCATAGTTGACATCGTGCCTATCACTAGATTGATATTGTGCTGATCGAAGATGAAGACGGCTCATGATAAACTAGATTGGTAATATCCATGATTGGACGGTTCGAAACAATGATCGTCAAAGTGATGATCTGAAGAATTGGTCAGCGATGATGATCTTAAGAAAGATTGATGGATCTGGCCGTGGGTTTTTGCAGGAGATGAGATCGAAAAATTGGTTGAAAATTTCGTTATAGATTAAAGCTGGTCGACAATCTTTGGACAATATGATATTGGAATAACAACCGACCGGTTCAGCTTCATCATTACCAATAGATATTTACCATTGGGCCGGTTTACAGATCAGCACTGCAAGTCCGATCGAGCATGGCATGACTCTTCAATCGAACCAGTTGATCCTCTTAAATCTGATTGCAGATTGACAACCTCAATTATGGTTGATGGGCAAATTGTTTTCTCTTCTCATTCAGGAATTGCAAAATTTTCAGATACCAGCATAGAATCATCTCCCACGCTAAATGCGGGCAGGTCCCTATCCAATTCTTCTTCATCTTCGATAATTAACCCCGCATTGATTGAGCTTATATACATTTCATACAACAGGGATAAATGTTTTAGTGTACACATATTTCATTGCAGATATAAACATAAACTAATGGGAGATGAGGCAATCTACAGTTTTTATTGTCACACATTATATTACATATTTATATGCATATATGTATACGAATACTACATACTTGATATATGGAAATAATTTATCTTTCTTATAGAGCATTGATGAAAGATCTGATCGAATGGACTTCTGCGCCAGTTAGTCTCGAGAAATCATCAGGAGACTCACTTGGATTAAGCTAGTCTCCGACAACACTCTTTATATTACTCAATGGAGCAGTATTGTACTGGCCTTCAATGGCCTCGTTCTTTCTATCAAAGAATATATCGGCAAAGAAATTGTGAATGGAGCAAGAGATTCGCTGTGAGTCGGGAACGATTGAATTCATCCACGTTCCCACAGACGGCGCCAAAGTGTAGGTGCTTAAAAATTGCTTAATATAGAATTAAGCAATGAATAAGCAAATAACACTCAATAATTACAGAAATTAAAGTAGACAAACAAAATTTACATGGTTCGGCACAATCCGACCTACGTCCATGGATGAGAGGAAAGTGTAGGTGCTTAAAAATTGCCCAATATAGAATCAAGCAATGAATAAACAAATAACACTCAATAATTACATAAATTAAAGTAGACAAACAAGATTTACATAGTTCGGCACAATTCGGCCTACGTCTATGGATGAGAGGAGACTTTCATTTATCTTTCATGGGATATTACAAGGATTACGCTCATAATCTCACTGGCCTAGCCATGGCCGAATACTAGAATCCCCCCATTTCCAGGATTTTTCTATACATATTTATACAAGGAGTCTTTCCATTCTAGTGCTGATTATCCCGGGATTCTCCCTTAATTTGAGGCTGATTTGTATCAATTCCTTCTCTCAAAGAAAGAATCTAATCTTTCCTAATTTGATCCTGATTTGACGATCTTTCTTTGACTGATTGACTGTTGTTGTCACGTATGATGTCCACGTTAACAAAATTACTTACCACATATCTTTCTTGATAACAACCTAAATCATGCCATGTGTACCATGTTGACTATTCTCATATTTAGGTGTCTTATTCTTGTTGGTGGGAATTTTCCCGCCCCCACAGTACTCCAACTTTTTATTTTAATAAATGAAATGACAAGTTTACCCTTCATATCTTAAATAAAGTCATAGGGTCTATTTGATTAGATAAAAATTAATAGCGGAAAGTGAAAGTGAAAGAAATTGGAGTGAAGAAAAGAAAAATTAATTTTATAGCATGCATTTGGTTAACATGATTTTTTTTTTTAAGAAAGTTGTGGAAACTATCATTTCATGGTTTGGACAAGATGAAAGTTACAAGAAAATATAATAGTTCACATTAAAGTAGTATAAGAATCTAAATAATTAATAATTTAGGACATTGACAGAGATATAACTATTATGCTATATTTAAAAAATATATGCATAAAATATTTTATTTTAAAGAAATAAAAGAGGGCATAAGAATAAGTTCACATAACTTTCTTAAGAAAGAAAAAATTTGCAGTGTTTTTGTAGAAAAAATTTAAGAGAAAATTATGTGGTTATGAAAAGTTTTTTTTTCACAAAATTTTCTTTTCCTATAATGTAAACTCGTAAAATATTAAAATGTTTTCAAAATTTTTTCCTTTCTTACATTTTCTATCTCATCAAACCAAGTATAGGATTTATTTGAAAAGACATTACAAAAAAAAAGGACAAAAATAGTCATTTCAGTTGTTCAATTTATAAGGTGGAGTGCCTGAGGTTAAATGTAGAGTGTCAATATCAGCTCACTTATTTTAACAAGTTAATCGATTACATATTGTTAATAAAATAAAATTAAAGATATAAATTAAACAAGAATAACAGAAGAATATAATGTGGTTCGGCCACTACGACATCCACGGCACACAAAGCCCAAAGAGCTTCATCATTTTTATTGTATTTTCTCTTAATTTTGTTTATAATTACCACCTCTATTTATAGGTAAAATAATACACGTGATAAACATGAAAAATATATTAATGGAAGATTCCTAAAATCAATACCTTAAATCACTCCAACACATATGATTAGGCACTAAAGGAGATGAGAGTTATTTAACAAAGTTGTAACAGAAGAAATAATGTCAAATGGTGGTGAATGAATATCAATCGTATCATGTATCAATTTATAAAAATAAATAAGATATTCAAGAATGTGAAAATTATATAAGAATTAAATTAACAACTCGTACAATGAACTATATGATTGAATAATTAAACAAATATTGAGAAAATAAATTTCAATATCAAATACTTAATTTGAATTTATGTCACCTATTGTTTACACCATAAACAAATTTCTACGGTTCAGTCTTAATGGCGAATGTGGTTCAGCCACATAACAACCCTACATCTCATTCTTATAAGATCAGTTAAATAATGGTTCAAGTTATGGAAACAAATTTTCATCTAGCTCAGTCACTTGATAATTCCAAAGGTTTAGCCTCATGGGTTAAAACACAAGTCGATGCAATTTAAGTACGTGGGAAGAGAACCAATATCACATGTGATAAGTAAATAAAAACAGGTTAAAATTCTTATACTCAGATTTGAAGGCCAAGAAGAAAGCGACAAATAGCACAATTTCAGGAATTGAAAGAAGATGTGTCTAGACACTTGAGAATTTAAATTTAAATGAATAACTTACCATAGGCACAAAAAGGACGGAAATAGGGTCCCAGAACAAACACACAAATCTTTACATTGTATTTGCACTTCAATTCCTTTACAATTCTTGTTGAATTGCATTTCATTAGTGTTTCTACTTTCCTAGATTAGTACTTCGTCTAGTTTATATTAAAAACTTATACTTTACAAAATCATTTTTTGGATAAATAAAGTGAATATTATGATGTACTTTTGCACTGTAACTTTATTCACTTTCATTATTTTAATTAGTGTTTGATTGAGAGTGAATATTGTAAGGCATTTTGCATGTTCTACAACTCTCTTTACTTTTATTTTAAGTTACTATTATTAAAACCATTTTCATTAAAGTACCAAATAACCTAGTCGAAAGGTTGATCCTTGTCTTCTCACATCGCCTGAATATTGTTAAGACCGATTTTATTCCAGTGACCGATCGTGTCATTTTTGCAAAGATAGTTTGATTTTTCCCGATATGATTCAAGACTGACTATGGCACGCCTGCACAATCAAATTTAAAATATGGTAAGAAAATTAGTTGTAAGGGTAGAAGTAAACAAAATGATACACGTGTTTTTCTTACACTCATAAAATCCATATGATAGAGTGTCAAGGGATACAATTTGGTAAATTTTATAAAAAAAACAAGTTCCTATAAAACTTATATATCTTATTCAAAATATGTATCACGAGACAAAGACTAGAGTTCGTAATATTTGTGGATAGACAATTGTATTCTATATAAAAGTACGAATATACCGAAGTCCAATGTTAAGTTCATATTTATTTATAGTAGTTTTAGATGAAATGCTAAAAAATATCCAAGAACTTCAGTGGTGAATGTTGTTTGCTTGTAACATAGTTCTGGATACTTATAAGAAAGACCATGCATTAAATTTAAAAATGTGTAGAAATGTTTTGTAAGTCAGAGACCTAAAATGTAGTAGGACTGGTAGAATAAAATGCATGACATGTAAGTTTAATAAAGTAACGGAGAACAACAACAAAATATCACAATTCAACATCAAATGATTCACTAAATATAGTTATTTTCGATATTTAGGGTCCATAATATAACAAGATGGAAAGACAATGATGATGTAATAAGTAGGATTGGAGCATAGTGAACAAAATGGAGACAAGTCGACGACGTTCTATATGATAAATGAATATCAAATAAGTTAAAGAACTTTTTTATTATATGATTATTAGGCTAAACATATTATTTGAAGAGAAGTGGTGGGTATTAAAAAAACAAATAAGAACAATACATTTATGTAATTGAAATGAGAATGTTAAGGGATATTAAAATAACGGCTAAAAAGTAAAGATGATAATGAGGAAAAAACATAGGGGTAATGTCTATTAATGATAAATCAATAAAAAAAAATAGACTTATGTGATATTGTGACACATAACAGCTACCCATTGATGCATCGGTAAGAAAAGGTAGAAAAAAATATGATAAAAACTCACTTCAGATGAAGCAAATAGAAATAACTTTAAAAAATGAAATATAACTAATGAGGGAACTTGACTCCCATTAAATGTGGATCACAATGAGGAATAACAGCGGCGGTAAATCGTAACGAGACTCTTCTACTTCCAAATGAATTGGGAGTCTAAATAGTTAGTTTCTTAGTTGGATACGAAGTGCACATCGCCTCTATAAATACAATGACGATTTATTAACCATGTATGCAATTAATACCCTTTAAGTGTCTTTACAGTTTCTTAAGCCTTTCTGATTTCTGACTTGACCGTTGAAGCGTAATCGACCGACACCACTTCGGTGTCCTTCCGGTTACCCTTTTCTTATCTTTTTCAGGTTAGCGTTGACTCAGATCGTGTGTCAATTTCTGGTTCATAGTCAGCTCCGTCTGTGATAAATTTGACTGTTATACACGAAACATGATGCACTCTAGGTTAGAGACTAGAGCTGGACAGGACCTTCCTGTTGGTCACAACCTATCAATAGATCAGGATCCTCCTATCGATCACTATGCATCCTCTTACCGGTTGGGACCCTCCTGTTGGTCACAATTTGTAGGCAGTTTCAGATCTTCCCATTGGTCACGATCCGCTAGTTGGTCTAGATCTTCCTGTTGATTACAATCCCCCAGCTGGGCAAAACCCTCCTGCCGGTCACAACCTTCCTGTCCGCGAAGACGGTATCTTAAAGGTCTGAAAGTATCAAAATCCCCAAGTGGGAAGAGGAGCCATGCAAGCCCTTGGTCACGGAGACTTGCCTAGAGTACATCCCAAAGCCCCAAATAACCAGGAGCGTGCCACAGCATTGAAACACCAAATTCAGAACTTGAATCAGAGTCTGGTCTTGGTGCTCCAATAAAATACAGCAATACTGCAACACCTTCCCCCCCCCCGGTAGTATCAATGCCATCATAAAGTCACCCCAACCCAATCAATCCATAAATGAATCATGTTGTGCAAGATTATAAGATTCTAACGGACGACACTGTCCAAAGTCGTGTGAGAAATGAGTGAATTGGAACTAATCTCATTCACCTGATTTTGTCTGAAAGAGCTTGTACTCATGGAGATTCAGAACAGGTTGGGAAAATCGCTTATTATGACTTGGAGATGCAGGACCTTAAAGCTAAGGCTGAAAGTATGGCCCATGCCATGAAGGGGAAGGGTCCTACCACAGTGGAGGATATTATCCAACAAACCAATCTCCCTTTTACCTCCGGAGTAATGAGTTATCCTTTATCCAACAAGTTCAAGATGTTAACCCTTGAAAACTTTAATGGGACCAATTACCTACTAGACCACATTGAGACCTATAAGGCTCTAATGTACCTCTAAGTTGTCATACCCCAATTTTTTACTTTCGAAAACCGTGGGTAATTAAGTCATAAACCCACACTCCTAATCACAATTATCCTTTTGATATCATGTTTTGGTACTATTACCTGTCGCGTAATCACCTCACATCAACATCGCGAAATACTCATCACCTACGCATTATCGCACATGCACAATTCTCAAATGCTCAACAGTGCATAATAAACTCACATTCAGGTTTCGGTCAGTTGATGGGTGTCCCACCAACTGGCTGAAACTTGGGCAATTTATCGACTTCTGCCCATTAGTTTTGGTCGGCTAAAGGGGTCTTTCGGTTGGTTGGAAGGCTGTTTCAGTTGACCAAAATAGGTACCTACAGAGCCTGCAATTGCAAACATTCGGTATCTCATCATTTTGGTCAGCTAAATAATGTTTCAGTCGGCTGAAACTCTCTAGACTTTGTTTTTCACTATTTTCAGGCCTCAATTCATCTTACACAAGGTTCACAACTCAAATGAATCATCCTACATGTGCAAAATCATGAAAAAAGGAAGTTATCACATACACAACACTTAGTTCGTATAATGCCTTCTCAACTTAACCATTCCCCATTGATACACATGCATAATTTGGACATTGATGGAAATATAATTCATCATTTGCAACATCTAGCATTTACCATGCTCAAAACATACATATAACGTCTGAAATCGTAGGACACAATTATAACACATTCTTGAAATATAAAAGGGTCTTATACATGTCCAACACTTGCATGTTGTCCATAATCCAGACATGCATAACAATAAAATAACTCAAATGGATAATTTTATGACTCTAATTTCAACTTATGATTGTTCACCATCAACCACCTCATTGCCATATCCTGAAAATGTTAATGTATGGAGATGAGTAAGTTTAACGGCTCAAAGTAATATGTTGTACAATTTATTTAAGTTCACATTTCATATCATCGCATAAAGGCAATTCAACATGCATAGTCAAGTTACATGTCATGCTTCCTAGCATTCTAGTCAAAGCTAAAACGTTCATTTTCATGACATGTACATCAAATACATTTGATAACCACAATATTCACTAACATGCTTCAAGGCACAATGATGTTGTTTTAAAAGTGTAAAATAACTCGCAAGTGTACGAATCTATTAAAGTATAGATTGGCAAGAACGAGGTCAAATCCAAGGGAATGTTTTGAGAAAAAAAACTAATACAAATTCAAATTAATTTAAAACTAATCTAGTTTAAACAAAAGTTGGTTGATTTGAGAGATTAAACTAACATGCAAATAAAATAACACAATTGAAATCAAATAGAGAAAATAACTAAGGTTTCGGATTCCACCACCATTAAATCCATGAAACTTCTAATATTCATTGATTAATTCCTAAATTTAGAGTAGTAATCAATAAATTAATCTATTGCTTACTCAAGATTTAACAATAAATCACTATGAAAAATATATCATAAAGGTAGATTTTCGTTCACTTTATTAGTGTAAAATTCTAAGCATCTTATGTATCTAATTTAATAAAAAACATAAGATCAAAAATTATCACTTCTAAGAAATACAAACCCAACCTTAGATTAATTATAATACGTGCTAACTACCACATATACATGATATAGATGGTGAAAGAACTATAAAATAATTAATCACAAGAAGCGAAAATCATAAGCATTTAAATCATACACATGAGAATCAATTAATGAACAAAATAACTTCACTTCATTAATGGAGGTTTCCTCCTCAACCCTAGTTGAGTAGTTTAGTTACACATGGTAGAAGAAGAAGATAACAAAATAATAAAAGATATAATGAAATAAAATGGATAAAACCTAGATTGTTTCTGTCTTCTTCTCTGCCCTGGCCTCCACTTTTTTCTCTCCTAAAAAAACAGCCTCTAATTCGCCACTTTATACTCCAAGATAATACATAGAGTTCTAATCCAATTAGGAGATAAAGACCTAATCCAATTAGGAGATAATTAGGGTTTTCCCGTTGCCTAAACAGGTGGATTTTTCTGCTGAAGTTCAGTCCAAGTTTTGACGTAGTAGAACTTTGATTCATGAAATTTACGTGAAATACAAAAGTGTCCAGAATCGAATTTCATTCAACCTAAATGAAAATAAAGTCGAATTGACGCTCATAAAAAAGACTTTCGGTCCACTTTCCAAAATGGGATTAAAATTGGATTAAGTGCATAATTGGGCTTCAGGCCCGTAACCTCCTTAAGCAATTATAATTATCTTGGACCACTTTCTTGCGCTATTTTAAGTTAAAATATGGAGTTGAAGGGATCCATTTGATGTAGGCTTCATCTAACCCTCTTGAATGTCTTCTTTAAAAGCCCAAAAATTATAGTTTTAACTGAAATAATCATTAAAGCCCTGAAAAGACAAAAAATATAAAAATAGAGTAAAATCACAAATAAACTATTAGTAAGAGAATAAAATATGCAAATTAAGATGCTATAATATGTAACATTCAACGCCGATCACACCCCCAAACTTACATATTGCTAGTCCCTTAGCAATAGAACAAAATAAAGCTAAAATAAATAAAACTAACTAAACACAACCTAAACTACCCAACTCCTTTTTCGTGAGAGAAACGATTGCATTTACCATATGCAACAAGCCTTTGAACCCCTAGGTTCCCCCTAGTGGACGAGTTATAGTCTCGTGAGGGTTTTCAAAAATGTTACCCACAAACATTCAAAATTCCTGTTTAAACATTAATCAAGAAAAATACTACAATATATAGTTACAAACTTACATTCAAGAATAAATTCAAATTTTCAAATTCCATAATTCAAAGTAATGGTCCCCATGTATAATTCACATCAACAAATCTCAAAGCAACTAACTCTAGCTCCCTCGTGAAATGTGAACTAACAGTCATCTCATGTAGCATAACCCAACTCCAAATATATTAAGTCACGTACCCTTTCATAGCTCCCCTTATTGAAATCATACTTCCAAACATAAATACATATAGCTATATATAGATATATATATTGCTCTCCATTCGACTGAGGAGAATGAGAAATGAGGGCTGGGCAATTCTCCTTCTATTTATAGATTTTAACATCCACTTATTTAAAAAAATGTTATTACCTTTTCACTAAACCTTCTAGATTTCGTTTTTGATTTTCGTAACTTCGATTAACACGAAATAAACTTCGTAGCGCGTCAAATATTTTATTTAAGCTATCTTCCGAATTTGGTGTTATTTCGACACTTTTAGATTTTATGGGCCCATAAAACATGTTCCCTGGGTTAACCCGACCTGAAAAAGTTAACTTTTTTCAAACGCTCCAAAAACTTTTTCAGGCCCTCATACAAGTCCTCAAACACATATTTTACATTTAAAACATATTTTAAATCATTTAAAGTCCCATTTCAGAAAATAAAAGGATAATTAATTAAAATAAAGTGAAATCTCTACATAAGGAGTGTGAGATGAGATCACATGCAGAACTTTTTTCACTACATTAAAAGCATATGCTCGTGCACGGTTCAAAAGCATAAAACCTGCATCAGTGCATTCTTTCAATAATTGAGCCAGTTATTTGTGAGTGATTTTATTGTAGCCCATAGACACAAAAACCTTCAACCTATCTTCTGAACGCAAGACAAAACAAGAGAGAATCGTTGCGACATTATATCAACCAGTTCAACAAAGAGATATTACAGGTCAATGCTTTGGACGACAAGGTGGCCGTTATCGTGTTCATGGCAGGCTTGCAGCCCTTAAAGTTCTTATATTATATTTTTAAACACCCACCATAAAACATGTTAGAGCTACTCATGAAGGACCAAAAATACATAAATGCGAAATATGCTCTAGAAGCGCGTAAGGAAAAAGAAGATGATGATAAGAAGATGAACATAAAAAATGAATGACACTTTATTAAGGAATAGAGGGATCCCAAATACAGCAAGACAACGTAAGATCAGGGTGATATCCCATCATGATGAGATAAGGGTATCAGTTTTACCCCATTAAACACACCAATACGCCAAATTCTCCTTTACATTCAAAATGATCCGGTGGTGACATGGCCCTTGAAATTGAGAACTGATCCCGCAAATAGACCTCGCGACAAATATTGTAAGTTTCATCGTGATCATGGACATGATACGGATGAATGCATCGACTTAAATAAGTAAATTAAAAGTCTAATTCACAGGAAGTAGCTGCATAGATTTGTGGTTGGAGATGAGAGAAGGGCACGGAACCATCCACAAGAAGGCAAATATGACAACACTCGAAGAAACCCTCCACTAGAAAATATCATAGTTATCTCTTGAGGTTTGTAGGTGGGGGAGAGTCTAAGGCAACTCTCATAACACATGTAAGGAAAGTCATAATTTTTTACGAAGTGGGTGAGGCGAACGAATCGCCTCCCCAAATAGAATACCAGACCATAATTTTTTTAGAGGCAGATGTGAGGGGAATTCAGCAACCACATGATGATGCTCTAGTAGTCACATTGATTATCGCCAGTTTCACAAGTAGATGGGTACTCATCGACAATGGCAATTCTACTGATATCCTGTTTGTAGAAGCCTTCAACCAAATAAATATCGGTAGGGAAAGACTCAAACCTACCAAGTCTCCACTTATCAGATTCTCTGGAAAGAATTTTTTTTTGCTTAGTGTCATTACCCTTCCAATCTCTGCTGGCACAAGTTCAAGAAAAATCACAAAGACGGTGGACTTATTTGTGGTGGACTGCCCATATACTTATAATGTTATTATGGGAAAAGCTACGTTGAATGCTACTAAGACACTTACATCCACTTACCACCTCCTCGTGCGATTCCCAGCTGATTATGGCATTGGAGAGTTAATAGGAGATCAAGCTACTACCTCGGAGTGCTACACCACTTCCCTAAAAGAGAAGAAACTCCTAGAGACATTGAGTATATAGGGTCTGGAAGTCGAAAACAAAAAAGAGGTCCGTCATGCAGAGCCAATGAAAGAGCTAGTTGAAATCGATTTGTACGAGCCAGAAGCTAGTAGAAAGGTTAGCGTTGGGTCATCTCTCTCACCAATTGTTTGTGAAGAACTCGTCCAATTCCTCAAATGAAATCGGGATGTATTTGCAATTTTCGCTCGAGAAATAAATTTGGCAATATCTGAAGAGGTAGATAAGTTGTTAAAAACTAACTTTGTGCAAGAATCGTATTATCCGGACTGGCTAGCGAATGTAGTCTTGGTAAAGAAATCCAATAGTAAGTGGCACATTTGCGTAAATTTCACCAATCTAAATAAGGTATGCCCAAAAGAGAGTTTTTTTCTCCCATAGATCGATATGCTCGTAGAAGGAATAACTAGGTATGAGCAACTTAGTTTCATGAACGCTTATTATGGTTACAATCAAATCTTGATGCATCCACCAGATTAAAAGAAGACATCTTTCATTACAGAGAGAGGATTTTATTGTTATACGGTGATGCCATTTGATTTGAATAATGCGAGCGCGACCTATTAGAGGCTCGTCAACATGATGTTTAAAAAACAGATTAGTGAAACATGGAAGTATATGTTGATGACATGCTCGTCAAATATCTGAAAGCCATAGATCATTTAGTCGATTTACAAAAAGCCTTTGATGTCTTTCGAAGGTACAGAATGAGGCTCAACCCATGTAAATGCGCTTTTGAAGTTTCTTCTAGAAAATTTTGGGCTACTCAGTGATCGTGGTTTAATGTGTCAATTTAAAAATATCACTCATAATAACACGAATCCAAGTAAGATAGGTGAGGGTGTCAAACCATAGAGGCTGAGTATTACGTTTTTATTTGAATTGTAAAGTTAATTCTAACTAATTTAATGAAAGTGGATTGCTGAATTTAATTTCTAACTTTAACGATTAACTAAGTAAATGTAATAAAATCTAATGAGTGAAGATAGGGATAAGACGGGACTAAGGTTTTTGACTTTGCCACTAACCTTACAATCAATGGACAATTAAACGAATTATGAAAAGTTATATCATGCATATGTTTTTGGTGGCTACAAGCTCACATTCAATTATTACGAAAGATAATATATAACCAATGCTAAGTATGAACTATCTTCAATTATAATACATCATCTACCTATCTATTATACTATATGGTGCCCAATGATCCATTTTCTTTAGGCATAATTCATCAAAACCCTAATTATATATGCAATTAATTCCATTGTGTAATTATCACTCTCGTAATCACATAAAATAAGAAAGATTGAGTACAATCATAACATCTAACTATCTAAGATAATATAAGAAATCATTGAAATTGAATATAAACTTTATAGATCAATTATTAATAGAATATTATAAATTACACAATCTATGCATGAATATAAAAATTCTCAACAATTAGAACAATTAAATCATTGATGCTTAATTATGGCAATATCAAAGTCCTAGCGGAATAACTAGCTGGTCATGGTGGAATAAGACATCTCAACGATTGAGGAATAAGACATCATCTACATGGAAGTAGTGCTACCCCTTTATTCTCTTGTTCTCCAATTTTTCTTTCACTCAAAACTCCAGCAAAAGGTCCCACTGAAATTCCTAATTTGAAGTCCAACTCAATCCATTTTTTTTTCATTCGATTCGTTTAATTTCGAGCCCCATCCATTGCGAGTTTACAAATTGGTGTGGACAACCTTAGAAAATATAGAGCATTCGTTGGTCGTGTATGATGAATGGGAAGAGTTTACGAAAAAACCTCCAAGTTCTCATTATCGAAATCACCTTCAGCACCTCCGATCATGACTTCAATGTCAATCATCAAAACCGTGAAGACATTTTAAGATCAGTGGATACATAGTGTCTGAAAAGAACCACCACCCACGATCTTTATTCATCAGCTCATATCCATTGTCTTTTTCTCAAAATTAAACCAACCTTGACACCAAATTAATTTTGTTAATTCACGTTATCATATTATGAGTTTAATCACGTCATCATTTTATGTTAGATTAACAAAATAATGATGTGGTTGAATATGAACTGCATGATAAACGTATGCAAAGTGTATGAGAGAGATTTGACCAAAGATGATCCATTTTCAAAAAATATATAGATCTCTCATAAATTTTGAATAATCTCAATTACATTAGTTAGCATATTTGTAATAAATCAATCCTAGTAATGATCAAACATGTTTAATGTTTGATAACATAACTTTAATACACTCAAGAATATAAAGATCACTTAAAAGATGATAAAATTCTAAGAGGTATTAAAATATATATATAAAAAAATAATTTTTAATTACCATTTAAAAATTATCCAACGCTTAAGCTTGCGGTGGACTGGAGATGGTGGCGGGTCTTCTGGTGTTTGGGTTGACTTAATTACCACTTAAAAAAAATCAAACAAGTCATCATTTTGTTAAACTCATGAGATTATAACGTTATTGAATTTAGATCGCAGATTAAAGTCTGCGAAATTCATGAAATACATTTGTCTGGAGAGGATGATTGTCCATATTTATTTATTTTTATTCAAATTAGAGGTGTACAAAGAATCGGTGAAATCAAAACCGTAACTAAACCGAACCATTTACTACGGTGTCGGTTCTAAGTCTATTAGGACCGAACCGTTGGGAACAGACCTTGGAACGAGAATCGTTTGAAATTATATACTATATAATATATTAATGTTAGAAAATTTGAATGAAAATTAAAGGTGAAACAGTGTGATTCACACTGAATAGACACCAAAAGTGTCTGTTAGTATTGAATAGACATAATTAGTATTGTTTAAAGTTGAAACAGTACGAGTTATAACATTTTGCAGCAAATGACATGTCCCATGGCTATTCAGATACTTTTGAAAGGGTACTAGTATGCCTATAAATAAGTCATTTACCTTCATTTGTAAAACATGTTTTTTTTTAGACTTCTTCTCTCACGTCTGAGGTCTCCCTCCCTACAAAACCTATATAGCCTAATTGCAGAAGCTCAGTTGGTTTGTAGTGTTGCTACCGATGGAGAGGAAGGTCGTTGTATCCTGGGAGACAGTCGCCAATGGTTCGTTCAACACCATCGGGACGATAATTGTCTTAAGGACATAAAGTCTAATTCTAGCCTCGATCTATAGGTTCTTTAGTATTTATGTATTTTAAGTTATAAAATATAAAATCAATATCACAATATGAATTACTTGATTGTGTTATATTTCATATGGTTTATATAACATGTGATACAGTAACTTATAGAATGTTTTATATATATTGTGGAATGGTAAGAGATTTTCTTGTGATGTTTAAGAGTATATATAATTTATGTGATTTAACATGTTAGTACAATTGTTTTTTATCTTAAATAGTATCATACACGCACATATTTTTTTCCAACAATTAATACATATTTAATATGTAAAATATAAAATGTATCATCCCCACCCTCTTTCCTTCACTTTTATTTTTCGTTTCTTTCCTATTTCCAGTAGCTACAAAATAAACAAGTGGGAGTAAAACTATCTCACTTGCATTTTTTCAAACCAAGAAAAAAAACGAATCAAGTTTATTGAGCTATTTTTTATCAAGTCATCAAACTTCAAAATCTAATAGCATAAAAAAGAACGGATTTTGGTTGGTTGAGTTGGTCTTCACCTAGAAGAACATATTTTCTTGGAAAAAATATTTTAAATTTAATTATACAAGGAGCCATAAATACATTTGTTATGTATATATGCTTTATTGATGGTTACTTATTGCGCTATATTTGTATTGTCAGAGTGAGTCAAAGTATTAAAAAAAAAATCATTTAAAAAATCATGGTCCGGAATTGAACCCATGTCTTAACAATTATGATTTTAAATTAAAAGATTTATTAGAAATCGAATTGTATGCACCTAATTCAAATTGAAGGTGACTACTCGGTACCCAATTTAGACCCCCCGCAACACACGCTCAATAATATTCCAACACATTTCACTAAACCCGCTTAAGTTCCGCTTCCCGCCCACTCTCACTATCTTCAAAATTCTACCCGCACTTCTAAAACCCTCATCGTTTCTCTATATCCATATCTATTGCCGCCGCATAGCCTACCTTATCCTCAGCTTTCCGACACCATCCTAACTCTCTCTCTATCGCAATGCCGAGCAAACGAAAGGCTTTGTCTACCTCTTCTGCGTCGTCCAAGAAGTCAAAGAAAGCAGAAGCAGAACACAATGAAGAAGCACTTTTTACCCTTGAAACTCGCACAAGATCTCCAAGATCGACCTCTTCTTCAAAGAAGTCGAAGAGATCAGCTGATGAAGATGAAAGCCGATTCATCGGCGAACCAGTCCCTGACAGTGAAGCTCGGCAGCTATGGCCGCATCGCTACCAGGGAAAGGTCTGCCTCCAGTAAATTATCTGTTGTGATCAGATCATAGTACTTAATTTCTATTACATTACTCATACACTGGCTATGATGTTTTTCAGCTGTATAATGTAATGAATATTTTTGGTTACAGAAGAAGGGAAAAAAGAGTGCTGGATCTAAAGGCTCAAAAGGGTAAGTTTATGATCCATGTTAAATTAGTATATGCATATATGTATATATTTGCATATGTGTAATGGTTTCTGTACCATCTTAGTTTTCTTAAATGTGATATTTATCGAGTTGTCTTGCTTTTTACTATTGTAGTTGGTACAGTAACGATGACTCAGAGGAGATTATTCAAGCCAGGCAACATTTCACACGGGCAGAAGTCGATGGCCGTGTAGTTTTCAGCCTCGAAGACCATGCTCACGTGAAAGTAACTATTTTTTCTCAAGTCACTGTGGTCTCTTATGTCTTTCTATTCATAAATACTCTGTCAAAGTTGTCTAATTTGGTAGGGTTCTAGAATATGCTCGTATTGGATTATGTCTTTTAATATTGATAAAAGCAGAGATATAAGCAGTCTATAAAAGCTGAATATAGAGCTTAGTGATTTGTCTATTGCCAAAATGCGCATGTCCATACAAGTGTGGCTGAAACACTGATCTTTAGATGAATGTGTGATATGATGTAAAAATTAAAATCAAAGATGAATGTGTTTGAGGAGGTTGATGTAGCCCTCACTGGAGATCAAATGTGAGGAGAATTGATTAAACTAGTTTGGGCATGTACCACGAAGACCAAAAAAGGAAGAGTGCTACGGTATGGATTGAGCCTTGTGTAGGGAAAAAATGAAATATCAAAGTTAATATGGGTTGAGATAATGCATGATAGTGTGTTTGATATACTTATACTAGTAACCTATCTCTTAATCCAGTATGCAGGTATATACCCGCACATTAATGAATGATTTGGGAAATGAGTCTCAATGAATGATATTTTTGTCTAATCCAGTGTCACCAGAAGTGTTGTTTGGGTTGAGTGGGGAACACACAAATCATTCAAAAGCCTCGAGCATAGTGTTATTACAGGCTCAAGGCGCATAAAGGAGTCAGATCTCTTGGAGCTTAAACACAAGGCCCAATGAAAGCCATGAGCCAACTAAAATAAGGCGTGTGTGTGTGATATACATACTATTGTTAATACAATTCTTCTAGATTTGTTTTAAAACTATATTTAACAAAAACTAAACAAATCAAGACAGTGGAATTTTTAGTGGAATAGTGTTTGCAGCCAAATTGGGCATTTGGCCTAAAAAAATTGACCGATCCTACTAAGGGTCTGAGGCTGTAGAAAGGAAGATGTAGGACCACACTCCAACAAAGGGAACGTCATTATCAACAATGGTCGTAGTTGAAATCTATGACTACCTCAGCCAAATAACAACTTTCTTTCTATGAATGCAACTTCCATGGCTGGCCCTAACTTGCCTTGACCATGATTGGTCGTAATCACTTTTGTCAAATCAACAAACATGTTCTCTGAATGGATAAGACATGAGCAAAAAGGCACTTGAGTATTTGATAGTCGAAAGCATGTCCCAAGCCATCACATCAAGCATGAGGGCAACCAATATGTCACCTCCATGTTAGCCATGGACAACTCCTTACGTGGGGATGTAACCTTGGCTTGCTCCCATTAACTTCATCTTGGCCTCACACGCGATGCTCATCCAACTGCGAACTTCATTTCTCTAACATTATAAAACTAATTCATTTATGAAGGAGAAGAGGTCCCTGCACATACCACACTTGCCTACGTATTACTTACATTTTGGCTTCCAAGCCTTTACTTTCCATACTTAGTTTCTTTTCAAGCCTTTACATCTTCATTACAACTTTCATAGTGTAATCTTGTAGCTCTTAGCTTAGGTTCTCATTTCAAAGCTTGTAGACAATTTATCTTGTGAATTTTGCAATGTGTAGTTAATACTACTACACATGTACCAAAGAAGAGCCTGTAATTGATCCTCATTGTACTACTTCCAATTAATGAAGAGAATGTTACATTTTTCTTAAAGGAATTGTTGTTATATTTGTTTTACTTTGATTCCAAACACTAAAAAAACATTGCATTCGAATCAACTCACTTCAATACTTGATAATGTCCATTAATTAGGATTGAATTGAATTGAACGAACTAATGAGATGGTCATTCCTGTTCTTCATAGTTGCAAGTTAGATAACTAAGTCTTAGACAACTTGCGGCTGCAACACTAGGAATATTTGCTTGTTTTTTTTCCATCTTGGCATTAGCCAGCTAATCCACAAATTTGAACCTATCGGTCTTGGCATGTCTGCAATTTTGAAATTACAACTATACCCCTCGGGCATACCATAAGCCAATCATATGATTTAATTAAAAGGATATTATTGCAATGTTCAATAATAAAGTTACAATTATGTATAACATACATTATATGAGCCTAAATGTTTTTTATTCGATGTCGAGCACTAGAAATTTAATATAAATAGTCAACCATAAGCTTATAAATTCCATCAAATATATAATAAATTTAAATAAACTGAATAATTGAATATAATCCTAATATGATATGATATAGAGCGTATCAATCAATAGCCATTAAAGAAATAATTAAACGACTGAGAAATGATTTTTTTTAAAGCTTAAAACTATTAGGTAGTGTGAATCATGTAGTACCTTAAAAGAAGCCTCATGTTTAAATCAATAGCCTGAAATTTTGTTTAGCTTTATTTATCTCCTTAGATTTATTATATTTTTGCTTTTTTGTATTTCTTCAAATCTTCTTGTTTCTTACTCTTTGGACATTTTTTTGGAACTCTCTCTCCCTCTCTTACTTTTATGTCATCATCATCATCATCCTTGCCTTTATCCCATATATAGATGAGGTTGGCCACATGAATTATCTTTTTCCACTCTTTCCTATTATATACCATGTCTTCTCATAGATTTAATTTTTTAAAATTGTTTTTAATTACTTCCTTCCATGTAAGTTTTTGCCGGCCTCTTTGTCGCTTATCTTCTAAGCAAACAACTTTTCCTCTCCTAATCAGTGCATCATTGGGCTTATGATGAATATGGCCATACACCTAAGTTTATTTTCTCTAATTTTATCATTTATAGCTATACCTAGTGTTCCCCTCACACGTTCATTATTAATCTTATTTTGTTTAGTTACTCCTATCTTCTGACGTAACATCCTCATTTTCGCTACTTGGATGCGTTGTTCTTGTGTCTTTTTCAACACCCAACATTTTGCTCCATACAATATAGTTGGCCTAATAACTGTTCTATAGAGTTTTCTTTTTAATTTATTTGGTATTCTTTTGTCACAAAGGAAACCACTAGCTTGCCTCCATTTTGTCCATCCTGCTCCAATCTTACTTACTACAACACTGTTAATCTCTCCATCTTGTTGTAATATTGATCCTAGGTATCGAAAATTGTTATTTTGAATAACCCTTTGATCTTCAATTGTTTCTTTATCGAATTTACATTCCATATATTATGTTTTAATTTTACCAAATTTTAAGCCTCTTGCTTTTAATGTCTTTCACCATAATTCTAATTTTGTTGCTTAGGCTTCCTTAGAGGTATCTACTAAGACTATGTCATTTGTTTAACACTATCGCAAATAGGTATGGACTTAACATCGATCCTTGGTGTAGTTCCACTTTTATAGGAAACTCACTCATTTCTCCGCATGTAGGTATGGGCTTAACACCAATCCTTGGTGTAGGACTTAACACTATTGCAAATAGGATTGTTTTCTAGGGTTTACCTTGTAATCTTTATGGGTGACCCATCATCTTCTTCTATTAAATTGATTATTATTATTTATTTGTGCCACCTATTAATGTAATTAAATGTTTTCATTTTTTTAATCAAAGTCTATTCACTCTATCCATATCCGTTTATCATTTTTGTCTATCAAAAAATCCATGTCCCTATTTATATTTTTTGCTATCCCAAAATTTATTTCCCGTTTGAAAAGTCAATGTAAAAAAATTGTTTATTTTACAAAATATCCTTAGCTTTTTGAAAACTTTTTCTCAACTAACAATATGAACTTTTAAACTTCAAATGAGTAGTTTTGCAATTTCAAACGAGAATAATGCATTAAATGCATGTCCCTTTACAAGTTAGAATCTAAAAAAGGGTCAAGAATTTTGGAATGGAGATAGTGTATTATAGTGAAACCATGTTTAGCTCTTATAGATGTACTTTTATGGGTATAAACCTTTATTTTTCATGCTACAGACCTAAAAAAATCACCATCAAAGATGTAGATGTAGACGTAATCTAACGGACTTGTGGCTGTTTTGGGTATCATCATCACCATCCTTGCTTTATTCCTAATGAATGGGGTCGACCACATGAATTCTTTGTCTTCATTCCTTTCTATTACCTGCCATATCACCTATTATGTTTGACCTTTTAAAGTCATTTCTAATAACTTTATTCTGTTTTATTTTTGGTTTTCCTCTTTGTCACTTACCTTCTATAAAAATTAAACTTTTTTTTCTCAATGGTGTATTTGTAGGTCTCCTGTGTATGTGCCCAAACCATCTAAGTCCACTCTTCATTATTTTCTCGTTAATGGGTGCCACACCTAGTTTTTCTCGTACACTTTTATTTGTAACTTTATTTCTTCTAGTCACTCTAATCAAGGGGGAGATTGTTAGGTTGACACAAATTCCTATTGTGATTAGGTTTTCATTATAGAGTTATATCTTGTTAGGTTATTTCTTAGTAGGCAAGTCTTGGTCTTAAGGAAGGATAATTCTTGTTAGGCAAGTCTTGGGCTTTAAGGAATTGTAATCCTTGTCCACCAAGGAATTGGGTTTTGGGCTCTATAAATAATTATCTATGTTAGGAGTTGAGACTCATGAGAAGAATAGAGGCAATACTCTCTTTGAAATTGAGAGGTCACTCTTATTGTTTTTGAGAGGGCACCTAGAGAGAGAATTCTTGTTTAAAATTTGTGATTTCTTTTTGAGTGAGATTGGGTTAAGGGTTGAGAGTTTAGCGTACTCTTGATACAATTCTTCAACTTGTACTGTTACAATTTATATAGTAAAATTAGGTTCTCCGTGGACGTAGGCTTGTCTGGTCAAATCACATATAATTCTTGGCGTGTTCTTTCAAATTGTTTCGTGCTTGTTTACTTATCGTCACATCATAATATTTGGTGGTACGTGATTGGAGGCTTTTTTCTCTACAAATTGGTATCAGAGCTTCAAGGTACACACGAGGTGTTTGATAAAAATCTTATCTGACTTTTTTCTTTATAACACGAGTGCTGTTCGTTTTGGGCACTTGTGACAATTATGGCTGGGAATATTGCCACACATTATAAGGTGGGGAGATTTGATGGTAAGGGTAGCTTCACCCTGTGGCAAGGGAGGGTGAAGGACATCCTAGTTCAACAAGGGTTAGCATGAGCGTTGAAAGGTAAGGATGGAAAGTAAAAAAATGCCAGTTGATTATTGGCAGGATATAGAGTCAAGGTGTGTTAGTACTATTTGAATCTGTATTCGTCATAACATCATTAACAATGTTAATGGAGAGGATTTGACGTCAAAATTGTGTGAGAAGCTCTATCTAGCGAAATGTCTCACTACTAAACTTAATCTAAAGTGGGATTTGTACACGTTAAAGATGAAGGAAGGCGAAAACCTATTGGAGCACATAAATGAATTTTATGGAATTGTTGACCCACTTGAAAATGTCGATGTGAAAATTGAAGAAGACAAAGTCCTATTACTTCTTACTTCACTTCTAGATTCCTATGAGAACAAAGTGACTACCGTCTTGTATGGCAAAGATATGTTCAAGATGGAGGAAATTGAGTCGACTCTCTTGTCCAATGACAAAAGGAAATTTGCTATTGATGAGAGTTCAAGTTTGGCTATGGTTGCTCATTGGCAGAATAGGGGAAGGTAGACTAACCAAGGATTTAGTGATAGTAACAGGTCTAGATCAAGGGGTGGAAAAAAGGGTAAGCAGTGCCATAGATGTCATGAGTGGCGCCACATTAGGAAGAACTGTCCACTTGTAAAGTGGAATGATGATGGCAGCTCCAATAATGGTTCTACCTCATATGCTTGTGATAGTAACCTTGGGGATGTTCTCACAATTTTCAAAGGTGACACTTTTACTTAACATGAGTGGTTTTTAGATTCGGGTTCATCGAACCATATTTGCTCTGTGAAAGAATGTTTTGATTCATTTAAAGAACTTGATGGTAGTTCTTTGACATTGCCTAATGGTAATAAGTGTGCCGTTGAGGGTGTGGGAACGGTGAAGTTCAAAATGTTTGATGGGGTGGAACGCACTTTGGGGGATGTTGCTTATGCACCCAAGTTGTGGTGTAATCTAATTTCCTTGAGTTGGTTCGACTCTATAGGCTGCAAGTGCTCTATTGCAGGGGGAGTCATGAAGATCACCAAGGGCTGCATGGAATTAATGTATGGAGAACAGAGTAGAGGTTTGTATCGTCTGGCGGGGAGTGATAATGACACTCAGACTTTGATTGTGGATAGGAGATGGGGTGTACATGGTAACAAGATCTTGAGACATGTTTCGTTTGATTTATCGAAGACATTGGTTTCACGTTTTCAGACAAACGAGGGTGAGATGAAAGTTCCTTCTTGGAGAAGGGTAGCATCAAAGCCCCCTTCCATAGTCACTTGATAGTGTTGACTTGACACAGCTACATAAATCCATTGGTCGTGCGAAAAAGGGGGAGTATTGTTTCATACTTGATTCGAGTTATGTAGTTGGAGTTTGAAAGACCAATGCATCATTTGTGGATTTGCTGATAGGAGTTTTGTGTATTGAAGACTTGTCAAAATTTTTGCCAAGGGGGAGATTGTTGGGTTGGCTCAAATTTTTATTGTGATTAGGTTTTCATTATAGAGTTGTATCTTATTAGGTAATTTCTTAGAAGACAAGTTTTGGTCTCAAGGAAGGATAATTCTTATTAGGTAATTCTTGGGCTCTAAGGAATTGTAATCCTTGTCCACCAAGGAATTGAGTTTTGGGCTCTATAAATAGTAACTTATGTTAGGGGTTGAGACTTATGAGAAGAAAAGTGGCAATACTCTCTTTGAAATTGAGAAGTCATTCTTATTGTTTTTGAGAGGGAACTTAGAGAGAGAATTCTTGTTTTGAATTTGTGATTTCCTTTTGAGTGAGCTTGGGTTAACAGTTAAGAGTTTAGTGTACTCTTGATACAATTCTTCAACTTGTATTGCTACAAGTTATATAGTGAAATCAGGCTCTTCGTGGATGTAGGCTTGTTTGGCCGAACCACGTATAATTCTTGGTGTGTTCTTTCAAATTGTTTCGTGCTTGTTTACTGTAATACCCCGAAATTTGAGGATATTTAATTTGGGGTTTTAATTATTCAAAATATTCATTTTGTGGTGTTTTAAATGTTTTAGTAAATGATTGTGAATGCCTGTTCTTGGTTTTCATTTAATATAGATGGTTGATTTTTTAAAATGTTTGTGAAATATTTGCTTTTGATGTAGATTTTCCTTTTAATTAATATATGGGACTTTGGGCTGCATTTTCTCTTATTTATTTTTTATTATTGTTGGGTTGGGCTAGACTTTTGGGTTTGGGCCACATTTATATATGTGGGCTATATATATTTAGGTTTATTATTTGAATTATTTAGGAAATTATTTTAATAATTTTTAGAAAAGAAAATATAGATAAAAGAAAGAGAAAATAGGATTAGGGTTCAGTCGTTCCTACGCATAGGGAGTTGCTACGCATAGACAGGGAGAGAATGGGAGACGTCGGAAAAAGGGAGAGAAGGTGATTTTGCTCAAAATCATAAGGCAAGTTCAATCTCTTCACTTCCCCTTTGAACTTGTAAACATAGATTAATATTTTGTGTGCTTGAATACTTATATACATGTATATAATTATAAATTTATATGATTATGCATGTAAGAATTTTTTGGTTGATTCTATACATATAATTTGTGGTTTTGGAAGTTTTGTAATGTTTTTCTCACATGAATATGCATGTATATATGGGTATATAGGCAAATATATATATATAAACAATGAATTTGTTTTGAATGTTAATGCCTGTTTTTGAAGATTTTTGTTCCGTTTAAATTGTTGATCTTGTTTTCCCGAATAATCCTTGAAAGTTTGGTTACAAATCGTTGGGTAGATTGACGAGAAATTGAGTTTGAAATTTAAGAACCCTAGAAATTTGGTTTGGGCGTTTTTGATTCAGGCTGCGGGACGGGGCGATTTTGGTACCAATGCGTAACTTAGACTGAGAGGAGTGAAATGGTATATTCAAATGCGAGTTTTGGTGATCGGGGGTGATCGGAAAGTGGCTTGGAAGTGGCGGTTTCATGGTTGGGTGCGCGTGCAACAGGGAGTTGTAGAAAGAAAAAAAAAGGTAGGAAGAAGAAGAAGAAGTCAGGCAGCGCGTCCCCCACGCGGGCTGTTGGTGCGTCAGCATCGACAGGTGTTGGGAAATGTTGCAATGGGCCCCACTCACCGGGACCCACCTTTGGGCCCAGTTTGGGCCCAGTTCGGAATATTTTAGTTTTTTTTTTCAATTATTTAATTCATTTTTAAAATGTATAAAATTAGAAAAAATGTTTGAAATTGCTTTTAAATCTAGAAAATTTAAGTAACCTTTTAGGAACAGAATACTCTTGGGTTTTAAATTTCAAGTGGAAATGAGTTTCCATCGTGGGTAAATTAGTTCAGAAAGTATGCCTCAAAATTGGTTTTTTACTTTCTTTTATTTTTGGAAATACATTAAAATTTTTGAAAAATTTCTGAAAATTTCTGAAAATTCAAACTTACCTTGTTAGGACAGAATATACTTGGAACTTTAATTTCAAGATGAAATAAGTTCACCTCATTGTTGATTTAATTGAAAGTGTCTTTTAAGTTGGGATTTTTATATTTTAAATTACCGAATTTTTTTTGAAATTCCCCGGAGATTTAGTTGAGACATTTAAAGGTAGAATATGCTTGGAAACCTAGACCTAGGTTTCGATACACTTGATGTTAGATTGCATTGGACGGTTATTTATGTGGTTTTATTCTAATTGTTTTTTTTTCTCGTTAATTGATTTTTTTGCTTTCTTAAATGTTCATGGTTAAAATGTTGATGTTTAAATCAGTTTATGGAATCATGTAATTCTTTTGCTTGCGTAGTATGTTGGACTTAGTTAATTGTTTATGTATTATTTTCTTTTGGTGATTGGAATTGCATTAGGTTAAATTAATGTACTTATAAGTAGGTTGATTTTTATTTTAAAAGGAATAGGGGAGGCGTGTAAGGATTGCCAGGAGGCATATCAGGATTGACAATACCTAATAAGGTATTTAAAGTTAATTAGGGAGGCATGTGAGGATTGCCAGGGGGCATGTCAGGATTGCCAATACCTAATAAGGTATTTAAGGTTAATTACGGAGGCATGTCAAGATTGTCAATAGGGTATTTAGGTTAATTAGGGAGGCATGTCAGGATTGCCAATAGGGTATTCAAGATTAATTGGGGAGGCATGTGAGGATTGACAATAGGGTATTTAAGGTTAATTAGGGAGGCATGTGAGGATTGCCAGGAGGCATGTCAGGATTGTCAATAGGGTGTTCAAGGTTAATTGAGGAGGTATGTGAGGCTTGCTAGGAGGCATGTCAAGATTGCTAATATGGTACTTAAGGTTAATAAAAGAGGCATGTGAGGATTGCCAATTATATAGTAGGTTACTTAATATGTATATAAAGGAGGCATGTCAGGATTGTCAAATATTAATAAGGTATTTTATTTAATAAAGTGTTCGGGCATGTAAGGATTGCCTTTGATTTGAACTTAGAAAATAGGTTCTATAATTTGTGTAATAGAGGATGGATAGGAATGGTGTGTATGATAGTTTTTATTTTGGGATAGGGGTTAAATAAGGAAATGATACGTATAAATCTATTTTTTCTATTGTCCCTCATATAGAGGGTATGTTTACCGGTTCTCTGATTAGGTTATAGTAGAGAGAACTTGCTCGTGGGTTTAACCTACTTTGTTGATATTTCAGGTCCTAGGTAGTTTTCATCTCAAGGTTAGAACGTGGAGTTCGAAGAGCGTGGCGGTTATCTATTTCTTACCAAACTTTAGTGGAGGGATTTAGATCTTTTCATAAAGTATTTACTTTTATGATTTTTGGTTAAAGGGGTTCTCGAGTTACGAGACTTTCAAGTTGTATTGTTTAGACTAGTATTATGTTTATTTAATATCATTTATTTATTTCAGTTAGATTTTCCTTTCAACATTTATAAATCTTTTCTTTTTGTCCTTGTATTCTAGGCTTTTTTGTTATCAGTTGTGGGTATCCCTTATGTTTTATGTGTGAGACTGACCGCCTCATGGGTGAAATTTTGTAGGGGGTATTTTATTTACCTATCGTCAGATCATAATATTTGGTGGTACGTGATTGAATGTTTTTTTCTCAACACATCTTAACATTCTTATTTATGCTACATGAAGACATTGTTCTTGTTTCTGTTTTAAAGCCCAACACTCCATTCCACAAGGCATAGTTGTCCTAATAATGGTGCTATACAAATTTTCTTCTAATTATGTGTTACAAATTTTCCTTGTAGAGATTTGAAAATTTTCTTCTATTTTATTTATTTTTCCAAATAGAAATTTAAATGTTTAGCATGTGTTATAAGCATGATTTACATGTGTGGGGACTAGTTTAGAGGTCCGGAGAGTTTTATGAGCCATTCGGCTCATTTTGAAATTTTTGGTCGTTGGGACTCGAGATAGGGGTCGGGTGGGCCAGGGAAATCGGAAAATTTTTTTTTTGGAAATTTTATTTTTGGTTATAGACCAATTGAAATATTTGGAGAGACGTAGAAGTGATTTTGAGTCCATAACTTTTTTCGGATTCGAAAACGAAGGTTGGGAAGGTACGTTAAGTGAGTAAGGGCATTTTAGTCTTTTTATAGTGTAAGGCTTATAAATATCAACTAAAGATATTTCAGCCATTATTTTCTCTTTCTAAAAGAGTCGCCCAAGCTCCTCCTCTCCTCTTTGTGTTCTTTTTCTCTTTAGATTTAGAAGGCTTTAGGGTTTGATTCAGAAGGCGCCAAAGAAGGGAAGTACGTTTTACTAGGGGTGCACAAAAAATCCGCGAATCCGATCCGATCCGATCCGGACGAATCCAATCCGATCCGTTAGCTAATGGATTGGTGGCGGATTAAAAAATTAAAATCCGTTAGCCACAGATTGAATTGCGGATTGGAGGGTTAGAAATCCGATCCGATCCGTGGCAATATATTTATATATATAATTAGTAATTATATGTATAATAATATAATATGCTACATACTTACATGAGTAAACCTAAAAACTCAATATATATTATATTTGTTTATTTAACAATTGTGTTCATTTAAAAAGTGTTGTGTTTGTTGATCAATTTTTTTTGTGGAAATTTTGAAGTAGAAAAAAAAAATTCAAATAGGAGTACTACGCCAATCCGTCAATCCGATCTGATTCGTTCAATCACGGATCGAATCGGATCGGATTGGTGGATTGCCACGGATCGGATTGGATTGGATTTTCGCTAATCCGTAATCCGCAGATCGGATTAGGGTTATGCAAAATCCGATCCGATACGATCCGATCCGTGGTCACTCCTATGTTTTACGCGACAAGGGCTTCACTTGGAATTGAACAAAGTCGCGGTTGAACAACCGTGAGAGTGGTGAAAGTGTGAGATAGCTTGAGACTATAGCTATTGAGGTAGGGGGTGGGTGTTGTGTTTTTTAAATTTAAGTTTAATTTTATTTCTAGATCATAAAATGAATGTTCTTCATGTTCAAATTGATGTATAAATTTTCTAGGTGGAAATTCTTGTTTTATAGATGTAAACGAGTTTCTTTTGAGAATAAATAATTGGTATATATGTTAAAATGCTTAAATTGCTTATATGTGCAAATGGGGTACATGTATGTTGGATTTTGGGGGAAAATTGACAAAAACCTAATTTGGGGGTTAAGCTTATGTTTATGTCTTATAATTCTTACTTGACATGCTAGAATTGAGCTAGGGCATGAGATGGGTGCAATGCATCAAGAATTGTGATTGTATGTGCAAAATGTTACATATTTTTTGTGAGTGTAGGGTGTGACTTGGAGGCGGCTCATGACAAAGTAGACGGGGAACATATTCCCCGGGGTTGAAAGATCTTGAAATTGCGCAAGAGGGTTGGTTACAGGTGGGTTAGTAGCCCTAAAATAATTAGGACTTGAGATATGGGACTTTGGTACGTATCTTGTTGTGTGGGTGAGTGTGAACCAATTCCGAGAGTGTTTGAGTTTTATTTGTAACTATGTGATTTACATGACTTGGGTAGATTTTAATCCAATTTATGACTATGTCATATGTTACAAATATGATGAAAGGTGCCTTAATGCATGATTTGTAGTATGTGGTTGTCAAGTTAGATTTGATGCATATGCCACGAAATGAATGAAAATGTGAGCTTTGACTAGAATGCTAGGAAGCATGACACGTAATTGTTGAAGTATGTCTTTGGCGTTTATGCATTGATTATGAAATGTGCACTTGAATAGATTGCACAATACGTTAACCTTGAGCTCATTAAAATTGCTCATCCCCCTACGCTAACACTTTCAGGACATGACAAGGAGGTGGTTGAGGATGCACAACCATGAGTTGGGCACAGAGTAGAAGAACTCCATTTTTGAGCTTTTGTGTTTTGGAGAAATGCTTATGGGTGTTTATGCTGGCTTGTGGCGCTTGGACTAGTTTAGAACTGATATATGTACATTTTTACAATGGATATGTATGTTGGATGATGTATATGCATAAGATCCTTATGTATTCCTTATGCAGCAGGTTTGATATGTTTTTGAAGTTTATGGATGAAACGCATGATATAGTACCTTGAGGTGTAAAAGTATGGATTTTTGTGGAATTTCATTCTTGTTTTGAGTTATAAATGCATGTATGGAGTTAGGGAAAACCCTTGAACTTGAGAAAACAGGTTTTTGGATAGGTTTTGAACTTTCGGTTGCCTCATCTCTGCAGTAGTCGACTGAAACTGTGAGATCTCGAACTTTTGCATTTTGGGAACCTGTTTTGGACTATTGGAGAGGGGTTTCAGCCGACCAAAACAATCCTCCAGTCGGCCGATAGAAGGAAACATAATGGGGTTAACGGAACCCAGGTTTTAGTCGACTGAAATTGGATTGGGAAGGAATTTCATTAATTTTGGAACAGGGATGGAGGTGGGGGACCTATGTGGAGATCATAGGGATGAATTGTGAAGGGTTTACTCGCTTGTGGTTGTGTATGTGTTGTAGTTTCCTCAATAGAAAGATTTTGAATTTATTGTTGTGATTGATGAGAGGCACTTGGACATGTGGATGATAGCATGAGGTAAGGAATGAATTGCTCACCTCTGATTCCCTGTACTGACTTGGGTATTGGAAATCGGGGTGTGACAGAGATAAAAGAACAATTCTAGTTGCTTAATTACCTAAGCAATTAAGGTAAAACTTACAAAGAGAAAAAAAGGAATTAGAGAAATTGAGAGAAAAGAACAATATATTTGCCTAATTATTTGAGCAATTTTGTTGGAAAACTATTTTTTGGTTAAGAAGAACAAAACATAGAGAGAGTGTTGAGGATAAACAAAGTTTCTCTTTTTTGTTTAGAATGGGAAAATAATAGGTAGAGGAACTAAGCTCTCTTTGTTTTTTGTTTTGAAAACGTGGAAAAAATAAAAATCAAGAAGAATAGAGGATTTTTTTTTTATGTTTTGAGTCATACCTTGGAAGTTTAGAGTTTCATCATGTTTAACTTTGAAGTTTAGTTTCCATTTTTTTGTTCTTATTAAATGCAATTAGGATAAAGTGTTGGACTTTATACTTAAAAAATTTATGTTTCTTTACCAAGAATGGGTTGTAGGCCTAAATAAGCTCAGAAAAAAAAACAAAACACAATTTAGTAGAAAAAATAAGATCGTAAGATCTTATAAGATTCTAAGATCCTAGCTCCAATGTCACTGATCCGACTATGATTTTACTTGCAAGAGATTCTTCATGAGATCGGATACATTTAATAATTTAGAATCGTAGGATTGTAAGATTCTAAGATCCGGATAGGGATTTTAACAACCATAATTTCAACTAATTGTCTAAGTAAATATATAGCTTCCATTGATCTCCTTGACATGAATCCGAATTGAATTTTGGATACCGTAAATGCCTTCCTTAATCGTTGTTTTATTATCCTTTCCCATATTTTCATTGCACGACTCATTAATTTAATTGCTCTATAATCACCACAATTTTGTATATCCCCTTTACTTTTGTAAATTGGTACTATTGTACTTTTCGTCCACTCATTTGGCACCATACCTTCTTTTTTTAGAATGTTGTTAAACTTTGTTTGCCACTTGATTCCTATATTCCCTAACGTTCTCCAAGTTTCTATGGGTATATTATTCAGGGCTACCATTTTATTACTCCTCATCTTCTTAAGTGTATCCTCTACTTCTTTATTGATATTCTTGTTTATCATACCTATATTAAATTCATTTTCTTCAACTTCCTCTCTAAAGTATTCCTCATTTAATAGATTTTGAAGGTAATTTTTTCATCTACCTAATATCTCATTTTCTTTGACTAATATTGTATTATCTATGTCCTTAATAGATATAATTTGGTTCATTCTTTAGTTGATCTACCTCAGTTCTTTGCTAATTTATAAATAAAATTTTCACCCTCTTTTGTGCTTAATTTTTCATATAAATCATTTAGCGAGTTTTGCTTAGCCTTGCTCACTATTTTCTTGGCTTCACTTATGAGTTTATTAAACGTGGTTAAATCTTCTTGTTGTTTACTTTTTTTGTCATGCTTTAAAACTCTTTTGCTTTTGTTTGATTGCTTGTTGCACTTCCTCGCTCCACCACTATGTTTCTTTCTCTATGAACTTCTTTCCTTCGGTTTCTCCCAAAATATCTTTTGCTTTATCCCTAATGCAATTCGCAATTTTGGATCACTAGTTATTTACAACATCATTCCTATCTCATTGTTTTTCGTTTACTATTTGTTCTCCAAATGTTACCACTTTGCTACCTTTTAATTCTCTCCACTTAATGTTTTGATTTCCCATTTTTGCTTTTTTACACTTAAACCTTTAATTAATATGTCAAGAATTAGTATGTGATGTTGGTTTGTGAGGCTTTCCTTGAGAATCACTTCACAATCTTTACATGAAGCCCATTCCCTTCTCCTATATAAACAATAATCATTTTGATTCCCTAGGAATATATATGCTTGCTTACAAATAAAAATAAAAGAATCTTGGAATAAAATTATGACATTGTGCCCTGATTGTTGAGATACAATTTACATGTTGAAACCCTCTTACATGTTTGGGTATGCCACTGATGACAACTTTGGTGACAAATAATAGATCATATAATTACATGGTTTATTATGTTTTTGAAAAAAATAGGATTTAGTTTTGTTGGCTGAATTGAAACTGAATTTAGTTTTCGTGGGTTGTTCATATTATTGAACTGCAATTTTTGGCTTTCTTAGATTTACTCACTTCAATCAAGAATTTGATTTTTAGTATGTTGATTTATGTGTTTTAAAATTACTTTTTGTGTTTAGGCGGAAGAGGGGCAGGAGAATTATATCTGTAGGATTGTGGAGATGTTTGAGGGTGTGGATGGCTCACCTTATATTACGGCTCAATGGTTTTACAGAGCAAAGGACACGGTTAAAAAATCAGACACATGTCTCACTAGCTTTGTTGTTTTTCTTTTCCGATATATATTTCTCTGATCTTAAACTTTGTCTTTGCTCATCAGGTGATAAAAACCAATTATAATCTTATTGATGATAAGCGTGTATTCCTTTCTGAAATTAAGGATGACAACCCCTTGGATTGTCTTCTTGAAAGGCTCAAAATAGTTCGACTGCCCTTAGATGTATGTTGATGTTCACTTTGGAGGAAAATTCTTTTGGAAATTAATTTGTTTGTAGAAAAAAATTAATATTATAGTACTTTTGGTTTGTTTTGCAGGTGGATTTGTCTTCCAAGAAGGCAGCAATTTCATATTGCGATTATTACTATGACATGATGTACTTACTACCTTATTCTTCTTTTTTGAACTTATCATCAGGTATTTTCTAGTTTTCAAACACTGAAATGAACTGCTCGTTATTGTATTTTAATTCACTTTCATGGGATTTGTCCTCAAAATTAAAACCATGGGTCGCTTTTGATTCAGTTTCAGAAACTATTTATATTGCAGACAATACTAGAGTTGGAAGTGAAAGTGAAACAGACTCTACGCTGTCCAGTGAGGTTGATTCAGTTGGGACAACTGGCGGAGTAAAGTTTGACTCTGAGGAGGTTTCACAAATTGAAGAGCATAAGAGATCAGAAATGATGCTGTTAGATCTTTACTCAGGTTGCGGAGCAATGTCTACAGGACTTTGCCTTGGCACTCACTTGTCTGGTGTTAATCTTGTCACTGTAAGTTCTACAATCGCATTTTTATGCATGCAATAGAATTGTTGTGTACACATCAATGGATTAAGCTATTTTCTATATCCACTATTACTGTATCACGCTGTTCTGTCTTTATGGACTATTTTTACTTTATCATGTAGAAATGGGCTGTCGACTTAAACGCACATGCATGCGAAAGCCTGGAATTGAACCATCCTGAGACCGAGGTATATTTCAATTCCAAATCAAATTTTTTTGTTGTCATTTAATGCATAATCATGGAACTATTTTTTTGTCATTTTTTTGTTGTTGCTCATTTTCCATTTAATGCATAATCATGGAACTCTTGGATTGATTCATATTGTAATATAGGTGAGAAATGAATCAGCTGAAGACTTTTTGTCTCTTTTAAAAGAGTGGGAGAAGCTTTGCATTTCCTTTTCCTTGATTGGAAGTAAGGCTTCACAACATGCGGACAATATAAGCGTGGCTGACGATGAATCTGTTGGTGATGGAGAACATTCTGAAGTATTTGAGGTTGAGAAGGTTCTGGCAATCTGTTTCGGTGACCCAAAAGAAAATGAAAAACCTGGACTCTATTTTAAGGTGCTTAAACTCATAATCAAGAAACTATGCTTGTGATGTATCTCTAGTTTAAAAGATTCTCATGAACTTTCATACCAAACATGCACTAGTTTAAGCACTAGGATAAATAGATTTACTCGTGTAGAATGTCAAGTATTAAATTTTACCTTGAGTTCCTTTAAATTAGTGAAATAAGTTTGTCTATGTACTCAATTATTGACTTATTGCATTACAGTTTATGCTCTGTAGCTAAGAAGCACAGATACGGATACGGGACACAGATACGACACGACACGGACACAGCGACACGACAGATCTTAAAAAACTAGGATACGGACACGGCGGGGACACGCGACTAATAATTATATCTTTTTATATATATGAGATCAACCTAACAATGAAAAATTCACAAATCATAATAATTAATGAGCTATAAAAACAATTAGTTTATCGTTTAAAGAACTACACAATTGAATCTACTCCACAATAATGATAATAGTTGTTTTCTAAAAAAAAAATAAAATATTATATGGTATGACTGCTATATTTTATTAAAAAAATTCAAAGAAGTCATTATATTTACATTTTAAACTATCTTTCTTTTTAAAACTTTCTAAAAACTCTCTAACGATATGACACGCGTGTCGGACACGTGTCCATGGTGTGTCTATGCCGTGTCCGTGGTGTGTCCAAAAATAAAAAAATTAGGACACGTATTTTGGTGTGTCCGACACGTGTCGGGGCGTGTCCGATGCGTGTCGGTGTCCGATACGTGTCCGACACGGATTCTTTGACCTTTTAGGTGTGTCCGTGCTTCCTAGCTCTGTAGTGTGTTAGTTATGTTACAATTGTGTAGTAGGATGTTAAGAGAACTAGTTTATGGATACTGGAATTTTCCTTGAAAACAATGCTACTATCATTTGCAAAACCTCATGAACCCATCCAACAAACTCAATACACTTTTACTTTTTCTAGTAATCTTCTCATATCTCCTTCTCATTTCAGCTACACAAATTTACTGTCTTCTTCTTTCTTGCCCTCTTATTTTTTTAATTGATTTCAGATCCGCTGGAAAGGGTATGGGCCAGATGAAGACTCTTGGGAGCCTATTGAGGGTTTGGAGTATGCACAAGTTTTTTGCTAAACCCTATATGATACACTTTTTATGTAAAAAATCGATCCTCTTACAACCAACTTTTATTTGCTAGTGATTGCCAAGACAAGGTAAAGCAGTTCGTCACTATTGGGTATAAATCAAAGATTTTACCTTTGCCTGTAAGTTATCAAATACAGAATTAATATATTCTCTATTTGTAATTGTTTCAAATTGATTCTTATTCTTGATAATTCTTTTCTTATTCTTTTTATATCACATAGGGAAATGTTGATGTTGTGTGTGGGGGTCCTCCATGTCAAGGGATAAGTGGATTTAATCGCTTTAGAAATAAAGATAACCCCCTTGATGATCCAAAAAATAAACAGCTTGTTGTTTTCATGGATGTTGTAAACTTTTTAAGGCCAAGATTTGTGTTGATGGAAAATGTTGTTGATATCGTCAAGTTTGCTGGTGGTTTTCTTGGGAGGTATGCTTTAGGTCGTCTTGTTGGAATGAATTATCAAGCACGGATGGGTCTGATGGCAGCGGGTGCTTATGGACTCCCCCAATTTCGTATGCGTGTGTTCATGTGGGGTGCTCGTCCTACGGAGGTGAATTTAACAATTTTGTTTTTTTAGTGCTCATTATCTTCTGATTTCATACAAATTAAATATTTTTGAAATGCAGAAGTTGCCTCAATACCCGCTACCAACACACAATCTTGTAGTAAGAGGTGTTATCCCTGTTGAATTTGAGGTAGGATTCTTTATACTTCTAATTTTTGCTGCTGATCTGTAGTAATACTTCCTTTTCAAATGCAGCCAAACACTGTTGCTTATGAGGAGGGTTGCAAACCAGAATTGGAGGAGGAGCTATTGCTACGGGATGCAATTTCTGACCTCCCTCCTGTATATTGTCCAGCTTGTCACTCTTGCATGTTTTCTATCTTCCATTTGATTTGGCATATAGTCTAATGCTTAGGTTTCTTATTTCTCTCTCATTCATCTTTTTTTTTTTTTGTTGGTATTTTTAAGGTTGAGAATGATGAGTCGCGAGATGAAATGGCATATGGGAGTGAGCCCAAGACTGAATTTCAACAGTTTATTAGATTAAGGAAGAATGGTAAGGTTCTACTATATTTTTTTCCCTTTTGCAAATTATGTCATAATGAAAGGTAAAAATGATGAAAGGCGACTTCCATTATTATGTTATTGGTCCTAAAGTGAATAGGGATATAGTGTTTATGCATTTGCATAAGGATCTATAGATATGCTTTTTTGGATTTAACTCATTGGCCATCTTTAGTAAGGTTTTCCGTTTTAGACATGTGATATCCCCATGATTCTCCCACCTTTCCCTCAGTTATTTTTTTTTTGAAGTCTCTATTTTTCCTAAATTACAAAATTTATTCAGCACTTAATATTGGCATCATTGAAATAAACATTTAAGTTTAATTTAGAGCTCAAAGGTCCCATCCTCATGACTGTTAGTTGTCGTAAGCTCTAAATGAGCAGACTTATTTAGCAGTCAATCAAGGATCCAACGTATATAATGTCAAAAATGAAGGGTGACTCTCATTATTATGTTGAAGGTCCTTAATTTAATGGGTGTAAGGTGTTTAAGCATCTACATATGTAATAGATATTCTTTTTTTGATTTAGCTTATTGGAAGTTAAAACATCATTTTAAAGAACTTTTCCTTTTAGACACGCTTTACCATGATTCCTTTTTGTTTTTTTTTCGAATTCTGTATTTTTCTTAGATTACAAATTTTATTGAGTGCTTGATATTGGAATCCTAGAAATAAATACTTAAGTTTGATCTAGGGCACGGAGGTCTCTTTCTCATGACTGCTAGTTGTTGAAACTTGAAAGTTCTAAGTGGGCAATCTTATTTGACATCCAGTTAAGGTTCTTGTGTATATATATGTTTATTTCTGACTTGGAATATATTTTCATCATTTGGTATTTCTGTTCCCAATACAAGTTCCAATGTTTGATTGTTCTATGACCTGTTTAATCAACTATTACACTGTAATTTCTCTTATAAATGTTTTGGATGAGAGCTTCTTTGAAGTTGTTCATACCTTTATGTGAGTTCCGCTATGTGGAATTGGAGTGGAAGCATTAACAGAGCCATGTGGGGGCCTTGGGGGGGTGTAAGTGGCCCCCTCATATTTATTTATTGTGTGTGTATAGATCTGTAAAATTCTAAAACTAGCCACACACTTGCCCCCCAACCCCCTTCAATTTTTAAAATTTTCATTTTCTATATATAGAATTTTAAAATTCGAAAACTACACCTGCGCTTCTAATTTTAAGCCACCAATTTGATCTCTCTCTGATCAATGGACACTCCAAATCTCCATATTTAATCCTCCTTTTTTCTATGCTACACGACTCTCTTTCAGTTATTCTCTTTAATGAAGGATCACAATCTTTAAGAAGGTACAAAAAACTTTAAATAAACTATCCTTGCCTACTTCTCTTTATTGTATATGATACTTGAAAATCATGAAAATACACCTGTAAGAGAAGTGCAAAGAAATGTATTGTGAAAGTGCACAATTTCCTTATTTATTTGGTTCAGTCTAGTTATCAATTAGTTTTTGATTTGAAAAAATCTAACTGAAAATAGTTCAAGTTCCCACTACAAAGACAAGTTTCATTCATTAATTTTTTATTGTTGCAAGCGGGGACTTTTTAGGTTGTCAGAGTCCTAACTAATTTAACTTATTGAAAATTCTTCACAATACCTCTAAGATGGTATGAGTGATACACTATATCAAACACACACAGTTAAACTTGTTGAATTTTATAAATTTCCAACTTAAATATATATAGTTTTTCTGGTATGAATGATACCCTATATCAAACACACACATTTAAACTTGTTGTATTTTATAAATTTTCAACTTAAATATATATAGTTTTTCTGTTCAATTTGTATGAAAATCTTGTTTAACATAAAAATTCATTAAGGACAATTATAGATGTAATAAATGAAAATATTATCAATCACTATTATGGTTTTATATTTATTTTTTTGTTCAATTTTTTTTACCTTATTATTCTTCAATATCGCTCCCCTCATGTAAATTCTTGGCTACGTCATTGAGTAAAAGTTTAATATCAGTAGGAAGACTTAGAGGTGGGTGAATAGGTTTAGTTTGATCGTTCGATTAATTTTTAAATTATTTTTAGTTTTAACTAATTTAAAGCACATACATAATCAACCGACACACAAGTAAATATATAAAAACCTAAAAATGTAGAAAGAGACACTAAGATTTTTTACGTGAAAAACCTCAATGAGGAAAAACCACGGAGGCCTACCCGTCTTAGGAGAAGCAATCCTACTATATTGAGAAAGTGTACAACTGCTCTCCACAAATCGCTAATTTTAATGCCTTCATAATTACCTGCCTTTGATTTAGCTTCTATGCTCAGTGTCCTCCAACTCCAATGCCTTCGGAATCACCAGCAACACTGATCCACATCAACGGAATTACCTCACGGTGATCCGCTTCTCTTATTGATCAATCTTCTTTCTTCCACAAAACGGTGTAGAGATTCGAATTAACCGTGCTACTCTGAACGAACTGAATAACTCTGTAGCTAGCGCACAATACGGTCGATCAGATGAAGAACACAACATTAACACTCAAGGTGAATATGTGTGCTCAAATAAAAGAAACAAAATATAAAAATCTCAGCTTGACTTTTATCTCAAAAACTCACAAAAATGTCAATGAAAACTCATATATGTTCTTGTATCAAATCTTTTCCAAAGTTGTGTATTTATAACCAAGAGAGTTCTTTAAAGTATTGAAAAAGGAGTGTAAAATCATTATGAGTATGTCCTTTATAATTTTGGTGGAAATAGGAAACAAAATCTGCTCAAAAAGATAGTTTTCATCTCAAACTAAAACACTCAGAATCTGTTGGGGAGCATTTTGGAGTTGGCAAAACTTCCACAGAATCACAATGAACCAATTGGGAAAATTGACCAACCGGTTGGGAAGTCATCTGTTTGGAGGCCCAATTCCAGAATAACCATTCTTTTTCGAAAACAAAGTGTACTCACACACTCACTTACTTTACTAAGGGATGTTCAACTCTAATCCACAGGGACTTAGCTTGTGATGATCAATCAATCATCAGCTTTTGAAACCGAGACTCGAATCAATAAAAATCACAACTCGTTGAAAAAAGTTCTTAACACCAAATATGCAAACACACAATTTAGTTTCTCACACTGTATATATACCTTGGGAGAATCACCATGACCTTTCAGCAATTCGACGCGCCAGCCTAAGCTAGCTGCTTCATGCCCTTCATCTACCTGACCTCAGAGAGAATAGAATGAGTCACCCTTGCCCTAGTCTGACTACGAGGCTTCTTAGCCCGCAGCTGACTACTTATTGAAAGACCGAAGAGGAAATGAAAAGTTGTACCACGTATATATACCTTGGCCTATGTATCGAAATGTTCGAGACTTTGTCTTGGTCAACGTTGAATATGCCACTCATGCTTGAGTATATGCCGTAGGTATGAACTCAATCTTTGTATTGACAGTGCATCCCATTTTCTAAAAGATTGTCATACGCTGCACAGTCCTTGGCCTATTAGTTCTTAATGTTCTTATCTGTGTTTCTATGCGTATTAATGGTTCAAACCAGTCTTGTTTATACAACTGATTTTTTGATTGTTATATGTTTTCTATGTTGTTTATCTTTTCTGATATATTTTACTTTTGTTTGTTATGTAGAGTTGTTAGATTGGTCGGCACTGGGGTCAGACCCATCAAACCATGTTCTTTTTGATCATCGCCCTCTTCAGTTAAACGAAGATGATTTTCAGCGTGTTTGTCAAATACCAAAGAAAAAGGTTAGCACCTCTGCATCTAGCTACCTTGTCATACGTAATATAGTCAATATATTGTTTTTAAAACTTAAAATTCATCTTGATTTATTGCTTTCTCTGTCTTCTGGTTGCAGGGTGCAAACTTCAGGGATTTAAAAGGTGTTAGGGTTCGTCATGATAACAAAGTTGAATGGGATCCAGATGTTGAGAGGGTGTACTTGCCTTCAGGGAAGCCTTTGGTAAGATATGTTTATTATTATTTTGTTTCTTGCCATTAAATTTTTTTGGCTGCTGCTGCTGCCTGGTTTTGATTTTTTTCCTTGTAATCATAGGTACCCGATTATGCAATGAGTTTTGTTGGAGGGGCTTCATCTAAGTAGGACTTATTTCGAATTAACCTTTTTTTTTGTTATGCTGTTATCTTCTTTTTTTAAATTCGAATTATTTGAAATTATGCAGACCATTTGGTCGGTTATGGTGGGACGAGACAGTGCCAACAGTTGTTACAAGGGCAGAGCCACACAACCAGGTTGCTTTCTCCCTTAGTATTTTGGAAATATATGCTGTGTAGGTTATCTTATACCCTTACTCGTGTTATGTTTTGCCCTGTTAATTAGAGTATGTTGTGGAGAATAGGATAGTCCATGTCATGCCAGGTAGATAAGCATTTATGTGCATGACTAAGACCATATTTTGGATATTTTGTCAGTTGATATTGCATCCTCTTCAAAATAGAGTCCTCACAGTTCGTGAAAATGCCAGACTACAAGGCTTTCCTGATTATTATAGGCTTCTTGGCCCTATCAAAGAAAGGTAAATGCTGAAGGATAATAACTTTATAATTTTGGTTATTGAGATTATTGCCAATTTTTATTAAATGTGTGTTACAAGTTAATTGAAGGCATGCATGCTGACTCACCTCATTGTCAAATATCACACACACACACATATTTCCATAACAATAAAATCATACACCTATTTGTCCCTTCGAAAACTTAACCCTCATCTCTTTGAGATGAGGTACCACTAGACTACAACAATAGATTTGAAACATGTGAAATATTTCAAGGTTGTCACATCTAATATTTTGGACTACTTGAAAGGACTGGTATTGATATTTTTTTAAAGTATTACATTTCAGACATGCAGTCTAGTTTATTATATTTTTTGGTTGCTGATAATTATTCACATGATATGAACCCTAACTAAACTTAGGTAGTAATGTTTTCAGTAAATTTCTTGTATGTGTTGAACCAAAGTTATTGTAAAGCTGCAACATAATGGATGAGGTAATAGGAAAAAGTAGTGTTACACATGTTTTAATTCTAGAATCTTGTAACTTAAGTTCCAAAGTTTTACCTCCATTGTTTTTATGATCACAAATTCAGACTTAAAGATGAAAATGTATAGCAGTGATTTTGTAAATCATGTTCATACAATTTAGTAACATACACTAAATCAGTCATAATGAATCACATTTTTTAAATTAATAATATAAACTGAATTATAAATTAAATATTGATAATATGGTTAATATGTATTATTATACATATTTATTGTTAAGTAATTACTAAATACTTTTATTAGTTTGTAATCAATTATCAGATTTTACATATTATATAATATTTATTTGTATATGTAATTGGTAATCCCAAAATATCAAACATACGTAGATTAGTGATTTAGTAGCATATATATTTCATTGTTTATAACTTTTTCAATTATTAATTATAATTCATTACTTACTAGTTATTCTAGTATTAACATGCGTTTTTTTGGTGACTTAGAAGCTGAAATTGAAAAACAAATTCAAAAAAAGAGGGGCAGAAATGTGGTTTATAATTCTCACTCATTAAAAGTAGGGTAAATTACTCTAACCTCCCCTGAAGTTCTGTTGAATTATCCTTGGATTAAAGTTTTAATAATATGGTAGTCAACCTCTCCTGAGATTTGATTGACTTTACTTCAGGTACCCCTATTGTTAATTGACGGTTAACTCTGTTAAAATTAATTAGCATAAAAAACCAAAATGCCAAAATTACTCTCGGTGGAGGTAGTGCTGGTGTGGCATTGATGGAGAAAATATATATATAAAACATGTTAATCTCAGTTAAAGAATAGAAATTGAAGTTATTTTTGCACAAAAACATTATAACTTGAAGGTACTTTTGTAATTATATATTAAATGTGATTTTGTTTAACAAATCCTTAGTATGACAGGTTTGTTAGAGTAATTTTGCAAAAAATTTAATATGAGAGTAATTAAGCCAAACCTCAAGGGAGGTCAGAGTAATTTACCCTTAAAAGTATCGAAGCAGTGTCGTGATGGTCTTTAACGGTAAAAAGTGGTCTATAACAGGTAAGTTGTAACTGCTAATGGTGCAACTCGTTGGAGTTGAAAGGTCATGTCATGCTGCCATCCCGAAAACCCGAGCTTGTGATAAATAAAGGAGAAATGAATGAAGAGATTAAAGGGTATAAATAAGGAAGTCCTTAATATGGTTGAAGGTCAAGGAGAACTCAAACTAAATCATTAAGGTCAATGATCCTCGACAATTATTTATTTATTTATTTATTTTCTGTCCAACCGATTGGTGATTTGTATAGAGGAAATCTCCCAACCAGTTGGGGATGCTCTCGGTTTGCCCAATGTTCTTGTCTATCTTGTTGGAGTATTACAGAATAAATCCTCCAACCATTTTGGGAAGCTTGCAGTCCAAAATACAAATGCAACATCTTTTATGTCATGACCAAGCAACACAAATACACATTACTCAATTTTTTACTAATTTCAAGGACTTAATCATTCATCATAACTTCAAATTAGACAAATAACAATCCATCATCAAAAAGATTATTATATACTAATACAAAAGTGGGACATCTACAACATTGTTCCTTTACATCAACCAAGAGTACAAGTAGTTAAACCATTGTATGTCATGACCAAAAATGACTAAGAAGTATGGTATACTTGAATCAAGTTACTCGTAGAAGGGTTCATCTTTTCTTCCTCACAAAGGAACTGTTACAAGTATTAACACTCCTAAAAAATATTTCTATGTCTTTGTCATGGTTTATCTTTTGGAATTTTTATCTGCAAAAATGGTCGGAATGAATAACACAACTCAGTAATGAGACGTTAAATATATTTTTTTTATGAATACTATCAACTAACTATTAAGTATACAAGACATGACATTTCTGCAACTCCCTATATATGAATAAGACTACACAATAAGAATGTTGTGTAATCTAGAATCCACAAGACCACATTCTCATGTCTTAATTAACACCAATGCTAAATCAAATCATGAACCACTTCATTCAAAAATAGGATAGACAATTTTAACACTCTCAATTTCGGACAACACCTCACATTTTCTAAGTACTAGCCGACTCCATTACTTTCAATTATAAGTGCATCCAACTCTCCAAGTTAAAATTAGTTTCAAGACCTCTCGGTCCTGACCACATTCCAAGTCACATGCTCAAATATGCACACTCACATTTTCCACATTTCGAAAAACATGTAACACACTTTTTACATTTTGAATCACATATAAGACACACCCACTTTCCACATTCTGAATCATATGCAATGCACTTTTCACATTTCGAATCACATGCAACACACATACACTTTCCACATTTCGAAACATATTCAACACACACACTTTCCATATCTCGAATCACACCCAAGTAGGGCTGCAGCTTCAGCGGATTGGGTGGGTTAAAGGTACAACTCCGGCCCAACTCGACATATGAAATATTCAACCCTAACTCGGCATCTAACCCTAACTACTCAACTGGAGCCCAACCCATCCTTCAATTTTTAAACTTGGGTTGAGATTGTGGGTTAGAAAGTAGGGTTAATTCGGGTTATATATATGACCAATCTCCACGTTGAAAATTTAAAGTGATCTTTAATTAGTTTCAGATTAAATTACTCCTAAACACAAAAATATATAAGAACTTAGTGCAAGTTTCTAAAAAATTACAAACAAATTTTTAGGAAATTAATTCTCCAAAATGTGAACATACAATAAATTAAGATTTAAATAAAGTAATTTAAAATGAAAAAGGTTATCATAATTTGAATATTATATACAATATATTTTAACTAAAATTGTATGAAAATAATATGATAATTCGGGTTGTTGGCACCATAACTCAAGCCTAACCCTATAGTTGAGGTTTTTCAACCAACCTTAACCCTAATTGTCAAAATAGTTGCTCAAGCCAATAAAAAATCAAGCTGGGCTCGGGTTGGGTTCAGGTTGCCTAGCCGAACTTGCACCTCTATATGCAACACACTCACTTTTTGCATTCCATTTCTAGCATTTCCAAAATACAAGGCACATTTTCAAATCTCACAATTTTGGAATTGTACGTACCACCATGCATGTGCTTTGAGTAGGCCACGTACACAACTCTCACTTTACGGGCTACTAATTCGATGGGTATGGTAATAACTTGGCCAAGTTTAGAGTTTTCCAACTGAAGAGCTCCAGACTCTTCCTATTTTACCAGCACAATCCCGTACACAAACATACCACATACTCGACACAAATACAAACAAATGCATATCACACACCGGATACAATCCCGCACACAGGCATGCCACATGACGGGCACAATCCCACACACATGGATGTCACACACTGAGCATAATCTGTACACATGCGTATCACACACTGGGCACACTCCCACACACATGTATGTAACATGCTGATCACAATTCTATTACATGATTCAAGAATAATTTAAATCATTATCTCAATAACTATAAATAGCAACTATGTCAATATCTTCCAACGCATTTCTTTTAATTCATCAAGTTCATATTTATCTAGGAGTTTCCATATGCCTTAGGTTATATGCACTACTTAACATAATAATTTCACATCATATTTTTCACATGCCTATTGTAAGATCACAACATATGTGCTCAAAACATACTTTAGTTTTACCCCAAAATAATCCATTTCATGTTATGGAATTTTGCACAACTAATTGCATAATCAATCTTACAATTCTAGTGTTTTCTCTTCACATCTAGTTTGCATTATTTTACACTTTTTAGTAATGACACCCAATGTCAACATTGACTCCTATCTGGATATAATTTGCTTTAAAAGCTCTCCAAGATTAAACCTAAGGTAATTTTAAAAAGTAACAAGGAAGTATATCAAAACTTCACTCTTCAAAATTTCATTTCTTAAACCCTTTAGCATAGAACGTTCGGAAATCACTTCACAAACATATTTCAAATACCCATATTCATGGCTAATGGAACCAAACTGTAGTATGAAAAGTTCAACTAGGTCTATTTGGCATAAGAAGCAATCAATTTGTAAAATTCCTCTTTGGGACATTTCATCGAACACTAACTGTACCAAACTTCTAAAATAACGATTGATCCTTATTCACCTATATATGAAATCACTACTTCAAGTGTGTTAATACATGTCAAGATTCCAAACAAAATTTATGCATCAATCTTTAAAAATCATTATTCCAAGTAAGCATACACACATGACACCAACATCTCAAGCAAGGTTTACTCATCAATTTTCATAAATCAAAACTTCAAATTTATACTCATCCTCAAAAAACTTTTCAAATTCTCATTCCTTGAACTTTTAACTTGAAAAACATTCAAATCAGATGCAATTGTAACCTAAAATCCATCAAAACCATGTTTAACAAGTTAATTATGGTAAGAAAAGTCTAACAATCTCGTTTAATAAGAAAATTGCCATCAAGTTTTAAAGTTTCTCCTTTTAAGACATTTTGACAAACGCCACACATGCATAACCTCCAAAAATCACACATATCCTCCATTTAAATAACATAACCAACCAATCTTATCACGTAATTCATCCATCATCTAATTCATTATATCAATAACTCACAAACTATAATAATACGAAAGTATTTTAAGACTTGAATCTCATCTAAGTCATTATATCAATAGCCCACAAACCACAATAATATCTAAATATTTCAAGGTTTAAATCTCAAAATATCAAGTTTACGTTAATCTTCAAACACATATCAAGTTCCCATTTTTCAAACCTGTAAAGAGGCGAAATCGAGAAAAGGTATCAGCTAAAAGACAACAAGGAAAAAGGGGGGGGGGAGTTAAAATGGCTTGGACTAAAAGTAGAGAATAGAGGGTCTGAAGCCAAGGCTGCGTATAGGGAAGACCTACGTGCGTATGGGTCATCCTCGCAGGAAAATATTACCCACGTCGGACCACACGTGGGAAGGTCTCTCCTGCGCATGGGTTATTCTTGCGGGGGATAATAGCCCGCGTGAATAAACCATACGCGGGTAGTCTCTCACTGCGCAGGGTCATCCATGCAGAAAGAACTTCCCGCATCTATAGAAACCTGTAAACATATAGGTATACAGGGAGTGATGGGATTGGGGGCAATCCTCTCTAACGGGTATGTTATAGATAGTAGTTGGATGGTGTTTCTATGACTAACTCCCAAAGAAGAGCATGTTTTGGTAAACACCTCTAAGCTAATACTATGGTGTAGTCTCAAGGGTTACAAGGAACCATGGATGAATAAGCTGTTGTGTGGCTCTGAGCCCACAACCCTGAGTGGTAGTCCTTGTAACAGGGATCGTGTAGAAGAATGCTGATTCTCCTCTTTAATATAGAAAGTAGCTTGTCGCAGTGCTACTTCTAAGATTGGGGAGTTGGAATTAGTATGAGGCTACGGAGTCTCACAGATTATTTTAGGCACAGAGACAAGCTGTGATATGGTTTGGGCAATCATGGTGTCATAATGAAGCATATGATGTCATGGTCCTAGGCGGGAAGGTGGGTTGAGTGTGGTATGGAGGATTGAGAGGAAGGCTTGTTGGGCTATGAGCATCTAAAGCTGTGCTAGTCTGACTCTATGCGGGTAACATCATAGCATCTCTGGCGGGTGTGACTAAGCCCGCGAAGGATACAAGGGCTCATGGTTACAACCAAGGGTGGTGAAGGAAGGGACACGCGCCAAGTGCCACGTAGGATGACAGCTGCCAAAAGCCTCACGCTCGAGGTCTATAAATACCCCATGGCGTGGTGATATTTGGATCATTCTGGCGTTTTCTCTCTATCTCCCATCTAGCGCCTAGCCTACATTCTCATTGTTTTCAACATCATTCTCATTGTTTCAAGTTCGATTCTTCTCAATTCTCATGATCCAGTCTTGTGATAGTCATTTCTCGTAGCAGAACACTTTTACCCTTTTACAAAACCTTTTTTATGAAAACTCAAAAACAAACGACCAGCCCACATGTAAAGATATATCCAAACCTCAAATCCATATTTATTAAACCAAATTAAAGTAGGAAATGCTTTGACAGTGTCATACAATACAAAACCACCACCATTATACAAAATTCCTCTTCTTAATACATTTTGACCAACATCTTGTATATAATATCTCAAACATCAACACATATCCTGCAATACACAACATACCAAACTCAAAAAAGATAGGTAAGAATCATATTATAACACATACTTGTATGCTTTTTATGAATAAAAGTATTCCTAGATGTTAAGAGAAGTATCAATAACTAATATGGGTAAAAAATCTCTACCTAAATCAAAACAACTCCGAATCATAATTAATTCTTGGTTCCTTGAAAAATCTCACTTCTAGGTCTTCAAAATCTAGAGAGAATGTTGAAGGAAAAGAGTGTAGAGAGAGAAGAAAGAAACGTGTGGGAGAGGTGAGAGGAGGAAAAATATGTTTTTCCTCTCTTTATTTCTTTTATACTCCTTAAGTTTCCATATTTACCACTATAATTTCTTTAAAATTAAAAAATATTTACAAAAGGAAATTAAAATTCTGTTCAGGTTGAGCTTGAGTTGCTGAAAAGTATACCTTAATTAAGTTTGAGTTAACAGCCCTAATTGTAAATATTGTTGGGCTGGTGTTGGGTTGAATTAGTCTGCCCAGTTGCAACCTTATAACTGCTATTCCAACTATAACTTTTAGAAGCTGAAATTGAAAAACGAATTTGGAAAATGTGAGATAGGATGCTTGGATCTTCACTCATTGGAACTATTATAATAGTCGCCTATAATGGTACAAATTGATCTGCAACAGCCATAATTACTGTTATGACTACCGTTTTTTGCATTACTGGTATCAGAATGATACATAACATGATCCTCGGGTTCGCTCCCCTTTGAGTGTCTTTTCTAATGGAATTTTATTTATCAAAAAAAAAGAAAAAAGAATGATACATAACATGAATGACTGATGCTCAGAACCATGCGTTGGACTTTGTATTTGTTGAAATGTGCAAGTAATGATGTTGGAAGAAAATTGAATAATAGATTTTAAAAAATCTCAATTGAAATTCAGCAGATACCCAGTTTTGGTACTAAGCGATAATGTTACGTGATTTAATCTTCAATTTTGCCACTTTTGATTGAAAAATGAATGGAAGTTGGTGCGTTGATCTTGTATACAATAGTTGAGAATTAGGGAGACATTACAATTAAGATTTATGGACTATAAGCATCTCAATGATATTCGAAGGCGTGGACTGTATATCATCAATAATCAGCTTATATCATGCATAAACAAATTGAATTTAAACTAATAATACATCTAAACACGTGTCATGTTTACAAGGTTTAAATTACACGTACAATCGTTTTTTAAAAGGAGAATATGAAATTGAAATTACTGAATTTTTGTTTATACTTTGACAAAACATTAAATGTCTTCGGTTCTGCTCTGACTCATCTTAATTTTCTTTAGATACATTCAAGTAGGGAATGCTGTTGCTGTTCCTGTTGCTCGAGCTCTGGGGTATGGTTTGTCTTTGGCTTTTCGAGGTTCATGCAGTGATGAACCTTTATTTAATTTGCCTAAGAAATTCCCTATCATTTCGGAACGTCTTTTCCCTGGCTTGATAGATGATCATGCTTAGTCATTAAATTAGTTCTAATAATTTTTAATCACTTATGTTTGAGCCATTAACCAACGGGAACCATGCATGTTTTGTATCCTATGTTTCCTGTTATTTGGCTGTGTACCCTATGTGTTCTATGTTTATTTTTTTCTTTTTCTTTTTTAATGATAAAAATATGTGAATGTTGATTATTCACAAATATAAAATTATTGAATTTCTATTTTCCGATTTTGCTTCTTGACTTACATGTTAGGTACTTAGATTGGTGAATGGTCTTTTGTCCTTTAATTCATTATTATTATTTTTTCCTTCGCAAGAAACCTACCTGCCTATTTGTTCTTAACGAGACTAACTCTCACATCCCCTTTTGAAAAATAGAAGAGATATTATTGAACTACGGTCGTTAATCATTATTAATATTTCTGACTAGTGCTCGGTTTTGATTTGTCATATGATTTAAGTCTTGCCAATTTTAGTTTGAAAATGACAAGGTTTGTACTCTTTTTTGTTTTTGTTTTTTGTTGTTGTTGTTGTTGTGATAGACTTATGAATTGTTATTGAAGCTTTTGAGATCTATACAATTGAGGGGCTGAAACTTAAGAAACTAGAGACTTGTGCCCCCCAAAATAACAAGTTTGAGTGGCATAAGCTTCTTAAGCTTTACATTATAATTGTGTGAAGAAGGAACCCAAATCATCTCTTGTACCACATAATGTATTGTGCTATTGCAATAATTTCACATTGCTTTTACAATTTTATATCACTTGTGTAACAATTATCTTAGATACTTACGCAATGAGACTTTGCATCGAATGTTGCATTACAGATGAATGTGCCACCTGAGGTGATCTTGATTTGTGAAGAAATTGGTAATACTAAAATTTGTTTTTGCTGCCTAACACGTCTTTCATGTCTTTTCATGTGTGATAGTCGGTGAGCCAAACATGTCTATCGGTAATCAGTCTGTGGCACATTATAAATGAATTGTTTTTTTTTGCGTTTACTTGGGTTGTATGGCAATTCTTTATATAAAAAAAACTAATGGTTGGTTAAGAGAGATTTTGTTTGAAGCTATTGTTGGGGTTGCAAAGAACCGAACACTTCACGAGGAGTTCGGTTTTGGCTCATTAAATGCTCGACTTGTGATCGTTCATTAAGTAAACAAATTGACATCGAACTTATTAAATAAATCGAACTTGAACAATAATGTGCTTGACACCTTAGATTTGCAAATAAGCTCGTATAGTTAAATGTTCAATTTTTTTTTCCTTTTAAATCCTATATACATTAGTTTAGACCTTTCAATATAAGACTAAAATATTGAACTTGAGTTCACTAAATGAGGTGTATCATAATAAAAGTTAAGAGACCATACAGTTAATCTAGAAAAAGAGAAGAGCCAGACAAACTAAAGGAATTATTGGTGAATGTAGGAATGTTCGTGCATTTGACAGAATAAATTTTAGTTACGACGATTCTTGGTTATTGAAGTCCCCTCCTCAATCGTCAATGATGCCCTTATATATTGTCTGAGGTCCCTTGGATAATACGCAAGGGTTCGAGATGTTGTTGCATTAAATGTGAATGTAAGTGTTTCTGTAACGACACGTGCTTATTGTTCCTTTGGTCAGGCCTAGTGTTTGGAAAACTTGCTTCTCATCCACCATTCTAAGATCTTTCTAAGTGTCCCATGAAATAGTTGTAAATGTGTGAGGGGCCCTACTTGTGCTCTCGTCCACAATTGTCAGTCGTGTCTCGAGGATTGCTTCTCATAGTGAAATTATGAGATCGTACCTCTAGGCCGGTTGTGGAGGTTTTGAGAAGTGTTGCGAGGTTTTTGGTAAGTCGAGTGTTGTTTCTTGAGATTTGGTTGTCTTGAGGAAGTCTCAGAATTTTTAGAGGCTCGAGGATTGCTACTCAATGTTTGGTATACTTGAGGAACTCTTGGAATTTTTGCTCCTTGAGGTTTGGTGTTCCTAGGGTGAACTCGAAGTTTGCTTCTCGAGGTTTGGTGTACTTGAAAAAGACAGAATTTTTGAAAGTCGAGAATTGCTCCTAGAGAGATTTGATGTTCCTGATGAAGTCTCGGGACTTTTGAAACTCGAGCTTTGCTTCTCGAGTTTTGGTGGACCAGATAAAGTTCCAGGGGTTTGGGACTCAAGGATTGCTCCTTGAGATTTGGTAGTGGACCTGAGAAAGTCTTTGAGGTTTTGGTGGACTTGAAAAAGTGCCAAGATTTTTCAGAATTCGCGGATTGCTGCTCAGGATTTGGTGATCCTATGAGTGTCTCAGGTTTTTCTGGAGGTCTTGGTGATCTGTTATTTGTTCTTTGTTGCCCTGCTGAGTTGGAGATCTGGTTGGTATTTATCTGCTGAGTTGGCGACCTAGTATTTGTTCTTTGTTTGCTTGCTGAGTAGGCCTTTGCCTTTTTGTCAACTTATTTATTGAGTTATAATTTTGGTATATTTAGTTTCGGTTTCAAAAGTGGAGTATAGTTTAATCATCACAACTCACAAGCTGGAGGCTGGACGAATTGGATTGAGCAACACTTAGGTTATGTAAGCAAGTGTTGTGAGTATACTTTAATTTTGAGAAGCTTGTTGAAGTGTTTTGGAATATATGTATATATATATATATATGTGTGTGTGTGTGTGTGTGTGTGTGTGTTTGTAAAGTGAAATTGGATTGAACTGATTCTAAGATTCTTTGCATCTGTTGAACAAACTACTGGTCTCAAAGGTTTTAAAAAAAATTCTTAAAATCTGTTGTCGAAAACATAGAACGGGTTATTTATGGTTCTGATGTGGAAAATAATTACTTTAGAATGCTTTACTATCGGCTGGCGAAAATCATGACCCTGTTTTACATGATCATGAAATTGTTTAAATTGGCGAAAACCATCAACTAATTGTACTTTAAAATGCTTCACAACTGGTTCACCTAAACCATAATTCTGGAATTGTTTAAAATTGTCCAAAATGCTTCATAATTAGTTAGCAAAAATCATGAACCAGTTGCACTTGATTTGACTTTTTTTTAAATGCCTTACAATTGGTTAGGCAAAACATGATCAAGTTATAATGCACTTGAACCGACTCTAAAAATCTCTAATCGGTTCAAGCTAGTCAACTATTTTTCAAACTGATTTAATTTCTATCCAAGGGTTGGTGCTAAGCTTGTATCCATTTGCAATAATCTTAAATAAAATAACAAAATTGTAAATCTTAGATAAAATAACAAAATATTTTCAAAATGAGATTCCATAATATATGATATTTGTCGAAATGACATTACATGGTGTTGGTCGATAATATAGTGCTCGCTCATATATACCTTTAAAAATAACTTAGTAATAAAAATAAAGATGTAGGGAACTGTTTTAGAATTGAAAGGTCTAAGAATTAGTCAAACTAAAGACTCGAACATTGATAACATAATTATAGCACTTCGAAACAAAAGATTATTCAAAATAACCATTTTCACTACATATGATAGATAATATAAAAAGATAAAGAGACATATAATTAGTAGAATTAAAGTAAGTTGGAACAAATGCAAACAAATAAGAGAAAAAATCTAGTTGAGAAAAGATTCACACAGGCTAAAAGAAAAATGTATAGGACCATTATTAAACCAATTATGTTGTATGGAGTTGAGTGTTTGCCTGTCTTCATGTAACATAAACATAAATGAGAATGTTAAAAATGAATGAGTGGAGTAATTATAAGAGATAGTGTCACTAATGAAAGTGTGAGAAAAAAAGTAGGAGTGACACTCATTAGAAGATCTAGAGAAGTATCATCAAACCGAAGAGATTAGTTATTAGAGAAGATAAGAGATGTCAAGGGCATCCTGAGATAACATTAGATGAGGTTATTAAAAAGTTAAATATAATAGACGAAATGACATGTAATAAAAAATAGTAAAGATAGAGAATTCATGTGTTGGATCATATTCATATGAGATATGACAATAAAGACTTTTTTTTATATATATAAAAAAAAATTGAGGAATGTGAGGTCTAAAAGTTCAGCTTTAATCATCATAGATGAACCATTTTTGCGTATTTTGAAAGCAATCAAGTTGAGTTTTTCTTAATATTATTTCTCTAATTAGAAAGTGTGTTGTTATTTATTGATCGTGGGTATCATAAGATTTGTTAGAGAGTATCTCTGGTATGATTAGAGCATAAGGATTCATTCGAATTCTAAGCATGCACTTGTGGAAAAGTAAATTAAAAGAAGCAATTGCATCGAAGCAAATTAGTGTTTTGGTGATTTGAAGACACTTCATTTAAGGTGCTATTTGATAATTTAATATTTAATTTTTAATAAATTAAAATTTTATTTAATTAAGTGTATTTCATAACGCAATTTGAATATCGTTAAAAATAATAAATGAAATTTTAAGTGGCAAAATATCATTCATAACTCACTTAATATTGAAATTTAAAAAGATATGAAAAAGGATATAAAATTACAATTTTATCGCATGCCAGATCGACGAGAAGGAAAGGGCAATTTTATTCGCCAGTGGATTCCATTTTCCGAAACTCCATCTGAGATGAGAACAGTAACAGTCCCTTGAAAAACAAAAAGAAAGAAAAAGAGAAGAATTCTATATATTTATTTTAATATAAAATGAAGTCTAATTTTCACCACAATTATTTGAGGTATGAGTATTACCATCTTCGTTGGTTTCGTATCATAAACCCTCGGAAACTCTAATTTACCATGGAAATGGGTCATCTCCCTCCTCCGCACGACGAAGACGACGACCTCCGAGGCAACGGTGACCAACAGACGAACAACAGCAGAAAGTGCGACATCATCTCTAACTCAAAGGAAAAGAAGCCCAAGCTGCTCATAACCGAATTCGAAATCCAACAAGAGTTCGGCCACCATGAACCGGGTACGGCTCGAATCAACAACGGCAGCTTCGGAAGCTGCCCCGCCTCCGTGATGGCCGCCAAGAAGCGGTGGCAGCTCCATTTCCTCCAACAGCCCGATAATTTTTTCTTCAATCACCTCCGGAAGGGCATCCTCCATTCTCGAAGCTTAATCAAGAATCTCATCAATGCCCAGGACATCGAAGAAGTCTCGATAGTGGACAACGCCACCACAGCCGCCGCCATCGTGCTCCAGCACATCGGCTGGGCCTTCGCGGAAGGGCGCTTCCAGAAAGGGGACGCCGTTGTCTTGTTTCATTGCGCCTTCCAAGCCGTCAAGAAATCGATCGAGGCCTACGTCACTCGCGCCGGTGGGTCAGTGATCCAGGTCCAATTGCCATTCCCTGTTAATTCCAATGAACAAATCATCGACGAGTTTAGGAAAGGGTTGGCGAAAGGGAAAGGGAAAGGGAAATCATCAGGAAAAGTTAGGTTAGCCATAATTGATCATATAACGTCAATGCCATGCGTTCTCGTTCCCGTTCGTGAGTTGGTTAGGATCTGTAGGGAAGAAGGTGTGGACCATGTGTTCGTGGATGCTGCTCATGCTATTGGCAGTGTTCCTGTGGATGTGCAACAAATCGGGGCTGACTTTTATGTCAGTAATTTGCATAAGTGGTTTTTCTGTCCGCCTTCAGTGGCGCTTTTTTACTGCCGGAAAACACCATACTCGTCATCATCATCATTATCATCCAATTTGCACCACCCTGTAGTATCACATGAACACGGGAACGGATTGCCCACTGAAAGTGCCTGGATAGGGACGCGGGATTACAGTTCACAGCTTGTAGTCCCATCAGTTTTAGATTTCGTTAATAGGTTTGAAGGTGGTATTGAGGGAATTAGGAAGAGGAATCATGATGCTGTTGTTGAATTCGGGAAAATGCTGGCCACCGCTTGGGGAACCAATCTTGGCTCACCTCCGGACATGTGTCCCAGCATGATTATGGTCGGTTTGCCGGCAACTTTGGGGATTTTAAGTGACACTGATGCTTCCAAGTTTAGGACCTATTTGCGACATCGTTTTCACATTGAAGTTCCAATATATTACTATCATTCACGTGCAATTGAAGAAGAAGAAGATGCTGCTGAGGTTGGAGCCATTGGTACGGCTGGTTGTATTATAACAACAGCTTATGCTCGCATTTCTCATCAACTCTATAATACGGCTGGTGATTATATCAAGTTCAGAGAAGCAATCAACCAGCTTGTCCGTGATGGATTTACTTGCAAGATGTTCCCCCAAACATGATAAGGTATTATGCATCATAAGCTCAAACCATTTTATTATTCACCTAATTAATTAATATTCGGGATCAATGGATAATAAATCTAATTTTATTTTCTCACTAGCTAGTGAGAAACAAAATTGACATGTTCAATCTTAACTCTAACCACTTCTCTGTACAGCCCCCACATGATCATGATTTGCCTTGATAACCCATTCTAAATGGTTTGACCTTCCTTGTAGATTTCCAAATCAGATATTCGGACATGTAATGAACTCGTTAGATAATCAACGAAGACTACATATTATTAGTATGCTCACCTCACCTTGTACCTGTTTTATGTGTTATGATCACATGCTTTTAGTTGTTCAGCATTCTGCTACCATTTTGTACACTTAATTGTATGCATTTTTAAGAACCACGCCCTTAATGATCAAATGCAACAACGTGGAGGAACAGCTAAGTAAGGTTATAAGCTGTGGCTTGACCGTGAAATTCCATGTTACTCCAAAATTTTCAGAATCATTGAAATCCCCCACTCCTCCCACCAGCTTACCCTCAATTCTAATAAATTTCAAACATTGCCAAAGCCCTTGAAGAATCTTTCTGATATGGATTCCTAGACCAATGAGAGTGGCACATTTGGAGCTCCTTTTCCTTGGCTCTTCTTTGGGATTGCACATCCATGGCTCTTTGATTTAAGCCTTTACTAGCAGTTAGCATATTCTAATTTTTTATTTTTAAAAAAATGCTGCCATTGATTCTTCCCTCAACTGCGTGCTTGTATTCGAGATTTCATTTTTTTAGTTAGTAAAACAAAACATAGTAGTTTGTTTACAGTAGTTTGATTCCTTTTTCAACAATTGTTTTTCATTTTTAGAATCCTAGAAATTCAAATAATTGAAGTGACTAATGCTCCTTTAAGAATGTCCTAGAGACATTTCCTGCTTACTCACTCTGAATTTAGTTTGAGAAAACTAGAAAGTAGAAACTACAAAAAGCAGCATGTTTGCAAAACATTTCGCCATTCAATTCTCAAAACACAATTGTAATATTCAAGTGACATTGTGGGTCATATGTAACTGCATTAAAATTTTAAACTGAGCATGCATTAATGGTCGCTGATTCTTTGCCACCTCTTTTTTTCATTTTCTTTTTGAGATGTCAAACTTTATTTATATTTCTTTTTATCTTGTTTTTGTCTCTGTTACATAATCATTCCATTTTCTGGGACCTAAAGAGTTTGCTTTCTGATAACCATAGTTATATGTATTGGTCTAGTCTCCGTGACTAGTCTAATGGACTCAGCCGAGTCCGATACTCACAGATGCATTGGTGAGAATCCGAATCACACAAGACTCAGTGGAGTCCCTAGGGGCTTGATGGTGTGCATGGTCAAGAAATTACGACCAGTCTATAAGCAAATGCAATTTCTATCATAAATGCATCAAAGCTTGTCTTTGTAAAGCGTGGCTACAACTGTTAATTATGGTATTACTATAATATTGGATTAGAGTTTGTTGTATATTTCGGGTAAATTATTATGCTGACAAAGCTGAGGTGAATAGAAACCGTTATCCTGTTCTGTATATTGTGATATCTTCTAGTAGAAGAATTTTATTAATATATTATCGGCTTATTTTCCTTGTAAAATAATATTTTAATATTTTTCCTCAGAGTGGCTACTCTCAAAACCAAAGCCAACACTAATCCTTGTTGTCTTTGTCCTTGTGAACAATGACATGATGCGTTGATTGTTTTGGGAGCCTTTGAAAATAAATATTAAATTCCCGTTGGTGCGACCAATCTTTGTGGTGTCTCCTTCATGTTTACTAAGCTTGAAATTTTGTGGAATGTTGCAAAATAGTAGTCTAGAAATTTAGCTTAACTGGTTTTTAGTTATTAGTGCATAAATTTGGGTGAAGTTAAAGCATTAAAAGTGGATAGTAGCTATATATTTTCTTGTTTGGTAGTAGGACGACCTATGTAATGTTACCATCAGTTGGTTATTACTTCTCCTACTTATTAAATTAAAGGTTCTGATCCCTTGTTTCACTAGGGCATTCCTTATTGCTGCTGCCTTCATAATCGTGTCTTTCTCTATTTCAAAGTAAAAGTAGAAAGTTGAAAGTTGAGGTCCTCTGACTGCCAAAGTGGGTGTGCGAGTTTCAACTAAAGACAGGAAAAATGAAAAATAAATATACAGTACAATCTAAAGTACAATGAACTTGAGAGAGAATTGATTCTCTTCTATTCTTCTTCTTCTTCTTCTCTATTTGCAGTTTGCAACCAGTTTCAACTATTTTTACATCTGTTATTGATTGGACCATGCAATGGAATGGGTCCAGTAGTTTCAATTTTGCTCTTTCTTCTTCAAATAAAAAAGTAGTGACATATATATATATATATATTACCCTAAATCCCAACTAAATGTTAAATAAATGGCTGAGTGTTATTCCTTGCAAATGTTTAGTTGAGAAGTACATTTAAGCACTAATGGAGGTTCTTTGTGTATTGAAGTTGTCATATGGAAAGTAACAAATTTACAGATGTCATCCATGAAAAACCTAAACAATGAAGGCAGCCATTCTATTCTATTCAAAAGTAGAAGCAAATCCCAAAAATCTTACAACAGCTACATATGTTCGCACCACCACAAAATCGAACTAGCTAAATATGAGACACACAGACCTCATCCATGAAAAGAGAGGTTAGACATAAAATTTGATATTAGATTGGGCTATAATCAAACCCTGTATAGTTAGTTGCTAACACATGAGAGAAGCAAGAAAGACTGACTGACTGCTTGCTTGCTTGCTTTCAGCATTGTAGGTACCTACGAGAAGTTCAATGCCATTCTACAAGATATTACCGTTGGTTGGTATCTATTCTTCTGTTTTCAGTAGGAATACATACCACTGCATGCACTCCCTAGTTGTTGTCGGATAATCAATAATCAATAATCAATAATCAAATGTATGAATTGATAATTATACCCATTGTACTACTTTTTATTATATTATGTATTTCTTAATGTAAAATATATGCTTACTTGAAATGTCCCAAAAAGCCCCTCTCACTAGTTAGTGATGCCTGACCACCCACTTTTACTTATTTTAATCACCACTTTTTTCTCTGATACAGGTTGATACACCATAAACACACAAATTACATGTACGTACATACACGTACCCATCGACTTTGTTCCTCATCTTTTCTTTGCAAATATCTACCAATTCTCTTTTAGACCTAAATGTTTCAAACAATCATGACTATCCATCCAGACTTCATTTTCAAAACCTTTGACATACCAAGAAATTAATATGGTATTGTATCGTATCGTTCTTCCTTGGGAAGACAATGATCCTCTCCTGGTTTGCAACTTTTTTTTTTTCCCAAGGATGCTCCTGGATTGTAACTTGCACCTCTCTTACAATTTTGACCCACGTTGTCAATACAAGAGAAGACTCCCCAGACATCAATTTCGAGCCTCATCAATCTTGTGGTCAATTCAAAAAATGGTAGGTACCCTTGTCAGCTTTTCAGGTACAAAACTTGTTGATGTCATGATTTTTAGCACTTGGAAATTTCAAAATACCTTTAGAATGTTTGAAATGATTGAAATACCCCCCCCCCCCCCCCCCCCCCCCCCCCCCTTGACAGATTTTTTGTGGACAATGTTACCCTTCGTTACTTACTTCGTCCTAGAGAGAAAAAAACAAAAAAGAAATTGAGGAAGTGATATAGCATTTTCTAGAGAGAGAAACCTTATATATTTCTTTATCCTCACCTCATAATCCTCGATTAAAAGGTCCAATTCTAATCATCCCCAACATGGTTGTAATTTAAAAGAACAAGATGTAATTTAACAAAATGTAGCATGGTAATAAATGATTTATCAGTGGTGAATCCGAAAGAGACAAAAAAGAGACGTAGTGAGATAGAGATGATTCATCATCGTCATCATTCTCGCTTTTATTCCGTACAAATGGGGTCGGCTACATAAATTCTCTTTTTTCACTCTTTTTTTTTATTTTTATCATAGGTCATATTTTCTACTAAGATTTAATTTTTTGCAATCATTTCTTATCACTTCATTCTAAGTTAGTTTTGGTCGACTACTTTGTCTCTTACACTCTATGCAAATTAATCTTTCTCTTCTCATAGGAGCATCTATAAGTCAGCGTTGAATGTGCCCATACCACCCAAATCTACTTTCTCTTATTTTTTCGCTAATAGGCATCACACCTAGTCTCACCCTAATTCTTTGATTACTAATCTTATTTTTCCTAGTTACTCATAACATCCATCTTAACATCTGCATTTCTGCCACATGCATACGTTGTTCGTGTTTTTTTTAGAGCTCAACATTTCGCCCCATATAGCATAGTCAGTCTAATTATTGTCCTATATACTTTTCTTTTCAGTTTATTTGACATTCGTTTATCATATAAAACCCCACTAGCATCCCTCCACTTTGTCCAACCTATTCCAATTCCACTACTTACATCACCATTAATCTCTCCACCCTTTTATACAATTGATCCTAAGCATCGAAAGTGATTACTTTGAGTAATGCTTTGTTCTTGAATTTTTATTATTATATTATCATTTCCTATATCACTACTAAATTTACACTCCATGTATTTTGTTTTAATTTTACTAATTTTTAGGCCTTTTGATTTTAGAGCCGTTCTCCTAGCTTCTAATTTTATTGTTAAGGCTTCTTTAGAGCTTTCTAATATCACTATATCATTTGCAAATAGCATACCCCGTGGAAGGTCTCCTTGCAAGTCTTTCGTTATTTCATCCATTATAATCGTGAATAAAATGAATTTAGCGCCGAACTTTTGGTGTAATCTTACTCTTATGGACAAAACAATCGTCTCTCTACATATAGTACGAACTCTAGTATTAGAATCTTTATACATATCTTGAATAAGTTCTATAAGTTTTAAAGAAATATGTTTTCTTCGAAAGACCTACCAAATCTTATCTCTTGAAACTCTATCACATGCCTTCTCCAAGTTTGTAAAAACCATGTGTAAATCTTTTTCCTTACTTCTCTACTCCTCCATTAATTGCCTTAATAGGTAAATAGCCTCTATAGTAGATCTTCTCGGCATAAATCCAAATTAATTGTCAGACACGGTGCGTCTTTTCTTTAGTCTTTGTTCTATTATCCTTTCCCATAATTTCATAGTATGATTCATTAGTTTAATTCCTTTAATAGTTTTACAATTTTGTATATCTCTTTTATTTTTGTAAATTGATAATATAATACTTTTCCTCCACTCATTGGGCATTGCACCCTCCTCTAAAATTTTATTAAAAAAAATTGTTAGCTATTTAACTACTATTCTTCCTAAGATTCTCCATGCTTCTATAGGAATATTATTCGGTCCTATCGCTTTATTGTTTTCTATTTTTCTCAATGTGTCCTGTACTTCATTGCTATTAATTTTATGTATCATACTAAGATCAGGCTCATTATTCTCAATGTGTAATCTTCGATATTCTTCATTTAGGAGTTGTTGAAAGTAATTTTGTCGATGAGATAAAGTGATTAATATCCATTATTCTCTTAATAGGATAACTGTTGTAATGATCAATCTATTTTGTCATTAAAAGTTCGTTTGGTTAGACTGAAATTGATAGTAGAAAGTGAAAGTAAAGTGAAAGAAAAGAAAATTAAGTTTCCAACATGAATTTTGTTAGCGTGAAAAGTTTTAAGAAAGTTATGAGAAAATATTATTTTGTTAGTTTGGATAGCATTAAAGTGGAAAGAAAATAATTGTAGTTACCAAAATTGCTCTTATATTTTCAAATATTATAATAAATAAATAAATTTATGTTAAATCAATACCTTTTATACATCTGTTTATATCCAATTTTTTAGCAAACAAATTCAAATCACAAATATCATACATAAAAAATGTACTGTATATAACAAAGAAAAGGAATAAGTATGTTTTATAGAAGGAAGATGAAAATTGAGAAAAAGGAAAGCAAAAGAAATTAAGAATTTAAAATTTAAACATCCATGAAAAAAAGGTGAAGAAAAAATAACTGATAGAAACATGGGCATAATAGGAACTTAAAAATTAAAGACTTCTGGTTATTTTTGCGAAAAATATTTTAGAGGAAACCAACTTCTTACGAGAAACTTAGTTTCTTAAAAAAATTCTATTTCTTTCTATCCAACTCATAAAAAGTATAAATCTTTATATTTCTTTTCCTTTCCGGCTATTTCCATCTAACCAAACTCACCCTTAGAGAGAGGGAGAGAAAAAGAGGCAATTGGAATTTAGAGGCATTTTGAAAGCAATTGAATCAATAATTGAGGGAGCTAATTGGAGTTTACTGCTCGGCCGAAGCATACAAAATGTAGGTGGATGACTAATGAAGGAAACCAAAGCAAGGCAAGCTTAATACAATTTATGTTACGCCCCGATTTTTAACACTCGAAAAGGTATAAGAAATGGAGTGATTAATAAGAGTCAAACCAATTCACTCTCATGATCCTTTCAATTCCTGAAACTTATCTTGAACTGAATCTCATCCCATTGAAAAGAGGATTTAAAAATACTCAATTTTAAAGTATATAAAAAAAATCACACTCAATTCTAATTTAAAACGAAAGAGTTATGTCCATTTGAAGTTAGGACAAAATCTGTCAATACATACTCTGAATAATAGGGTGCACGTGTGCCTTTTAGGCAACCTCCTGCGACTGGACTTCTCAATTAAGGCGCACATGCACCTTTTTGATAGTAGTAGTTCCTACACTCCACCATTTACCAACCAATCTTCAATCCCTTCGAACCAACCATCCCAAGTTGTCCGAAACTCATCTAATACCATCTATATCAAATGTAAATGAAGACAATATCATAAAATATTGAACGTAATTCAAATCATATCCAATTTACATTCATCCCAAAGGGTATAACTTGCCCATATTATACATCTTTGAGGAAAAGAGAGAAAATTCAAATAAGGAACAATATACATATACAACACGTTTGTCCATAGTCCAATTATACTTGTTCCACATAAATTTTCAACTTCTCCCAAAATAAATTAACACGGCATACATAGTCCAAAATGTACAAAAGCTCAAAAAAAGGTCCAAGTATTTCCAACAATAGCACTTCTAAGCTTCATCCACGGCCGATAACTTATCTGAAATGTTTGGGGGAGAGGTGACCGATCACGCGTCCAGTAAAAATGCCCAAACCCGACTCACTCTGGGTCCCACACCCGTACCCCAAAACTCATAAAAGTCACATAGACCATAATCTCACACTTAATCATAATTAACAAGTAATTTAAAGTTAAAGAAAATTTCGGAGCTCTACAATTTAAGGTCTCAGGCGAGATGTATAAATAATGCCTTTAAAAATGACAAGACAACAAGAGTTGGAATCCTATATTGTAAATTTTGTGTAATTTTTGCTCATCTTCTTATCTATCAAATTAGTAATATAAAATTTCATATAAAGCAGAGGTTGTCAACATCTCATTCTAATATACTTAGAATCATTATGTTAAATTATATGATATAAATGCAAAGGGCTCACCATGAAAGCTCATTGGACATTCGTTAGGGATGGATTTGGGTTTCAATGTGGTTCAGAGCCTCACATAGAATTGGTTGTGGGCTTCACACCAAAGGTATAAAATACGTTGCTATCATATTAATAAACTCAATCTTACCATGTTAACTAGGGGTGCATATGATTTGGTTCTGGATCAAACTGATCCCTACAGTATTAGAGATATTGGAATAAATCAAACTATTAGAATTAGTGGAACTGAGCTGTAAATGATCGGTTCAGTTCGGTTCGGTTCTACGATTTTAGACTTTTTGACATATATATGCATACATAGATAGCAATCAAATGAAAATCAAAATCTAATAGATATACACTTTGGCAGGTCAAAGATTCCTTATAAAGAACCACCTCCAAGGATGTCAAGCCAAGCACTTCGAATCACTAACACCGGTAATGGACTTCCTATCCAAAGTTCCCCAGAGACAAATTCCCTCCTCATTTCACGACGAAGGCTCAAAAGTGGAGGTGTTAGAGGATTAGGAATGTACTTGTTTTCATTTTAAGAAGGTTATTAATGTCTTTTTATGAAGGTAAGGGCAAATTTGTCATTAAATCAAATTTTTTTTGTGAGGGATTGGAATGTTGTTGATCACACTCACCAAATCTGATAGTTACACTGTGATATTAGTTATATTTTCGACTATCATGTAATTAAACCTAAGAAGTAAAAGTGTAATTCAGAAGCCATTCATATACGTGGGTCACAAAAAATATTGCAGTAACTCCGTTCGGTTTAGGAGTGAATACATTACTGGAACTGTCGAACCGGAAATGGGATTCAAATATTCAATCTGTGTGATTTGGTTTAGTTTCATTTGGCTAACGCTTCGGTTCGGGTCAAAAAATAAGCAACCGGTTTGGGTTGGATGGGTTCCGTTCGCGAGCTTGACGGAGTTTAATTTTAAAAAAGAGAGTCGAAAAGAATGAATCTTTTTACGGGGTGGAGCGAGCGAGCTCTGGTGCGCAGTGCATCACTTTGTTTAGGGTTTATTACTTACAATTACAGTTTATTACATAGGCGAAAAGGAAGGGACAGGCCTGTTGAAGATGGAAAATCGTCGATGCAAATTCTGGCTCCCCAAGAAGAACAGATTCTGTGCAAACTCCCCTCTCAACAATTCCTCCTTGTAAGTTCTCTCTCTCTCTCTCTCTCTCTCTCTCTCTCTCTATATATATATATATATATATATATATGTATATATATATCTTCTTTTTGTTCGCTCATTGATATGTAATCCCGGTGGCTTAGGTTCTGCGGGAACCACACTACGAGATCCGTTGGTCAGTGGATTCCATGCCCTATGGATCCTTCTCAGTAAACCCTTCCTCTGTTTTTCACTCTTTTGATTTTGCTTTTGCTTTTTCTTTCTTTGGGCTAGTTCCCCTGGGAAGAGGGGGAGATGAAGGCCAGTGTGCCCGTGTTTTCACACATTTTATGTTGTTTGTTTTTTTCATGACTTTGTAGCTCTGTTCTTGAAGAAAATCTTGAAGGACATCTTAAAAAAAGATGCCCATTTCTGAAACACGTTCAATCCTTATCACTCCAACCTTTCTACCAAAAGGGCATCAATGGCGGCAGAGACGATGAACCCCAAACACTCAGTCCCAAACATCATGTGCCACCATCCCCCACTAATTTATCTTCTGCCTCCTTCGATAACATCACCTCTCAAACAAAAAGGAATGCTGTATATAGCATGACTGTAGCTCAATTCTCCAAATTGATCTGTAAAATTGAGTCTGTCCATGCATCAATATCTAAAGATATTCGAGACTCATACAAGATACCGGAAGCTTGTCATATATGGATTAATCGAGAAGTAGACAGGTATGTAAAAACCGACCCAATCAGTTTATTTCTGTTGGGGTTGTTTGATGTCGTAAAACATAATACGGTTCCTCTTTCAGGAAATTGCCATTTCAAGAGAAACATGTTCTGCAGCAGGCATCAATTCTTGGTAACTTGGAAGAATATGGGGTGTTGAAGACTTCTGGTGGGGATATTATAAAAGATCAGAGCGACTGTCATGTCCCATCTGGGAATTATGCTAATGTACCTGCAGTGGTTGAGTTTGGGGCTGGGAGAGGGTACTTGACACAAATGCTTGTTGATTGCTATGGGATCAGGAAAGTCTTTCTGGTCGAACGAAAGTCCTACAAGCTTAAGGTCAGCTCATTTTGCACAATTTTTTACTTCTGCAATCTTTTATCCATTCTTTCTTTCATTTTAAACTTTTACATATTCTTAATGAAGTAAACCACAAGGCAGAGGATTGGAGAAAATAATTGATAAGAATTTTAAGATTCACTGGCACCCTGATCTTAGATTGACCTGTTCTTCATTTTCTTGTTAATGACGTGTAAATGCTTCTTCTAGGCTGATCGAAGTTTGCGTCAAAAAGAGAGCTTGATATTAGAACGTTTGAGAATTGACAGTAAGGTTTTTCAGAATCCTGTTGTTTGGAACAATTTTTTATGGTTCTAATACAATATCTTTCATGATTTTTTGATTGTTTTCTTATAAATACAGTGAGCAGAAATGATTGGATGCACTTGCAAAATGATCGACATTATTTTTTCTCTTAAACAAAAAATAAAATAAAAATGGTCAATATTAATGATCATATATAAAGTAAATGAATGCAAAGGTTCTTTGATGCTTATATGGTATGGGTGCACTTTCACGATGATCAATATTACATACTTAAAGACTCCCTTAGCGAGGTCAAGGGATGTATTGCTACCAGATCCAAGAGTTGCAAAGATGAATTACTTGCAAAATGCATTTTCAACAAAATTTGAGAAAAGAACGACAAAGAAAGGCCAATAATTGCTGAATGGTTAATGTAAGAGCTCAATTAGAGTGAGTTTTAGGATTTAACAAACCCAAGGGTATATTCTTTTTATATCTATTTAATTTTTCTAAATTTAGTTGGAAGAGTAATTAAAACATGCCTTAAGAAGAATTTATAACAATAAAGCAGGTTAACTTAAAACGAAAAGAAAAGTAGTTGATGCACTGGGTATGGATGGTCTTTGTGGTAAGCGCAGTTGGCCTTCTAGATGCTCCAATTCTCGAGCTTTAGTCTTTTCTTTTGGTTAACAAGCAGGCTGAGCTTGAACAAATAGTATAGGCTAATTAAGGCTTGTTGAAGATGAATGATTGTGGTATTGTTTGACTTTTTTGTGTGTGTGTGTGTGTGTGTGTGGGGGGGGGGGGGGGGGGGGGGGGGGGGTGGTTGGCTTGGGGAGGGGGGGTTGTTTCAAGTTATTGTCTAAGTTTATTTTATTTTATTTTTTAGAACTTTTTTAAGATAAGCAAAAGAAAACTCTTGTGAAGTTTTATTGTATTCTTGTTTAGATCTTAAGAATACTTGACCACTGTGGTGCTATGTGAAGACTAATTACCGCCAAAGTGGATGATCAATTCTAATAATTCCTAAACACTGCCCGAAAAAATCAACAAAAAGATCAGGGAAGCCAAATCACTAAAAGACCTGAGCTGAATATTAAAATGAGGGACATGTGCCTAGCAAGAGGGAGAACTCAACAGTTGAGAAGGAACATGAATTATACGTATCAAAAAAAAAACCGAAGGAACATGAATTCTGGAAGGCCAGACCAGAATAGGAGAAGAAATGAATGGGACAATAGGGAACCAAAGCAATTTCCAGACAGGTTAAGTGGTTACTGGTTGGTTTAGACTGGGGGAAGAAAGATAAAGCTACCAACATGGATTAATTACAAAAGGATGGCCAGTTGCTGAGAAAACACATGCACATAACATTATTTGTTCTTTTTCATTCAGTCAATTATTTTATTTCTTGTGGAAACTTTGACTTTCAATCATCAGTTATTTTCTGGTAACACTGAGGTAATTACATCTCACGAAGGAATATTCCTTGTATTCCTCATTGTTTGACTGATTCTGGCCAAATTGACTGAATTAGGAGAAAGTTTTTGTAAGATCTTGGTTATAATCAAATAGGGCCAAATAGTCCTCCAAAAGCAAGTGAGAAATAATAAGGATTTAAGAAAGATGGTTATACAGTTATATGTTAGGTTGCGGAATTCTTTGCTTGGGATTGGAACAAAGAGTAGATTAAAGCTCACATAAGATAAAAACTGTTAGGTTGGCTCAAATTCCTATTGTGATTATATTTTCATTATAGAGTTGTATCTTGTTAGGTAATTTCTTAGTAGGCAAGTCTTGGTCTCAACAAAGGAAAGTATTTGTTAAGCAAGTCTTGGGCTCTAAGGAATTGTAATCCGTGTCCACCAAGGAATTAGATTTTGGACTCTATAAATAATTACCTATGTTATAGGTTGAGATAAGTGAGAAGAAAAGAAGCAATACTCTCATTGTATTTGAGAGGTAACTCTCATTGTTTTGAGAGGGCAACTTTTGCATAGATACTCTCATTGTTATTGAGAGGACACTTAGAGAGAAAATTATTGTTTAGAATTTGTGATTTCCTTTTGAGTAAGATTGGGTGTACAAGGGTTAAGGGTTGAGAGTTGAGTGTACTCTTGATACAAGTCTTCAACTTGTACTATTACAATCTATATAGTGAAATCGGACTCTCCGTGGACGTAGGCTTGTTTAGCCGAACCACGCATAATTCTTGGTGTGTTCTTGCAATTTTCTTCGTGCTTGTTTACTTATTGGTGGTTTGTGATTGGGGGCTTGTTTCTCAACAAATTGGTATCAGAGATTCAAGGTACATACAATGTGTTTGATAAAAGTCTTGCCTAGATTTTTCTTTATAATATGGGTGTTGTTCGTTTTGGGAACTTGTGACAATCATGGCCGGTAATATTGCTACACAATACAAGGTGGAGAGATTTGATGGTAAGGTTCCTTCAGTTTATGGCAAAGGAGGGTGAAGGACATCCTGGTTCAACAAGGCTTAGCGTGGGTGTTGAAAGGGAAGGTGGAAAGTTGGAAAAAATGTCGGTTGATGATTGGCAGGATATAGAGTCAAGGTGTGTTAGCACTATTCGACTCTGTATTGAGGATGTTCTCACAATTTACTAAGGTAACACTCTTACTTAACATGAGTGATTTTTAGATTTACCTAAGTTGCAGTGTAATTTAATTTCCTTGAGCCGGTTGGACTCCATGGGCTACAAGTGCTCCATTGCAGGGGGAGTCGTGAAGATCACCAAGAATTGTATGGTATTAATGTGAGGAGAACAAAGTGGAGGTTTGTATCGTCTGGTGGGGAGTGCCAATGGCACTTAGACATCCATTGTGGATAGGAAACGAGGTGCAATTGGTAACAAGATCTTGAGATGTGTTTCGTTTGATTTATCGAAGACACGGGTTGCACGTTTCCGGACAGACGTAGGTGAGATGGAAATTTCTGCTTGGAGAAGGGTTATATCGAAGCCCCCTTCTAAAGTCACTTAATAGTGTTGACTTGATACAACTGCATGTATATATTGGTCGTGTGAATCAAGGGGAGTATTGTTTCATACTTGATTTGGGTTATTTAGCTGGAATTTGGAAGGCTGATGGATCATTTGTGGATTTACAGACGGGAGTCTCGTATATTGAAGACTTATCAAAATTTTTGCCAGGGAGGAAATTTGTTTGGTTGGCTCAAATTTCTATTGTGATTAGGTTTCCATTATAGAGAGTTGTGTCTTGGTAGGTAATTTCTTAGTAGGCAAGTCTTGATCTCAAGGAAGGAAAGTACTTGTTAGGCAGGTCTTGGGCTCTAAGGAATTGTAATCCTTGTCCACCAAGGAACTGGATTTAGGGCTCTATAAATAGTTACCTCTATTATAAGTTGAGATAAGTGAGAAGAAAAAAGGCAATACTCTCATTGTATTTGAGAGGTAACTCTCATTGTTTTGAGGGAGCAACTCTTGCGTATAGGTAATATTCTCATTGTTATTGAGAGGACACTTAGAGAGAGAATTCTTGCTTAGAATTTGTAATTTCCTTTTGAAAGAGATTAAGTGTATAAGTTGAGAGTTGAGTGTACTCTTGATACAATTCTTCAACTTGTATTGTTACAAGTTATATTGTGAAATCGGGCTCTCTGTGGACGTAAGCTTGTTTAGCCGAACCACGCATAATTCTTGGTGTGTTCTTGCAATTTTCTTCGTGCTTGTTTACTTATCATCATATCGTAATATTTGGTGGTTCGTGATTGGGGGCTTATTTTTCAACAAGAACTAATTCTAGTGTTGAAGATTGAGGCATCACAGATGGGATAGAAGATCTCAAGGGAGTGGGTTATGATCAAAAATGTGGTAACTTTTTAGGGGGGGCAGAGTGGCAGTGATGGGAAAAATTCAGGATAATCACAAGGTTACTATTGTCCTCATTTCCCTAAAGTTATTCCTCATGAGGCAGGTAATCATTCCCTATTTACAAAAGCTTCGGTGGAACTATGTTAGGACCGTGCCTCATAATTTTTTTTTTGTAACTCTATTTAAAAGAGTCCTATATTTAGTTGAAATTAAATTTTTTTTTTTTGGGAAACCCCTATTTAATAGGGCTTTATGAATAGTTTAAATAAAAAATATTTAAAAAGATTTTATTAAAAAATTAAAAAATATTTAACACGTGGTGCCCAAAAGTTCATAAATAATACCATTTTGGATTCCTTTAGGCTCTACCTTTGAAATCCACATTTAAAGAAACAATTAGAAAAATAGAATATATACCATATGCTTCTTCTCCTCCTCATTTTTCCATTTTTGATTCAATGTTTTTTTGTCTGTTTATATGTATATGTGTGCCAAAACTAGATTTTTTTTGTTTCATGGGTTATGAAATACTTTTGTTCATAAATGATCTTATCCTAAACTTTTTATATTAAAAATATATATAAGAGTTCTATTATAAAAAATATATTATTGGTTAATGTTTTCTAAAAATTTATTTTCATGCTTCTAGTTCCCTCCCAAGTAAATAATTCTGGGTCTACCCCCTGTACAAGAGTATGAGAGTGTAGAGGAAGCTAGCTGTATGTCACATGCCAGACGCTTGTCGCCAGCCCAATAGCTTTAAGCTTCTAGGTGGTGCTATCTACCCCCTTGTAACCCAGAACCCAGCTTTTTCCTATCTGACGTGAGACATGACACTTAGCTAGCATACCATTTTCACAACACTCATCATCAGCAAGGCTGTTGAATAGTTTAATATGGTCTGGATCAATGTTGGGTAGTGGAAATGAAAGAAAACCAAAAATAAAATAGGATTTAAGGTCATGACAGTCTAATCGAAGTGGTAGTTTTGAGAAAAGTTTGTCAGAAATAGTGATAACGATTATGATGTTTATAGTCTGTCAAATCTTTATGTTTTTGTTCCTGTGTGAGGTAGCGCCATGTTGGAGTATTTTTATCTTGGTTTTGTTTCACTTGTATTGGAACTGGGAAGCTTACTGCTACCATTGATAACTTTCATTAAGATTGTAATAGTGCAACTACTGCTTGCGTTTAATTTTTTTTCTTTTTTAAAAGTTGTAATTTTAATTCTAATAAGATTGGGAATGTCCACAATACAGCAATTGCCACCAAACATGATTTATGCTAGTAAAATGACACTTACAATTTAAAGAACTTTGAAAAGGAAAAAATAATAAATAATAAATAAAATCACCAAGTCTCTTCTTCTTTTGGATTTATTATAATGAAGTTTTTCCTACTAAAAAACCTTCCTACCAAAGGACTTTTGGCATCAGGAAGCTCCTTACGCTACCCAAATTACTTTAAAGGTTAGCTTTGTCCACTTTTACTAATATTTGTGGGGTCAAGTGTATTTGGTTCCTAGAAAAATACTTGCTCCTGGATCACCTCCAAATTCATGCAACATACATTGCAATTTTTTATCGCGTTTCAATGTTCTTCTTGATATAAGGATTATTTTTGGGAGGCCAGTTTGCTTGCAATTTTCATACTTCCTACTACCTTTTTTACATTATAGCATTCACTTATTGCAGTTGAAGATTTGAACTTGCATGCTATTAAATCTTTGCAAGGAATTGCTTACTTGGCAATTGGTAAACATCTTTGTGGGCCTGCAACAGGTAATTACAATCTCAGTTCATTTATCTCGTCCTCAAACTTTAAAGTTGGAGTGTGTAGAGATCATTCTAGTTGATCTTAATATCTATTATTTGCTTACAAATATACCACTGCATCATCCATTATTTGCTGCAGATATGACCCTAAGATGTTGTCTCGCGGAACATTGTAATGAAAGTAACGTTTCACAGTGCAGTTCTGGTTGTTACCTGAGAGGCATGGCTATAGCAACATGTTGCCATCATCTTTGCCAGTGGAAGCACTACATAAGTACTCACTTTATCTAGCCTCCAACCAAATCTATAATAGTTGGCTAAATAATTTGTTATGTTCTTCAATTTTCAAGTAAACTTAATAACTTTGGTTGCCCTGCAGATAAGATATATTTATCAAATCTGGGTATTACCAAGGAAGATTTCCATGCAATAACATGGTTCACAAGCTGGGCAGTAGACGCAGACCATAGTTCAGATCTCTCTGGTGAAGTTGATTGCCGATCAAGTCTAGAAATCATGTAATTTTTAGCGATCAATCCCAAGTGAATGCCATCATAACATTTATTTGTAGGAATTGCCCGAGGAAATTGTGATATTCCTTCAATTGTCCAACCTCTACAATAAAGTGACTGCTCTTTTTCTTTTTAATTGGTATTGAACTTCTGGGTTGACATATTTATTTTTGTCATGTTTTAGCAGGGGGGTGGAAGAATGTGGCAGGGATCCATGTGGAGCTGAAGAAGTTTTGAGGAATATGAGGGCTGTGGAGAGGGCAGTGCTGGGTTTCATGTGCAAGGATATCATTGACATGGGGAGGTTGATGTGGATGAAGGAACGTGGGTTAGAAACTCAGCTTGTCAAGTATGTCCCATCTAACATCTCGCCTGAGAACCATTTGCTAATTGCCAGGTGGGAACAATAACTTGTAAGATGCCAAAATTTGTTGTATTTAGAGTTGTATGATTGACATTTTTGCTGTGAAATTTTGATAGATTGGACTTAGATTCTACTTCAACATTAAGTTAAAAAATAAACACAGTTGAAGATGGATTTTGAATTATAGAACCTTTGTTGCATATCCTAGCTTCATTGACTATGTTCAACTGCTGGATGTTTGGTGGTGTTAGTTGATGATACCAGTGTTTTAAGGTTGTACGGCAAGGGTGTTGGGTTTGTGGATGAATGTTCGAGGCAGAGGGTTGGGAAGGCTTGGCCTTATGTTTCAAAAAAACTTTGCCATCCTAATAATCATAGCTAGTAGTAAAGAAGAGACATGGATCAATTATTTTGAATGACCTACAGATTATCAATTACTATGATGATGTTCTTCCAATTTGATACGGAAAATTGTATAGATATGCTTTGATAAGAACTAAAAAGATAAGGGGGAGTAGTATTTTTACTGATGTGGCTAGCCCAATAGCAAGGTATAATGCTGGCAGAATAGTTACATTTTTATGAATATTTTTATAATTGAATTTTTTGTAAAAATTTTAAAAAACATATTTTTAATTGTTTGTTTGTGTCTATTTTTCTAACCATTCATGTTTTGATTTTTTTTTTTCATGAACATTTTTATTAACATAAATATAAAAAAAAATAGATATTGCATATTTATATATGGGCGTTGAAGAAACACAAAAAAAAATTTGTCTGACTTAATATACAGAGTCAGATGGACCTGGAAAAACCCAAAATAAAACAAATAAAGAACAAAATAAAAATAAAAAGACAACCTTTAGTGTAAATGTTATGTTTATATTTAGATATTAAAAAACCTTTAACGTGTAAAACTGGCAGCAATGAGATGAGTAAAATTGTGCTACTTAGGTTAGGTTAGGTTAGTTAGTGGAGTGGTATTTTTGTTTTGCACGCCTTTCCGCACCATCGAAACGTCATGCCATAACAACATTCACATTTATTTTATTTATGGAAGGAAATTCATTTCCAAAAGGAAAGGAACATCCCAATCTGTCTGCAACCTCTCATCCTCTTCTCAACTTTTTTCTTCTTTCACTCAAGCTCAAGCTCAAGCTCAGGCTCAGGCTCAGCTATGGACCCCAAAGGAACAATAGTGTTCACCACCCTCGGCATACAACACTACGGATTCGACATCTTCACTCTCAAACTTCCCTCTCCCTCTAATGATCTCAACACCCAATTGGGATCCGAACACCGCCTCACTGACGGTCTTTCCGTTAATTTCAACGGTCAATTCGTGGACGAGGACCAAACCACTCTCGTCTATGTCTCCGAGAGAACCGGCTCCTCTCGAATCTTCTTCAACCGTCCCGGATTTGCACAACCGGAGGAGCTACTACCGTCGTCTTCTGAATTGGGAGATAGCAGCAGCAGCAGCAGCCACGACCGTCCCATCATTAAGAACGGACGTCTCTACTTTGTCTCCTCCTCCGCTCACCAACATCATCAACCGCTCAAAAGCTGCTCCGCTGTTTACTCCGCCTCCCTCCTCCATCACAACCACAGGAAAGAAATAGTCCGCCTCACACCATACGGCTCCGTTGACTACAGTCCTGCTGTTTCCCGCACCGGCAAGTTCATTGCCGTCGCGTCTTACGGGTCTCGCCTTTGGAATACTGCTTATTTTCACGACCTCCACACCGATATAGTTGTTTTCCCAGAATCCGACCCCGCGAAGCGTGTGGTCGTCTGTCAACACGGTGGCTGGCCCACTTGGTCAGGCGACTCTACTATTTACTTCCACCGCCAAGCCGACGATGGATGGTGGAGCGTTTTCCGACTCGACTTGCCCCATGGTTTGGAGGCGGATTCCAGCGACGTCGCAAACACCCCTTGCCGCCGAATCACACCTCCGGGTGTCCACTGCTTCACTCCCGCGGCTATGCACCATGGTAACCGGATCGTCGTCGCCACTAGGCGGCGTGAAAGTAGCTTCCGCCACATCGAGATCTTCGACGTTGACTCAGGGGAGCTCCACCCCGTGACACAGTCACTGAACCCGAGTTTCCACCACTACAATCCCTTCGTGTCTTCCGAATCTGGTTTTATCGGTTATCACAGATTCCGAGGTGACTCAGCTGCTGGTGATTCCATTATCCCACACCTAGATCCCGTAATCTCACCAATCAGAGGACTGCGAATGCTGAGAATCAACGGAACATTCCCGACGTTTTCTCCAGCCGGTGATCTGATCGCATTCAATCACGACTTCGATTCGAATCCCGGGATAAAGATTGTAAAATCGGACGGTTCAAAGAGATGGAACCTGTTGAAAGGCAGAACAGCGTTCTACAATTCCTGGAGCCCAGCGGAGAAGAACGTGATTTACTCATCGATCGGACCCATCTTCGAGTCGGTAAAGGCAACAGTCCAGATTGCGCGGATTTCATTCGACGACCCAGCAGCACTTGATTGTGAAGACATCCCTATCCGTAATATAAAGATCCTGACGAGAGAGGATACAGGAAACAACGCGTTCCCTTCGTGCTCGCCGGACGGAAAGTTGGTGGTCTTCCGTTCCGGTCGATCGGGGCACAAGAACTTGTACATAGTTGACGCCGTTAATGGGGAATGTGACGGAGGAGGCCTCATCCGTCAGTTGACTGAGGGCCCCTGGATCGATACGATGCCCAGCTGGTCCCCTGACGGAGAAGTGATCGCATTCTCCTCCAACAGACATAATCCCGGTAACGTGGACGCCTTCAGCATATACGTGATCCGACCTGACGGCACCGATCTACGCAGGATACACGTGGCGGGGGCCGAGGACGTGGATAGGGAGAGGATCAACCACGTGTGCTTCAGTGCGGACAGCGAGTGGCTGTTGTTCACGGCGAACTTGGGGGGCGTGACGGCAGAGCCGGTCTCCATGCCCAATCAGTTCCAGCCCTACGGCGACCTGTACGTGGTGAGGTTGGACGGGAGTGGGTTGCGGAGGCTGACGTGTAACGCCTATGAGAACGGCACACCAGCGTGGCACCCGGTAACTTTGTGTCAGTCTCTATCTCTATCTCTATCTCTATCTCTATCTCAATCTCAATCTCAATCTCTATGTCTATCTGGAGAGGAAGAAGTAGTAGTTGTTGGAGATAGGTTGAAGGGTGAATTCCAGGAACCACTTTGGATCCGTTGTGATTTTTAATTTTGGATCTCTCTCGCAGCTCATTGCTTGATTCAGTTACCCTCCTCCTCCTCCTCCTCAAGCTTCATTTATTTATGTTTTGATAAGATTTATTATATTATATATATATATATATATATATATATGCAATGCTATGAATTTGGTTTGATTCTCTTGTCTTGCAATATAGTAGTATTGCTGAGGGTTTCATTTTCCAATAATGGAATGAGAAAGCAATTAACAGTGTGTTTTGGAATGCTTGTAATCTAAAATGGAATTCATGGTGTTTGAAATCAATGAAATTTAAAATCAAATTGGGTTTAAATCTCAAAATATACACAATTGAGGGCTTGTAGTCTAATCATATTTCCTTTTACCAATTAAATGTATATATATATATATATATATATTAAAATTGGTGCAATTCGAAATAATAAGAATAAAATGTAAATTGTGTTATTAATAGTTGTACTTTAATCCTCACTCCCTCTTCCTATTTTGATTTTCTTCTAACTGTTGGTGAATCTTGTCGGAACCTCTTCTGGTGTAAGGATCCGTGATGCTTGGCATTATAAATAGGGGCGGGGCACCCAAACAAGATAGAGAGGCAAGATCTTCTGGAAGTCACAAAGAAGAAAACATGCTAAACTTCTCTTGATCCTTTCTATTTGTATTTGTATTTGTATTTGTATTCAATACAAGTTTTTATTAATATTTTATTGTGCCTCTAGACCCCCTGCCTCCTCCTACAATCTGTCTAGAGGAAGCCAATGTCCTTCCACTCTTCATTAATTGTTGAAAGCCAATCACAAGAATTTATTACTTTTCTAAATGGTGACCATTAAGTGATATGTCTGTAGGTTGTTCCGTTCCGTTCCGTCTCGTCTAGCTTCTGGAATACAGAGGGGAAAAAAAATGGGGTGGGGGTGGGGGGGTTTGGCAAGTCTCAAATGTAGAAGAGAAGAGGGAACAGGGAGAGCAAGGTAGCATTGGTTGTGCTCCACCAGCTTCTGAAGTAAGGGAAGCTAATAGCTATAGCCCCTGGATGGAATCTAATCGATTGATATAAATCATTTAAATGAAATTGAGAAAATTGATTTGATTATTCATTTCCAATCAAGGTACCTTCCAAGCACCAATGATTTTTTTATACAAGGGCACTGGCTGATTCCCTAGAGTTTGAACTATTGTAATGGATTTCTTGACTCCCATGCCCAACCCCCACTTTCTAAGTCATAAAAGAAGGTAAGTTAAAATGTCAAATCTTATTTTCTGTAAATATAACTTGAAACATTCTTTATATTTGAAGTATGCACAACAGAACGAATGACAACAATGTACAACAGTTTGTCTCCCATAAATGCTACATTATGTTACATAAAAACCCACAAGCAAATGTGGAATTTTCAATTATCTACAAAGGACAGTGTCCACGTGTCTGACTATTTGCATTTCCAAAAGTTTTCTCGCTGCTGTAGCACAGATAGAGGAACCCATCCTCGTCCTTGAATGATTCATACACAGATTCCATCAAACTGGCTGCAGATAACAGAATTTTAAATAAAAAAAAAACTGTCAGACATCATTAATAATGCAAGAGAATTCCTAAAAGATAATTTTTAAGGGAATTTTACATGTTTGTGGCAAGGTATTCTGGACAAATACAAAAAGAGCTTTTCCTGGAGCCAGATGAAGCCGGCCACTCAAGATGTGAATGAATTGACCAACAGGCATGTCTCGGGGTACCAGGTATCTATTGTCAGAAAAAACCAAAAAAATGATAGAGAGATGTTCAAACTAAGTTATTCAATTTCCTTGAGAAAAGTGAAGCAGTAGAAGAAATAAAGAGTTTGAGCTCAAACACAAGTCATTCAATTTCCTTAAGAGAAGTGAAGCAGTAGAAGAAATAAAGAGTTTGAGCTCAAACATAATTGTTTACAAATAAACAACTAAAAGATCTTCTGAAATTTAGATAGGATTCCAGGTGGATATTCATTAAACATCCAACCTTTAATAATAAATCATAATTCTATGGCGATAACAACCCAATGTAACATGTACTGGGAACAGTAATCAACAATCGCATAGTTTAAATGGTGATAAGAAGGTATACCAGCAATTTGAACAGGAAAGAAAAAGAGAACATGTGATTACAGCATTAATGCCACAGCAGCACCTTTTTAAGTATCTCTAGAACTTAAGCAAATGCAACTTCCCATATAAAACAGACCCAACGTCCAGACCAGATAACACCAAGTTGGGAAGATTTAAATAAAAGTAAAAAGAGGTTTGGGCAAAGTGAAGATATGTCTTTGATGTGTCACGAGTGTTGATACTCAAAGACTGAAGCACTTTGGTCTACACAATATTGCCGCATGGAAAGGACAATAGATTTATATTTATGTTCCAACTAGGACACACTTCTTCCATAATAAAAATCATAAGTAGAAAAAATTACACTCCTCTACCAAAATAATCAACAATCAGTTGGAATTGATTTAAGAAACAGGAATAGAATTCAAAAACAAGAGCACAATAAAAAAAGGAAATCTAGGTGTGCATGCATCTAATCCCTATTGTTTGGTGAATGAATCATAACAGTGTTCTTAAGAGGTACAGAACAAGATATCAAATTGGAACTCAATATCCATATATACTAATATAACAGAATAGAGTGAATTTTTTAAATAACAAATACTGTTCTTAATACTTACAATTTTGGGAAGTTAAGGGGACACAGAACTTACTTTTTCTTTTCCATCTCAGGGAGATCAGTTTTTGAATACCTTTCAACCACCACCTGCATACGATAATAACAACAGTAACCAACAAATAGATGATAAATAATAACTGTCGTCTCATACGAGTCATACATAATAAAGCCTCGGATGGCTACCAATGATTAATAACTGTGGTCTCATAAATAATGAAGCATTGGGTGGCTAGCAATGATTTTAAGAGGGGAGAAAGTAGAATTATTTAAAAATAGGATGTTAAAAGACACAATGTGGAATGCAGAAGATGAAAGAAACTTAATGTGGAATAAGATGACTACGCATATTAAAAGAGTAGCACAAGAAGTCCTAGGAAAATCAAAAGAAATGGGACACCATTATTTAAAGAAACTTGGTGGTGAAATGAACAAGTCCAAAAAGCCGTAAAAACAAAACAAGAATGCTATAAAGTTTGGCAAAACACCAAAATAGTGAAACCTTCGAAAAATACAAAAATGTAAATAAAGAAGTTAAAAAAGTAATTAAAGCAAAACATAGAGCATATGACAATTTTTATTCCAATCTAGAGACAAAAGATGGGGAGATGAATATATATAAATTTGTTAAACTACGGGAGAGGAAAACTAGAGATTTTAGCTACATTAAATGCATTAAGGCTATTTTTGGTATAATGGAAAAAAAAAAAAAGGGATAACATTAGTTATGAAAGAAAGGGAGGTATAAAGTTAACTTCTTATTATGTTTGGTTGATTAATAAGGAAAAGAAAGGAAATGAAAATAATCATGTTTGGGAAAAGAAAATAAAGGAAACTATTTAATAAATTGACCACTATACCCTTTTCACATTTGTTAGACATATATATATATATATGTATGTAAGAAGTGGCAAGCCAAATATAAGGATTGATGTTTAAATATAAAAATTGTCCTAAACATAATTCAAGTCAAAGTGAAAATTTGAACACAAAAAAATGGTTGAAGAGAATAAAAACATGCATTAGGCCTCATATGGTATTTTGATTTTGTCTTTTATAAAAATAAGGGCAAAATTGGTATTGGAGAAATTTCAATAAACTTTGTAGCCCTTTCCTTCCGTTTCCTCCCATTTTTTGGGAGCGTAACAAACTTATTCATTATGCCTAATATGTAAAAGACGATGAAATTAAAAAAAGATGAAAAAGTTATTTTGAAATTTGCTAAATGAAAACCACATAGAAACCTAGGCTCAGAAGACTACGTTAGAGATAACATATTTTTTGTAGGGTCAAAGAGTGGGAGGTTAGAAATGCCTCGAGGAAGATGAAATTGGAGACGACTTAGGACCCAATGACATTCATATTGAGGTGTGGAAGTGTCTAGGAGAAGTTGGTTTGTCTTGGTTAACAAAATTGTTTAATAAGATAATAACAACTAAGAGGATGCCGAACGAGTGGCGCCAAAGTATTCTACTACATAAATAAAAATAAGGGGAAGTACAAAGTTGAAATAACTACCGTGGTATTAAATTAATGAGTCACACTATGAAACTTTGGAGAGAGAGATTGAACAACGCCTAAAACGAGAGACGAAAGTGTCGAATAATCAATTTGGATTCATGCCAGGAAGGTCAACGATGGAAGCTATTTACTTATTGAGGAGACTAATGGAAGGACATAGAAAGAAGAAATAGATCTCCATATTGTTTTTATTGATCTAGAGAAAGCCTATGACAGGGTACCTGGAGATCTAATATGGAGGGTCACAAAGGGATACATTGACATAATAAAGGACTTGTATGATGGTTGTGTAACTATAGTTAAAATGCTTGTGAGGGAAACAAGTGAATTTCCAATTATGATAGGCTTACATCAAGGGCCAGCATTAAGCCCATCCCTTTTTGCTTTGGTAATGGATGGGCTGACAAGACACATCCAAGATGAGTTTCCGTAGTATGTGTTATTTGCCAATGATATTGTTTTTGTCGATGTTACTAGAGAAGGAGTTCATGCCAAATTGGAGGTTTGGAGAGAAGCTTTAGAACTAAAAAGGGTTTAAGATAAGTAGAAATAAAACTGGATATATGGAGTGTACCTTTAGTAAAGTTAAAAATACAAGTGAGGATGTAGTGAGGATTGAGAATCAAGAGGCACAAAAAAGTAAACATTTTCGCTATTTAGGCTCAATTATTCATAATGATGGAGAAATTAAAGATGATGTTAATCACAGAATCAAAGGAAAGAGTGCATCTAGGATATTGTGATAGGCATATCCCCTTACAATTGAAAGGGAAGTTCTATCAAACAACTATTAGACCAGTACAAAATGTTGGACAATTAGGGAACAACATTTGCATAATGTGAGTGTGACAGAAATGCGAACGTTGAGATGAATGTGTGGTAAGACTAGAAAGGATTGAATTAGAAATGCTCACATTCGAAAAATGGTTAGAGTAGCACAAATTAAGGATAATTTGAGAGAAAAGTTGTTAAGATGGTTTGGACATGTGCAAAGAAAACCTTTAAGTGCGCCCATCAGGAAAAGTGACACAGTCCACATTGCGGATAATACTAGGGGAAGAGGAAGACCAAAGTTAACGTGGGTAGAATTAGTAAAGCCTTGATATGATAGCATGTGGATTGACTGATACTATGACCTTAAATAGAGCGGAATGGAAACATAGAATTCATGTGTTCGACCCTAAGTAGTTGGGAAAGAGGTTTGGGTGAGCGGGATAGGGTGGGGGAGGAATTTTTCTTTTTTCTCTAAATATGCTTTAACTGTCTTATCATAAACATTATCTACACAGAAGTTCCCAGGCTTAATGTTTTGCATTTTTTGGACGAGTGAAGTGCACAGAACACCCCTGTAGCATGCAAATTGTGCGTCACACCCCTCCTGTTCTAAACCCCCCCCCCCCCCCTCTCAACCTAACGATTTGGTTCAAATAGGTCCCTTATGTCAATCTTTCATTAACAAAGCAGTAAAATTACCTAAATACCCATGTAAGGAAATTAAAATATATATTTGACTTTTCACTTCACTCACCATTCACCACTCTCTCTATTCTTCAAATAGGGTCTCTCTCTCTACGCTCTCTCTCTCATTCGACTCCATTTCACCTTTGTCATCGGACTTTTGACCCTCATCATTGACGAATTATAATTACTACTCCAAGCATCTTCACTCCTCAAATTCGCTTCCTTTCGGCTTCCACCACAACCATCTTCGCTGGTATTGTTAGCCACTCTTCAAGTCCTCAAATTCCATGGTCTCGCCAAAGTTGGGTCTTCGAAGTCTTTCTCTTCAAGAATTGAAACTTTCATCTTATCGGAGGCGAGTCGGAGATCGAACATGAGTTTCACATGAACTGCTTCAATTCCGTTATCATCCCAATTCTTATGAGATGTGCATACTATGTCGCCATCGATTGGCTTCAATGACGATTTCTTAAAATTCTTTGCGACATTCGAAGATCTGCGTTTGATCATAGCATTTTCGTCTCTAATTCGATTACAGCCGTTAGCTTCAGAAGAACTGTGTATATCAGTCGCTGTATATATCTATATATATGTGTGTGTGAATGATATAGACCCTAAAAGATGATATGTAATTTCGTATATAGATGATGGATTGTGATGAATACATGAGGTCGGTGGTGATGTGTTCATGGTGGATGAAATGAAACCTTGAAATTGCATATTTGGGATCAACAAATCTAGACCACGTTTGGGGTGATTTTTGTTCGTGATCATAGATTGAATGTTAGAGGGTGGTTTGTGTATGATTTTTAGGTGGATTTGAGGGCTTGTGTGGCCGGAATTAATGACAAAAACTTGAATCTTCTCTTCAAAGAAGTTGTGTCGAATAATCCAAAAAAATTAAGCAAAGTGAAGGTGAATGCGACAAACTACTCCAACAATGATCTATAACGGCTCTCTAACAAAATGAAGTAAGTTGCACAAATTGTTTAAATGTATTGGAGTTATATACACAACTGGTATGAGAGGTGTGTGATATCCTAAGCTTATTTGTTAATTACATATATAGGAAGAAGCTAATAATTTCTAACTTTTTATCGATGAGGTAGTAATTTTTAACTTGATAAGGTAATTGGTATAAAAGCACCAACTAGTAAAGACAAAATAGGTTAATATTTATAAGCATCCTCATTTTGCCAACTTGTCTAAATTTCGATTGTTTAGGTTACCATCATCAGTAACCTAATTTCAGTAAGCATTGTCAAAAACCTAAAGAACATTACTGATCTGCTTCAACATCGTACATATAATTAAGTAAAGGCAACACAACTGATGCAATAAATGGGAGGGAATTTCAGAACTACTATGTTGCTACATTAAGGGCAAGGTGAGAGAAATTTTAAATCACAATAGCAACATCAGAAGATTGCAAACCAAACCATGTAGAGAAATTTGATAGTAAGATGTGTTTCTTGAGAGCCAACAATTTGGGAATGCATATATGCCTGTTGTACTGGACTATACCTAGAGAATCATATACATGTAATAACATGTGCATAGATGGTCAATACACATACATGTATGTGCATGTGTGCCGAAATTCTCATAGCATTCCGACCCTTTAACAAACGGTGTAATAAAGAGGAATTAATTTCACTAAAGCACAAACTGAACTGAAAAATATAAGAAATGAACACAATCAAATATTTACATTTTCTTGGGAAAAAAAAGGAAAAAGAGAACACAATCAGAAATTGATAAAATTGTGAACACAATCATATTCAATTACCCCCAAAAAAAGCAAGAAACCATGCCTAACTTATCAAACAACCAAATCATAAATATAAAGACCAGATAAAGATTGAAATAAAACATAACCAAAAAGGTCCATTTTAATCGACTAATTAGACAGTTTTTTCACAAACAATATCAAAATTAATGAATTAAAAATCACAGTCAAATCATAAATATAAAGACGAAGTAAATCTTTCTTAAAATTAAAACAAACTACATACAAAATAAAATTATTGAGGATCGGTTGGAGGACTTACGGGGAGACGCTCAGGATATTTGGCGATTATATCTCGGGAATCGTCGCATCGCTCCTCTGCAGTTTAATAGTTTATTTAGAAAGGTGAAGGGAAGATGGAGAACAGAAAGAAAGAAGGATTGTGGATTAAAACAAACCGAATGTGAATTCTTCTTTAAAAGAAGGCATCTTCCCCATCTACCAATTTGTATGTATCGATGTCCCTCAGCGCCTGCCTCTCCCTCTCCCTCTGCCTTCAAATTTTATATTATTGTGAATGATATAAAACCGACCGAATATTGACTTGATTTATTTGTTATTACTTTTTTTTTTTTTTTATCAAGACTTGATTCATTAGATTTGATGTAGGAATAACCTTATGCGATGTAGTAATTTTATGTAGTAACTCCTCGACAAGGCGGGGATAGCTCAGTTGGGAGAGCGTCAGACTGAAGATCTGAAGGTCGCGTGTTCGATCCACGCTCACCGCAACATAAGTTTATATTAAAAGTTTTTGAAAAACCATATAATATTTTATGAAATCCAACCCAGTCAGAAAAACTATTTGTCTTTCAAAAATAAACAAATATTATCAAAGGAGATAAATAATAAATTATAATGTGTTTTTGACCCATCACATTTTTGTAGGATTCGACTTGGCCCATTATGCAATATTCGACCCAACACATATTTTAGGACCCAATAAACTATAAAATTCAATTGATTTTGTGTTAAAAAAACATTTAACTGACTAAAGGGGTACTGTAAATAACTAAAATTCTCATCATTTTTGTTTGGATATATGATTTGTGCAATCTTATATATATAGTAATGGTCTAAAATTAGGATAGTGATATTTGTACTCAATGAAACTACTATAGGGTTCCAAACCTTGTTTTATTAAAAGAAAATGACAATAATGCTCTTTATTCTATAATGAAAGGCTACTATAGAGTTGTTCATGTAAGTCTCTTCAGCCCTACTCTTCTATAATTTTATCAAATTCTCCAAAAACATTCACTTCTTGCGGAATATGCACCTTATTTTATTAAAAGAAAATGACAATAATGCTCTTTATTCTATAATGAAAGGCTACTGTGGAGTTGTTCATGTAAGTCTCTTCAGCCCTACTCTTCTATAATTTTATCAAATTCTCCAAAAACATTCACTTTTTGTCGAATATGCTCTGTGCATTAATAAAATAATAATAAACCTTGAAATTCAAATGTTTGAAACAACAAATGAATACTATATCCTCAATTTTATTGTAAACAGAATAAAAAAAAATATTCAAATTAGTTCATAATTCATATGTACTTTTTTACTAACAAGAGATTTGGGTTTTAGTATTTCAAAAAATCACAAAAGATTGATATCAATCTTTATTCACGTATAAAGATAGAGTTTGAGAATGCTATTAACTCTCATAAGAAATTAAAACTCGTGTAAGAATATATCTGACTTGTTTTGATTTGGTTTTTCATGAATATAAAATATAAAAAAAAAAGAAGAAATTTTACTTCAGATGATAGATTAAGTTGAAGAAGAAAATAGATAAATTTCACAAATCCTAAGAATCATTTGGAGGGTAGACTCATCATTTTATTTGATTGAAACATGAATTGGAGCGCAAGAGGTATTTTGTGGAGCGCCAATAAGACCATCCTAAATTTATTGTGAAGCTAAATTCTATTGCTACACTTAATATGATGTGTCCTAATTAAATATGAAATAGAAATAAAAGTTTTTTTTTTTCCGACATGCTAGTTACATACAATCAATATTAATCGATTATTGTCTTGTTTGAGAAACTTGAATAATCTTCGTGTGTGCAAACAGACAATTAAAAAATAGAAAAAAAAAACAAAAAAATTATCTGCAGACTATATGCTTATATGATATAGAGAAACCTATACATTTGACGATGCACGGTTTTATATTGGTTAATAAATTATGCAAGATATATAAAAAATGAATTGTACTTAATTGCATACAAAAATGAAATTTAGTACTAGTAAATGGAATTTAGGTCCACAATAAATTAAGGCATATTTGGTAACCGTTTATGTTTAGTGTTTATTATTTATAAAAATAAATTTTAGGATAAATATGTTTGATAATTTTTGTTTTGTTTATAAATTGTCAAAATATTTTTAAAACAATACTGTAGGGAAGTCTTGAAATCCTAAACACAAAAATGATGTGTTTATGTTTATTAATTTTTTTTTTATCTAAAATGATGATTATATTATTTTAATTAAAATTTGAAACTAAAAGTGAGAAAATGAAGAGAAAACAATATATATAATGACTATTGCTTGATACAACGATAAAATATTAGAATTATCAAGTGTAGACAGAATTAAAGAGCATCAATTGCCTTGAAAAAAAAATATTGGGTACAATATGAATGATTATTAATATACTTGATAATAAGAAATAGTTACTTAGGGGTCCCCACCCATGCTAAAAAAAAAAACAAATAAGTCACAACCATCTATTTGTCAAATAAACAAGAATGGTATTATGTAGTCATATCATTCATTCATTTTCAGTGTTGAAAGTAAAATATAAATTAAAAAAATGAATAATAAAGTTGTAGCATAAGACGTTCAAGAGCAAGAGTATGCCCTTGGAAAATTTTCAACTTTTCCATAATTATATATATTTTGTTTTGTTGATAGGGGTGCACAAAGAACTAGTGGAGCCATCGTTCAGTACGGTTCTGGTTCCAAAATTTAAGAATCGTTCACTACGATTCCGGTTCAAGTCTTGGAACCGAAACCGTTATAAAACTCCTATAATGATTTTCTATTATATATATATATATTAATGATCTCTTGCTTACTAGTGAGCAATAAATTTTCAACACACCAAGCATAGTAACTGTTGTATACGATCTAAGTGTAAAAAATGTAACTTTCAAAAATCATTGCAATTATATTCAATGGTTACCATACATGGTGTGGAAGTTTCTTGCTCACCGGTGAACAAGAGATCATTTCTGTATATATGTATATAACCTAGGAAGCACAGACACGGACATAGACATGGAACATGGGTATGACACGACATGGACATGGTGATACGGAAAATTTAAAAAAAAAAGGACACGGATACGGCGAGGATACGGTTATAAAATAATAATATAATATATTAATTATTCAATAAAAAAAAATAATACATTTAAGAAATACTTCAATTAATCATCAAACAATTAAGAACCAAACAAACTTATAAACAAAAATAAACAAATAAATTAAAATAAATTAAAGAACAGACTTATTTAGTCTTCTATATATATTTAACTTAGATTTTAATCATAACTTAGTTTTATATAATTTTCATTCGAAATATTTAAATATACATCACTGTTATGAAGTGTCTGATACGTCTTCGAGGAGTGTCCAAGAAGTGTCCAAGGAGTGTCCGAGAAGTGTCATAAAAAGAAAAATATTAGGATACTTCTATGAAGTGTCCAACACGTGTCCGAGTGTCTGACACGGGTACGACACCCTCGGTGAAGTGTTCGTGCTTTATAGTATATAACTATTATAAAATTACTCTAATAGTTATTATAACCTTTTTGTCATGTAATTTTTTTTAAATAATAGAGTTTGTTATAACTATTATAAAGTTAAATACAACTCCTATAATAATCGAAATAAACCGAACTCTACAATTTTGGTTTTAAAATTAAGAAATCGTTGGAAACAGTTTTGGTTCTGATTCTTCCGATAACCGTAAGGAACTGAATCGTGTGCACCACTACTTGGTGGGGCCTTATGGGTTATGGGTCATTATAATTTTATATTATAATTTGTAGTGTGTAGATATATATGTAACCCAATATTATTTATTTCTTTTTTTTATGTATATTTCTTGCTATGTTATTGCTCTGTATATTTGTTGTAGCATGAACTTAATTTTTTATGTGATTTATTGTGTTGATTTTTTTTTATTAAAAATAGTTGGTTAACAAACATGTTTTTCTGTTTATGATTTTAAAATAAACCAAACGTTTTTTCATTATCAAATAATACATATGTTTACAAATAAACAAAATCGTAATATAAACACATAAATAATAAACACTAAACATAAACAATTACTCAACGTACCCTTAGTTGTTTTACTGAATTATGGAGAAGGCCGGAAGAGTTGATACGAGTTAAGACAATAGGCATGGGCTGTCATAGTTGGGTCAGAGACAGATGGGCCACCGCCATAGAGTCCATAAGATTTATGTAAGGAAATAGGGAAGGGAATCTACAACGAACTTGCTTCTTGTTGTCTTGTAAAACATTGAAGTGAGCAAAGGAATCGCAGTAGCGATTGAATCGTCCATGGACATGGACATCGACATCGACACCGACACGGACACGGGCAAAGGCAAGAAAGAAGAAGAAGAATGGCGAGTGCATAGCGGTGGTGGCCAATACCTGGGCGAAATCTCAGCCCTCTGCTTTCTTCACTTACCTCCTCACATCTCTTCTCTTCCTCTTCTCCTTGCCGGTATGTATGTTCTTCTTTTCTTATTTTATCGCTTTATTTCCTTATTTGTTTGCTCTCTTTCCTTCTCCAATTTAACTATACATTCGATACTAATAAGTTGTTTTCTTTTTTTCAAGTTCGTTTCTCTTTAATCGCCCATTCTTTATTTCTTTTTTATCTCTTTAATTTAACTAACTACTTATGCGAAAGCTTGGAAGTTTTTTTTATTCAACTTCGTTTCTCTTTTACCGCATCTTCTTTCTTTTTCCACTTCCCTGCCTCTTTCTTCATTTTAAATATGCATTATAAGTTTTTTATTTTTGATTTTTGATTTTTGATTTTTATTGTTCAATTTCGCTGCTCATGTCTCTGTCATCAGACAGTTCATATATGTATATATGTCTGTGTTATTCATGCATTGGAGTCTCAAATGTCCCTTTTTCATATAATCTAAGCCAACCTTGCCTCCTCCTCAAAGAATGCCGCCACAGGATAAATTTAATTTTATGCATTGGAGTTTCATATACAGTTAATCATGTTTTATGCATTTGGTTGGCTTATGATTCTCAAAATGGCTCCAATAATACTACAAGATTTTAAATTATTACCGTCAAAGTGGCTCTGCGTCTGTCACAACTTAATTAATAACACATCACACTCTCATGCGACTTCTCACAACCACAACCCTATTGCAAACTTCTCTCAACAGGTACTGGATCACAGATGTTACTCTATGATTTAAAAATGGGAAATTTGATTAAATCGTTTTACGTGTTCGACGGTATCCGAGTGCATGGAATTTCCTATAGCTTTATTACCAGCACACAGGGATCGTTGTCCTCCACACTTGCTTTCAAGATTGCTGTGTTTGGGGAAAGGAGAGTCAAAGTATTTAGGTTATGCATCGAGATGGAGTTGACATTCCAAAACCAGTCAGAAGAAGGCACTCACCTGATTCTGTTACATTCATTACCAAAATTTGGTCACTGGGTTTTGGATGTTTGCTTCTTGAAGGTAAACACGATCAAGATTTTTTACTTAATCATGTTCATACTTTATATCATTCGTACTTAGTTGCCCTTGAAGATGACATTGCTAATCATTCATACTTCGTTACCCTTGAAGATAACATTGTTAATCATTTGTATTCTATTAATTTCCATGTTGAATCGGTAGTAGGACCATACAAGTTCTTCAGATGACGGGAGCCATTGTCTTGCAGTTGGTTGTAGTGACAACTCTGTCTGTTTCTGGGATATTTTGAAACCCACTCTGATTTTTGAAGTCAGATGTTCAGGTTAGTTTTTCGTATAAATTTGGAAGACTCTGATCATGGTTGCAAATAAATTTTAGATTATGGTAGGTTTACAAGTGGAAAACTTTTGCTGCTCTCTTGATTCTTGATATCAAAAAGTTATATTCCTCTGCTTTTTGAGCTGAATTAAAAAAAATTACTTCACTGTTGTAGTAGCACTTAATCAAGAATTATGTTTTTGAAACAAGTATTAGAAGTGCATGACTTCAAGAGTAGGGATAAAGCTTTGCTTTTTTCAATTACTGAGTTGTCTACACTGTTTCATTTGTGGCATGACCTTTTCATTGTATTCCCCTTTTCACATTTCATTTAATCATTTGTAGAGAGGTGTCTTTTGTATTCCATGCGGATGTGTGGCAACCAAGTTGAAGCTCTTCATGTGGCATCTGGTACTATCTACAATGAGGTGGCTATCTTCCTTTATTATAATTTATTCTCCAAATTATTACATGAATTCTTGCCTTTCCGGTGATTTTGTATGCTTAGTGTCTCCTAAGCTTATCTTTTACATCAAAGTTATTGATATTCTTTAGAAAGTCGCTTCTACCTTTTTTCCCCCCAAATTTAAAATTTTGGCATCTCAAAATAGATGCCCAAATTTAAAATTTTGGCATCTCAAAATAGAGTTAACATCTAGGAAGCATGGGCACTCCACTAGGGGGTGGCGGTGTCGTAGACATATCCAACACGGCTAGGGGTGTCTTGAAATTAGAATATATTTTTTTCTTGATTTAACATGGCGTGAACATGGCGAGGACATGACATGGACACGTTTAGGACACTTTTAGAACACAATGTGTAGTTTTACAATTAGTTTTAAAGAAAACAGGGTTCTACTGCAATTTTAAAACATATTATGGGTTAATAGAAAATAATATATAGTCTTAACGAAAACAACATTTAGCTCTAAGCTCCAAATTAGTGATTGCATTCATGATATGTGGATAAAATTAGCAAAAATTAAAATTTTTGTGTCCCGTGTCCTGGTCTGTTTCTATGTGTCATAGGTCAACATCAACTTAAGTTATTATATTAAATTTAGTGAAAGGACTGCCACAGGGATCAATTAAATGGAGACCTTACTCTGCACCTCCCCTGCTATGACGGGGATGGTACTTTGATCGGTTCAGAAGCAGATCTCAAGCGCAAAATATAAACTTGTTTTGTGTTTAAAATAGGGTAGGGTGAGGACCATGAGGTGGGTCTATCCACCGTAGGTACTGTATCTTAGCTACCATCTACTAGCATCCAATCTGATAGTTCTGAACAATGATAATTATATATCAGAGAATGTTTCGAATTTGAGAAGAGGAAGTTGTCTTAGTAGATACCAAAAGGATTCTAGATTTGATTTTGGATAAGTTTAATGAGGTGTGTGTTTTGCCAAAGCTCAGAGTATTGCACAGACAATAATCAGAAACATAAATTCAATGGTTAATTCCTGCATTGGTTTTTTACAAGGGGTTCAGCTATGAAGGGAGCTCTATATCATTTCTATCTCTACCTATTGTGGTGGTTCATTACTCAACAATTTCTGAGGGACTGTTGAAATTGATTTTCAAATGATATATTCCTCATGTGCCTCCAGCCTTGAATACTCCTTTCTTCAGCCGTATCTGCCTTGCCATATCTTCACCCTGTATTGGGTTTGGAAGAAGTTTTTTTTCCCTCTCCTTTCTGTTTATTGCCAGACTAAATTGAATTTGACATACTTGATGGTTACTCCTTAAATGTCTACAGAAGTGACTGTTAAGTGACATGGATGGTTTTACATTTTAGTAAATTTACTTTGTTCGAAAATGTTTACCTGATTGTCAAGTGCAATGTATTTAATTGGTTTTAAAGCCATGAAGCCAGGTACTTCTGAAAGGGAGTCACATCTGTATGATATCCACATCGGATATTAAAATTCCTTGGACACTTGAAGATACATGTCCAATACTTCCTAAAAGTATCCACAACTTTGAATATATATATAGATTATTCTAACACATATTTGATACTTTGGAACACATGTCTAGCACAACTTGAACATGAAAATACAACATTTCTAGTATAGTATCATAATATAATTGTTAATAAAAGCATAGTGAGGGTTCCTAATACTTGGAATTTTTTAGAGAAGAAAAATCGGAATGTTTCTAGTTATTAACTTTTCCATTTGATCATTAATATGATAAGTTATAGATAAAATATCCTATAGATTCATAATACCACTTTTTTGTCAATTTCTTTTTCATAAAGTTAGTCTAAATATGTGTACGTAAAATGACAAACAAATATCAGATTAAATTAATAAATGGATGCATATATGTTCTAATTTTTATACGTATTTACGTACAATATATACATGCACGTATTTTACTGTGTCATCACCATGCACACGTTTTTAGAATTTACATATCAGTGTTTCTGTATTGTGTCATCTCATTATCCTGCATCTGTGTCTGTGCTTTATAGTTTTCTGATATTCTAGATGGATTAATTTTACTTCAAAGAAAAATATCTCAGATTGAATTCTTTCACTGTTTTGTTTCAACCGCAACTTTTTGAATGTGGTCTGAATGTAATTATGCTGATAATAGAGTTGACTTGTGCCTTCTTTGGAATTTTCTTGGACTTCTCTGATCATTGTGTAGTTGTACTACTTAAATTATTTGTGGTTTTCATGCCCTGTGCTTCAGAAATTTTCAGTTAGAGATGCGCATGGCATTGGAATTCTATTTTGAAGTTGGAATTTTCTTAAAAAAAATAAGTTTGATATGGGCAGATTATTGTTTGGAAAGTGGTTCCTCGCAACCAGGCTTCACTGAGAAGTCCAGTGGAAGATCATGTCAATCTTATAAATCCTTTAAACAACAATCTCCAGCTTCATAGTCAGCAATACGAAGCTGTTCATATATGTAGACTCACTGGACATGAAGGTTCAATTTTTCGCATTGCATGGTTGTCTGATGGATCCAAACTGGTATCCGTCTCTGATGATCGTAGGTGATTTTTTCAACTTGTACCGTCATTCCTCTTTTTTAGACTATTGAGTAATTGTGGTAGAGATTCCTGTGATGGTTTTATTTCTTTTTTGATACAGTGCTCGTATTTGGTCAGTTCATGATGAAAAGAAAGATAATCCCTTGGAGGTTGTCGACTCTCACTCAGTGGGCCCTGTGCTATTTGGTCACAGTGCTCGGGTCTGGGACTGCAGTATATTTGACTCTGTAAGCTCTGAACATAGGTGTTCATGCATTCAATGTTCTTCAGTTTTTTCTTTCCGGTCCACACGAAAATTTAAGTGCTAAGAAAACAGATTATCAACATCAGTCTGGAATCCATATACAATTTTCCTCATATATGGGTTCTGCTCCTATTTTCTGCAAAGAAGCTATTTAGCAATGAGTGATAAGTGTCCACTCCTATGATTTCCTGTCTATTTGTTACCTATTTTCATGATAATTCTTAGGTTGGTTAGCATGCACCTGAAATGCTTCTCCACAAATAATGGTTTGAGTCTGGTCTATAGCAAAGATTATAAACTATTGACAAATATATGACATGACATGGTCCAAAATGAAGAAGTTACAGAGAATAGGCATGCTGCAAATGAAAGCAACACAGTGAAATGTCCTTTTCATATGTTGTTAATTGTTATTAAATAGTTTTTTTCACCATTTTTTTCTGTTTGAATTCATCAATAACTATTTAAAATGAATTCATCAATAACTATTTTTTAAATGGCTTCTTAGTTTTAGAATCAAGTATAATTGAATATTCTGCCATTTGATTGTTAGCTAGCAACATTTTTGTGTAAACAAGCAGAATATGGCCAATGATATTCAACTGTTGTGCAACTTTGAGATTCTCATATTTTTGTGGTTGTTTCACCTACTACGGAAGCTTTGATTACTTTCTCTATGTTCTTGTTTATCCATCCATAATTTTAGAGATAGGCAATGAGGCCTTCCCTTGAGGGCTGGCATTGACTTGCATACGACTTTACTACCACAGTTTATGGACTGATGGTATATATCAATGTTGTTATGTACCTGTTGTTTCTTGTATTTTTCCAGACCTGAGTATAGTTTATGATTCGATATATGACATTGGTCTATTTACTGTTGTTTTTTTAATGTAATAATATCAGTAGTTCCAGGACTAACTTTCTTCATGGGGCTTTACTTAGTTAATTATCACTGCTGGTGAGGATTGTACATGTCGTGTGTGGGGACCAGATGGTAATCAGCTCAAGATGATGAAGGAGCACATGTAAGTCGTGAACTTGCAGTTGTCTATTCTGAGTTGTTGAGAATTGAAAATCTTGTTTATTGTGTTCCGTAACTTAAAAAATGAAGACCTTTAATTAAATATTCATTTAGATTTTACACTGTTGCACCACTTTACTGTTATTATGGAATATGAGCTATGTTCCTGAACTGCCGTTTTTACACAGTGCCATCGGGAGTTATATTGGTTTTTAGTATTTATAGGATTCCCTAAACTCAGCTACCCACAAAGTGATACCTTTATTTAGTTGATGTTTTATATTTTTAGTTTTTCTACTATGCCCATTTGCGTGATGGCCTCCCTCCTTCTAGAGCTTTCAATTCACATGAATTCGAACATTTAGTCTTTCGTTCATGGTCAATTGGCCATTTTATTTCACATAGTCTCGCAATTTATCACCTGGTGGGGCTATCCCTTTTCTTTTTCTCAACTGTGCCCATACTTCATATCTCAGAGATTTGTGATGAATTGAAATTCTCTTTTCAAGTGTATTTGTTACATCAACAAGTCAATTCCTTTTTGCCAATATTCTTCTGATGAGGATATACATCATTTACATATTTCCCTTGTGGCTTATTAGAGTGCTTTATGTCTCATAAAGCCACAAAAGCAATCTACTAGTTGCTACCATCTCTGTACTTTACTGGCTTCAAAAGAGGTATGAAGTGTAACTAATTTGGTTTTTGTTGGCCATATCCCTTAACACATCAATTCTTGGTCCCACCTAAGTTGCTTACCTGAACTCTGTATTGATCCAATATACTTCATGATGTTTTGATCTCAGATCATTTCTTCATTATCCTGCTTTTTGAATTCAGTCTTTGTGGTGTCATGGTTAGAGTGGTCTTAGTACGACCTTGATTCCATTGTAATTTTCCCCACTTTTTTGGCTTTTTCCAATACATGATTATGAGTGGCAGAATGAGTACATTAACCAACGTGTTTTAGCTAGCTCATCTATCCATGTCAAGTGAAACCAGTCCATATTTTACCGATCCCATTATTCCTAAAATCATTTAATGTGTAAAAAGTTACTGTTACACCTTTGTTGCTGTGCAGTGGCAGGGGAATATGGCGATGTTTGTATGATCCAAATTCTTCACTTCTTGTTACTGCTGGTTTTGACTCCGCAATAAAAGTACATCAGTTGCATGCTTCTTTGTCGAATAGCTCAGGGAGACATTCTGAGGAGGTAAAAGATTTCACCGAAAGATCAGAGATCTTCACTGTTCGTATCCCGATTTCATCACTGCATACTGGACTCATGGATAGGTAATGCTGTAGTATGGGACGTCCCTTTGATGCTTCACAAGCTTCCGAAGTTTGAACTCATTAAAGATTTTATTTCTGAAGTGACTGGAAAAACAGAATGTATTCGACAATGGAATTTATAATATAATGAGAAACATAATATACCCATCTGTGGATTGTGTGCAAGTTCTTTCAGATATTTGTGGGGATTTGTGTCCCCTAAGTCAGTGACATGTTAAGATGGTCCTAGCCATATTTTCTTCATATTGTTTTGGATAGTTAAAGGACTGGGGATGGTATTTATGGAGGTTGAGAGAGTGGGAATACAAACATTCATATGGATAAGTTGTTGAGACATCCGTTCCATACTTTCTGCATACCTTAATATTTACTCTAAGTTTGCTTTTTTTACACTCTTATCTCATTTTGATCATTCTACTCTAGTCTTTATTTGCTGGCATTTGTCTCCTTTTGGACTTCTCGCAGCAAAAGTGAATATGTGCGATGCTTGCATTTCTCAAGTGAAGATACCCTTTATGTTGCCACAAACAACGGTTATCTGTACTATGCTAAGCTATCTGATGCTGGGGATATAAAATGGACTGCACTTGTCAGCATCAGTGAAAAGGTACCAATTGTTTGCATGGACTTGTTATCCAGAAGACCATCTGACATTTCCAGCTGTATTGATGATTGGGTTGCTGTTGGAGATGGTAAAGGAAACATGACGATTGTCAGAGTTGTTGGTGATGTTTGTAATCCTAAAGCATGCCTCGAATTTACTTGGTCAGCTGGAATAGAAAGACAACTACTGGGAACCTATTGGTGCAAGTCATTGAGTAATAGGTAACGGTTATTCCATAGCTTTGTAATATTATTGTGGTTAAACTACCTTTCATGTAATCCAAGTCTTTGACACATTAGACTTCATCATCCCCCTTGTACTGCCAATTAATATCTTTGCTCAAATGGTAAACTGATTGATGATTTAAGTGTCAACTATGTTTCTTCGCATGATTGTTATGCTACTAGCCCAACAAACCTTCGCAAGTCATGTATTATGATCATTAAAGCAAATGCAAAGTGCATGTGACTTGAATGGACATCCATAACATGTTTATGCATTGTTTTACTGCCCTACAAATGGTTATGTTGTTAGTTGGGATATATCATTCTACTGTTCCTTTATTATCCAGCTAAGGAAGGCAGTAAAAAGCTCGTGAGTTTCTGGTGTTCTTATCATGTAGGTTCATTTTCACTGCTGATCCTAGAGGGACATTGAAGTTATGGAGGTTATGCGATCCTCTACAATCTGTTTCATTCAATTCTATGAAAAGTTGTGCTGTCTCTTTAATAGCTGAATTTGTATCATGTTTTGGAATACGGATAATGTGTTTGGATGCGTCATTTGAGGAAGAGGTATTATTATTTTTTTTTATCATTTCTTTTGTCTTCTCATTTCATTTTACATGCTCTACGGTTCTGCAATGAGTTCTTTACTTAAATGTTCTCTGACAGTTGACATTTGAAGTGGAGTTGGTGGACTGCATTCACTAACATCACCAAGACATAACAAATCAATTTTAGTATCCGATCTAATTTTCGCTTGACACTTGTCACCTTAATTGAATAACATGTTCACACAATTTTTTTGACTGATTTTATATGTGGTCCATCTTCACATCCAATGATCTATATCATCATCTTTGCCTTAATCCCATATGAATGGGGTTGGCCACATTAATTCTCTTTTTTCATTCATTTCTATTACATGCCATCTCTTTTCTAATATTTAACTTTTTAAAAATCATTTATAATAATTTCATTCCATGTTAATTTCGGACGCCCTCTCTGTCCTCCTACCCTCTAAGCAAATTATCATTCCTCATCTCACCAGAGGCATCTATAGGTCTTTTATGTATATGTCCATGCCACCTAAGTTTACTTTCTCTAATCTTGTCACTAATAGGTGTTACACCTAGTTTCTGTCTCACATTTTGATTTGAAATCTGGTCTTTTCTAGTCACTCCAATCATCCATCATAACATTCTCATTTCCGTTACATGAATTTGTCGTTCTTGTTTTTTTTTTTAATGCCCAACACTTTGTGCCATATAAAATAGTTGGCTTAATAACTGTTCTATAAAATTTTCCTTTTAGTATAAATGGTATTCGTTTGTCATACAGGATACCACTAGCTTGCCTCCATTTTGTCCAACCCGTGCCTATCCTATTAGTTATATCACCATGGATCTCACCATCCTTTTGTATTAGTGACCCTAAATAGCTGAAGTGTTCACTTTGGATAATCTTTTGATTTTGAAGTATAATCATTACATCATTAATAACTGACTCTTTACTAAATTTGCATTTCATATATTCAATTTTAGTCCTACTAACCCTCAACCCTTTTGATTCTAACACATTTCTCCACCTTTCTAATTTAATTGCTAAGTTTGTTAAAAGTGTCCAATAATACTATGTCATCGGTAAACAACATTCACCAAGGGATGTTTTCTTGTAACTCTTTTGTGATCTCATCTAGAATTAATGTGAATAAATGGACTTAGTGCAGACCCTTGGTGCAATCCTAGAAAAATCTCTAGTTTCACCGCATATAATGTGAACTTTAGTTTTGTTATTTAGATTCATATCTTGAATGATCTTTATAATATCTAGAGGGATTTGTTTTTTTTGTATAGCCCACCAAATTATATCTCTCGGCACCCTATCGTAAGCTTTTTTTAGGTCTATAAAGAGTAAAGACCATATGTAGATCCTTTTACTTACTCCTACATTATTCGACTAATTGTCTTAGTAAGTAAAGAGTTATAAGACCACAAAAATAATTTTTTTTTATTTAAATTTCCAACAATCTCCCACTTGGTCCATCCACTTTAATTGTTTTAAAACGATACTGTGGATTGCAACACTTTAAAAAAGTCGAGTGGTCACTCAAATGGGAGATTGTTGGAAATTTTAAATAAAAAAAAATTATTTTTGTGGTCTTATAACTCTTTAGACTGGTGTAGTGAACTCTAAGAAACTCCTGCAAAATTGACAAAGGTATTCTAAACTTTAATCTTCAATCGGGTATGATGGCTAAATCTCCTTTTTAATTATTGTAGTATTCTTGATTTATACATATGAATTATTGAATTTAAATCTAATTTATTCTCAGTCCACTTTGGCTCCAGATCTTGAGCTCAATCTAATCTGTCACTATCCTTTTATTGTCTACATCTTTAATAAATTATATTTTATCCATGTCTTTAGTTGATATATCTCTACACTTTGCCAATTTATAAATAACTTTTTCACCCTCCTTTATACCTTGTTTTGCATATAAATCATTTAGTGCATTCTCTTTAGCTTTACTTGCTATTTTCTTAGCTTCTTTTTTTAATCTCTTATACTTCTCTAGATCCTCTTGTCGCATACTTTTTTGCCAATCCTTGAAACTCTCTCTTTTGTTGTATCTCATCACTCCACCACTATGCTTCTTTTTTGATAAATTTCTTTCCTTTAGTTTCTCCCAAAATTCGCTTTGCCATCTTCCTAGTATGACTTGCCATTTCCCCCCCATAGGTTATTTATAGTATCACTCCAATTCCATTGCTTTTTTTTTTTCTTTCCAATATTCGTTCTCTAAACAGTACTTCCTTGTTATTGTTTAGTTCTTTCCACTTTATATTTTGATGCCCTTTCCACATTTTCTTATATTTAAATCCTTTAATTAATAGGTCTAAGACTGGTAGTTGATGTTGGTTTGTGAGGCTTTCACTGAGGATTACTTTACAATCCTTGCAAGTAACTAGTTCCCATCTTCTATATAGGCAATAATCAATCTGAGTTTTATTCCCCCCGCTTTTAAACGTTATTAAATGTTCTTCTCCTTTCTTAAAAATTATATATGCTATATCTAGGTCATATGTTAGGTTATATTTGCTATAGCTAGGTTATATTTCTCCGTGCACTTGTGTATAGCCTACTCAATCACCGTCTACATGCCCATTAAAATCACCCCCTATGAATATGCTCTCATGAGTAGGTATGGATTACATTATTTCATCCATCGACTCCCAAAATAGTTTCTTTGTATTTTCATCTAATGCTCCTTGAGGCGCGTTCACACTAATGATATTTACAATAATTGTATCTATAATAACCTTAATGGCTATTATTCTATCTCCTTGTCTTCTTACTTCTATAGTTTTGTCTCTCATGTAATGGTTACGACAATACCTATGCCGTTCATTTGGTTATCCTAACTGGAGTAGAATAGTTTATATCCTTCTCCTATCTCTCTCGCTTTTTCTCCTTTCCATTTTGTTTCTTGTAAACAAATGACATTTACTTTTCTCCTTTTTAATGTATCTAAGAGTTCATTACATCTACTGGTTAATGTTCCTATATTCCACGTTGCTACCCTAATTTTTTGTGCCTTAGTATTTTGGGTTTTTGTTTAAATGAGAATTTATCAAATAGATTTGACTTTAATTTGACAGTCGGTTGTCTTTCTGACACCAACCCATCTATTTTTCACATCCGGCCTTGGGTACCGGTAATGGGAGAGTCAATTAGCCTAGGCTTGTGATTTTTTTCTTTCCTAAGAGTCTACCCTGCGCTTCTCTGATTGTTCGTGTGAAATACTCCAATGCAATGCTAAATAAAGCCCCCCAAAAAAGCAAGAAGACATGTACAAGGTACCCACCAAGCAAACACAGGACAAAGTCAGTATATATATATATGCTATACAGATAGTGTATGTATATATATATAAGCAACAACCTAATAAGATCAATTAGGAAGCTAAATATGTAATAATATAATAGAGACCTGTTATCTATACAACCAGTAAATATATTCACATATAGATATCAGTATATAAATAAATATAGAGAGATCACAATCAGTATATATATTCACAGGTATATCAATATATATATATATATAGAGATCAATATGTATAATGTGGTTCAGCCGCTAGAGATGCAGTGTGTGTGTGTGTGTTCATACAGTAAAGGAAGCAGGAAGAAAAGAGAGGAACGTATCGGTGGGGTCGCCCAGAGCAATGGATGATTAAGCCAAGATTGATGATCGTCAATGGTTTACGCCGACATTCGATCCCTAAATCCTGCTAGTCCTGTTCGATCCCCAAATCCCTGTGTTGAACTCATACTGGTCGGTGTCGATATGTAGTGATTCCACTAGAATCACCCAAAATCGGCCCAAGCTAACCCTAACTTTTGCCAAGTAGGGTCCCAGTCCAAGAATCAAGAACATGTGTCTTGCTAGTACTAGAAGATAATGTATGTAGTGATTTATATATATATATATTATATCCTTGTTAACAATTTGAAGGTAACCTAGAAACGGTTGAAAGAAAGTTAATGATATGGGCTGATGGATTGCAATATGAAGATTTCATTGTCGATATAAGTGATGTAATGATATACCAGTGATAAAAGGTTTTAATTTTGAAATCTCAGGAAATTCTTTCACCTATTGTAGTAGATATTAGATATATTGGTCAACTTATTGATATACTAAGGGATGTCTTATTCAATATCACTGATCATCCCATATTGTCAGACTTCTTTTTCTTCTTTTCAATTTAATCTTATTGAGGAACAATATATGATTTTTTTTCCCGGGACAAAACAGCTGGATTTTTCAGTTTTGCCAACAACTGACACGAAACTCACATACAATCTCGAAAGTCTAGAATTTTGACCTAAATGAAGTCATTGTTGTATAATTAGCCAGAAACATTGCCAGTTTGTTTGAAATCCACCATGCCGGTATATTTGGCAATAGCTTCCAACTTCTCTTTATAAAGAGAAAAATGAAAATAAATAGTCAGAGGCCAAGATCTCAGATTTCTCAGGAAAAGGGAAGATGAAGCGAAGAGAAGAGAGGAAGACACGAAACTCACATACAATCTCGAAAGTCTAGAATTTTGACCTAAATGAAGTCATTGTTGTATAATTAGCCAGAAACATTGCCAGTTTGTTTGAAATCCACCATGCTGGTATATTTGGCATTAGCTTCCAACTTCTCTTTATAAAGAGAAAAATGAAAATAAATAGTCAGAGGCCAAAATCTCAGATTTCTCAGGAAAAGGGAAGATGAAGCGAAGAGAAGAGAGGAAGAGCAAAGGAAAAATAAACGAAAACCTAGTAGTCCATTATGGTTTTTGTTAGGTTGGCTCAAATTTTCATTGTGATTAGGTTTCTATTGTAGATTTATATTTTATTAGGTAATTTCTTAGTAGGCAAGTCTTGGTCTCAAGGAAGGAAAGTACTTGTTAGGCAAGTTTTGGGCTCTAAGGAATTGTAATCCTTGTCCACCAAGGAATTGGGTTTTGGGTTCTATAAATAGTTACCTATGTTATAGGTTGAGACAAGTGAAATGAAAAGAGGCAATATTCTTATTGTATTTGAGAGGTAACTCTCATTGTTTTGAGAGGGCAACTCTTGCGTAGAGGTAATACTCTCATTGTTATTGAGAGGACACTTAGAGAGAGAATTCTTGTTTAGAATTTGTAATTTCCTTTTGAGTGAGATTGGGTGTATAAGGGTTGAGAGTTGAGTGTACTCTTGATACAATTCTTCAACTTGTACTGTTACAATCTATATAGTGAAATCGGGCTCTCCGTGGACGTAGGCTTGTTTAGTCGAACCACGTATAATTCTAGGTGTGTTCTTGCAATTTACTTCGTGCTTGTTTACTTATCATCACATCGTAATAATTGGTGGTTAATGATTGGGGGCTTGTTTCTCAACAGTTTTGAATAGGCATGACATTATATAGGCGGATGCATTCCTTGTGATTCTTTCTATTTTTGTTTTTCCTTGACTTGTGAAATAAATAATGGGTATAAGGAACACCTGATCCTTTAAAAGTTTCAAACCTTATTTGATTTAGATCTCATGCAATGAGATCACAAAAACCATGATAGGCCTTTTTAATTGGGAAAACAGACGAGATCATTTTTTCTTTATTTTTGATATTTCAGCTTAAGTAGATCTCTTTTGACAATTAAGACTTTGTTGGATTGATTTTGACAAAGTATGATCCATGGTATTGTGAAGGATAGCCCAAGTATTTCCTGTGAGCAGATCACTAGATTGACTAAGAAATCTGGAGTGCACGAGGCTCTTGCCACTGAGGGAACTGGGGTTGTGTGTGGGGTTGGGGGTGGGGTGGGGTTGGGGGGTTAGGTGGGTAGAACAACCTTTACCATTACGCCAAGGCCTACCCTCATATTAACTAAGAAATCTAATGGTCAAATAAAAGTGTGACCTTTAGGACTGCGTTTATTTTAAGAAAAAAAATGTTATTTATTTCAATATTAAAAATAAAATTCTTAACCATCCTAACAAATAAATTATATCCATATGGATATCAAATTAATTTTAAATATACTACATGTATCTAAGAAATATCATTATATAGTTGTTCTACATTACTTTAATAGATGTCTTCTTATTCACACTACTTGCTTTTCAGTTCTAAAAAAAGTGTCCTCTAATGTGGATGCCTGTGTAGATCTCAAACGAATTTAAGTTAGAGTTAGGGAGTGTTTTACTGTTTTACTACTTTGGGGCATTATTCTAATTTTTTATCTCAATATTTATATAAGAGAGGTGGTGTAGAAATGTAAAACAATCTTACCATTATGCCAAGGCCTACCCTCATATTAACTAAGAAATCTAATGGTCAAATAAAAGTGTGACCTTCAGGACTGTGTTTATTTTAAGAAAAAAAATGTTATTTATTTCAATATTAACAATAAAATTCTTAACCATCCTAACAAATAAATTAAATCCATATGGATATCAAAATAATTTTAAATATACTACATGTATCTAAGAAATATCATTATATAGTTGTTCTGCATTACTTTGATAGATGTCTTCTTATTCACACTACTTACTTTTTAGTTCTAAAAAAAGTGTCCTCTAATGTGGATGCCTGTGTAGATCTCAAACGAATTGAAGTTAGAGTTAGGGAGTGTTTTACTGTTTTACTACTTTGGGGCATTATTCTAATTTTTATCTCAATATATATATATATATATGAGAGGTGGTGTAGAAATCCTACAACCATCAGATTGAATTCTCTGAATTCTCCTCATCATCTTCTTCTTCTTCCTCTCCAACCCTAGAAACAAATTCTCACAAGCTCTAACTTGGTATTAGAGCAGCGTATAGAAGCCAAGAACTCATCTTTGTCAAGTTGCAGAATATCCGAGGGGTTGACATCAGCAGCCGCACACTGACATCAACATTTTTGGGTCGAACAGCTTTGATCGCCGGATTTTTTCTGGGATTTATGGTGATATTTGTGATTCAATTTGAGGCTCTTTGAGTGGGTTTTTCATTTTTTGTAACTTTTTCAATGTTTCGGCTCCCTTGATTTCGATTTGGATTTTGGAGGTTTTTTAGCTGTTTTTGTTGGTTGAGATTCATCACATATGCTGCGTTTGGACTGTGAAAGACCTTGATTGCTGGTTGTTTACTGAAATGTTGAATCTAGAACAGCTTCTTTGGATCTAAGGGGTTCGGTTGCTCTTTTTTCTCTCAATCTGAGATTACTTTTGGAACAATCTGCCTCTAAATTTTCTTTGGTTGCTTGGGCTGCCAGAATTTGTCCTTGAACTTCCTCCAAATTCATTGTAATAGAAGAAATACAAGATACAAGAGAAATATATAAAGGCTTGAATGAGTGTGATCTCTCATACAAAGCTTTGGTATTTATAGTTGAAAAGAGCACATGTTAAATATTACAAGAATGGAAACTAACTAAAAACATTGCAGATTCTATACCTAAATATATGCATAAATAAGGTCAAATCCTATGAATCTAGACTAATCATATCTCAGTTAATATGATAAGTTAAATCACATGATTCTAAGCACATATTTCGGCTAACACTCTCCCTTAAGTTCTTCAAACACTAAAAAAAAGTCTCCTCAGACCATAACGATGTCTTCTCAGACCATATTGATGTCTTCTCAAACCATAACGTTGTCTCTTTAGACTATTCCCGAGTCCAATTATAGATTATTTTTTTTAGGAGCGCTACCAGCTTACATATAGTTGGACAATTCCTTTTCAAGCTTCTGTAGTACATGGCTACCCTTCATTGTTTTCTCCACAATACCTTCACCCTCTTCACGGACATCCTTCTTTGTAGGAGCCTTTTTCTTCCTATTGATGTCACCAATACCGGCCAGTCTCTGCCACAGTACGAAATCACCACTGCATGAAACTCTCTTCTGCAATTTTGGCTCTAATACCAAGAAGAAATACAAAAAAGAAGAAATATGTAAAGGCTTGAATAAGTGTGATCACCCACTCACATCTTTAGTATTTATAGCTGAAAAGAGCACATGTTAAATATTGCAAGAAAGAAAACTAACTAAAAACATTTCGAATTCTATGCCTAAATATATGTATAAATAAGGTCAAATCCCATGATTCTAGACTAATCATATCTCGGTTAATATGGTAAGTCAAATCACATGATTCTAGGCACATATCTTGGCTAATAGTAACCTTACCAACTAGGTTTTGGATTCTGTTTTTGAGGTTCTGATCCATTTTTTTTAAATTTGTTCCAGCACCACCTGAATCATCTACTGGTCATCCCGGTACTTATTTCTTGGTCTGAAATTACCTTTTGAATCTGCTCTTTGGTTTATTTTGGTTCAAACCTTGCCATAGCTGAAAATAAACCACAACCACCACTCAAGGAAGATGATGTTCCTAAGTCGATTTGGACGAAGTTGAACGATGTTAATTATCTTGCTTGGGCCCATACCGTACAGATTTTTTTGCATGGGCATAAAAAATTGAAATACTTAACTGATGACTCCCCAATTGACACGAAGTCTAAGAAATATAAGGATTGGATGTGTGAGGATTCTATTGTTATGGGATGGCTATGGCATAGTATAGTTGCTACTATAGTTGCATTTTGTGAGGATTGTTGCTAAATTCTATTATGAAATTCTTACTCAATTTAGTAAACGCATTAAAGTTCTTCGATCTGATAATGCCTCAAAGTATATACAATCTACCATGAATTCATTTTGTATTGATCGGGGTATTATTCATCAGACCATTTATGTTCACACCTCTCAACAGAATGGTGTTGTTGAACGTAAGCTTCGCCATCTGTTGGATGTGGCTTGTACCTTGTTATTTAATATGCATGTACCCAAGCATTTTTGAGCTGATGGTGTTCTCACAACTTATCAACTTATTAATCGTATGCCATTTGTTGTTGTGAATAATCGAAGTCCTTTTTCTTTGTTATATCCTAGTACCTCTCCTTTTTCGCTCACACCTCGTGTATTTGGGTGTGTGACATTTGTTCATATCTTGGACCCTGGGCATAACAAATTGTCCCCTCGTGCTCGTGTGAGTTTCTTAGATACTCGCGCACTCGGAAGGGGTACTATTGTTACAGTCCCGAATTTTACCTTGTAAGTGCCGATGTTACTTTTTTTGAGTCCATTGCCTTCTTTACATTATCGGGCCAAAGTTTGTCTCTTGATCTCATCTCTCCTCATAAGGGGGAGCATTCCTTCTCTTCTCCTACTTTGTCGATGCCATTTCCTCCACCTTCTAATCCTCTATTGCAGGGTTATCGACAATCCAGATCTCGACCTGTTGTTTCTTATAGTGCAGACATGACATCTTCTCCACCAGAGGTTCCTGTTCCTCCCCCTTCTACTTCTAAAGATTTACCAATTGCATTACGTCGAGGTAAATGTACTTGTACTAAACATCCCATTGTTAAGTTTGTGTCTTATGATCATGTTTCCTCCTTGTAGTCTTTTGCTTTTACCTTGTCCTTTATTTTCATTCCCTCATCTTCTTAGCAAGCTTTGTATATGTCTGGATGGAAACACGATATGGATGAGGAAATGGGCGCTCTTCACAAGAATCATACCTGGGAGCTTACTGCTCTCTCTTTTGGGAAACGAACTGTCAGGTGTCGTTGGGTGTACACTGATAAGTATCATTCCAATGGTTCTGTTGAGTGTCTTAAGGCGCGTTTGGTTACCAAAGGGTACCCTCAGACCTATGAGGTTAATTACTTAGAGACCTTTTCTCCAGTAGCCTTTCTTAACTCTGTTCGCGTTCTTCTTTCTGTGGTAGTTTGTTGTTCTTGGCCTTTATATCAGCTTGATATTAAGAATGCATTTCTTTACGGTGATCTATAAGAGGAAGTTTACATGGATTACCTGCCTAGTTATGTTGTTGCTGGTAGTGAGTGTTTGGTTTGTTGCTTGCGCTAGGCTCCATATGGTCTGAAATAGTCTCCTCGTACCTAGTTTGATAGATTTAGCATTGTCATGATTGGAGTTTGGTTTTCAACGAAAATATGTTCTTGATCTTCTTTCCGAGATTGGTCTTTTAGGTGCTCGACCTGTTGATACTCCTATTGGACTCTACAGTTAAACTTGATGGTGAGCAGGGGGAGTTGTTTGCCGATGTTGGATGATACCGTTGCCTTGTTGGGAAATTAATTTATTTCACTGTACTCGTCCCAATATTACTTGTGTTGTTGGAGTGGTTAGTCAATATATGAATGCTCCTCGTCAACCTCACTTTGAGGTTGTTTGTCGTATTTTGCATTATTTGAAGGGTGCGTCTGGAAGTGGGTTGTTGTATAAACCTTCTTCCTTCTTATCTGTGACAACGTTTAGTGATGCAAACTGAGCTAACAATCACTTTAACAGACGATCAGTGTTGTTAAAGGTGAGCCTAGGCTCCAGGCACACACAAGCGCAAGGATTACACCTGTTGTCAGCTCAGGCACAACACTGTTCACTAGGCGTGCACCTTATACAAGTCAGTTAGGCGAGTGTTGTTTTCTTCTTTTTTTTCCTAATTCAAAAGGGAGACTTTTGTCTCGTTCAAAAGAAAAGAATAGAGAAGCCCATTACGATAGCAAGACGTAAACGAAACCAAAACCCCACGTCAGGATACCAAAAGCCCTACGTCACGACGCAGACAGCCTTCTTCATAGAGAGTTACAGAGACGATTAAGTACACATGCTATTCTTCTTCTTCTTTCTCTCTCTCTCTAGCTTTGTCTACTTCCTCTCTCTCTCTCTATTTTTTTTTTCTTTCTCTAAATGTTGTCTTGCTGTCCTAAATTATTTCCTACTGTTTTTTTTTTGTGCTTTTTTTTTTTGCTCTCCCTCACTCTCTTTTCTTTTCCTTCTCCTTTGAATGTTGTCCTAAATTATCTCCTGCTGTTTTTTTAGAACAATTTTTTTTCTTCTTATTATTTTTTCGTTGTCCCTCTCTCTCTGTCTTCTTTAATTTCCTGCTTTTTTTTTGTGCTGTGTTTGTTTTTATGGGTCTTGAATTCTTGAATGATATGGTTGATGGATTTATTTTTTCATATTTGATATTAATTTTTAAAATATTGATTATGAGATATGAATTCTTTTATAGTAATTTATTTTTTCAATTGTGCGTTTCGCTTCACTCAAGCTCGTGCCTTGCGTCTCGGGTCCAAAGGACCTTTAGTGCCTTAGTGCACCTAGAGCCTTTGATAACACTGCAGACGATCTAGATCTGGTTATTGCACTTTTTTTGCGGTAATCTTGTTACTTGGCGCAGTAAAAAGCAGACCGTAGTTGCTCGTTCTAGTGCTGAGGCTGAGTTTCATAGCTCACACAACTTCGGAGATGTTGTGGGTTTGCTCCCTTCTTCAAGAGATGGGTATTGATGTTCTTTCTCCTATGCTGATGCAAATTGTGATAATCAAGCAGCTATCTTTATTGCTAGCAATCCTGTTTTTCACGAGTGTATCAAGTAGAGTTAGAGAGTGTTTTACTGTTTTACTACTTTGGGGCATTATTGTAATTCGTATCTCAATATATATACAAGAGAGGTGGTGTAGAAATCTACAACCATCAGATTACATTCTCTGATTTCTCCTCATTTTCTTCTTCTCCAACCCTAGAAACAAATTCTCACAAGCTCTAACTATTTATTATTTTTTCTTTTGTATGTTTCCAATTCTAAGTTGACTGCTACAACGCTAGGAAACAAAATTTTGGTCCTTGTGCGAGAAATCTTGAAATTCTTTCAGGGAACAAGGTCCTTCAAATTGTTATTTTGATGAGATAACAAATTGATTAAATATAGGTGCGCCACTCATTAGTAATCAAGAACTTCTACCATGTGAAGTTCGGATGTGGTTTAATGAACTTCTTGAGTTCAAGCTGGTTTTTAATATTGATATTAAATCTATTTACTGCTTTATGTATTTTTTATTTTGATATTAAATCTATCTACTGATCTATTTGATCTTGCGGTTATTGTTTTTTTCAGATGCTGTTGTGCGGGGATCTGCGTGGTAATTTGCTATTATTCCCTTTGTTAAAGAGCCTGCTGCTGGGTGCATCTGTTGGTTCAGAAGTGAAAATATCTCCACTAAATTATTTCAAAGGAGCTCATGGGATTTCGAGTGTGTGCAGCATTTCGACAGCTAGATTGATTTCCAGTCAAACTCAGATACGTTCTGTAAGGCCTGAATTCAAGCTTCTGTAAAGAGTCAGAATCCTTGCCTTTTCAAGTATTTTTATAAAAAAGAAAAATAAATTAAGGAATTTCAATTTTTTCCCCTTTTGAAATTCTCACAAGAAGTAGAAAGTAACTTTAAGGAATTAAAATGAGATCAGCATAGTTGGATGTTTCTCCTTTATTATCTTTCTCTTTGTAGACATAAATCTTGAGTCTGAAAATCAAGGGCTAAAAACGTGGAAAAGATGTATATATATATTTTATTTTGTAAAAATGAGTACAATCCTCTATGATGTATCCTTAGCCACAAGACGAGCTTGATTTTAAAATCAGATGATTAAGAACTTCTCCTAGTCTTTGAAGTTGGAGATCAGGGAATATTTCTGAGTTTGAGGGTGTTGGGACGTGACTTGGTAGAAAGAATAGTTTCAAGTTCAATAACCTCTTCGTCTCTAAATGTCTCTATCCATGCTTGTATTGCAAGGTCTTGTATTTATGTACTTATTTATGGGGGTATTTAATTTGGAAATTTCAATGAAATTGATTTTAATCCCAAAATAAATTGAGAGAAACTTGTCTCCATTTGTTTGAATTATTTTAAATTTGAATTTTGATTTGTCAAATTTTCTCATACTAAGCCTTGGCCTCGAGATCTCAGTACATGTCTGCAGCCGGATGTACACTCATGAGTTGAACTATGAGTATTTAACTTTGCTTTGATCATAGAGGCTTTGACCTTTTGACCAATCGAAAGGTTATCTGGTCATCTCAAATTTGTTTCTATGTTTGTCAAATAGCAACTGAGAAGGTATTCTTTAAGAAACCACTCAAATTCCGCAAAAGTGACATTTTATTTATGTAGACAAAAATGTGTAACATATTTCCGTGTGTGTGGAGTTTATTTGTTAGTTATTTTGTTAATTCATTTTTTTTTTCAGACTGGAGCAGATGGGTGCATATGCTATTTGGAATATGATAAAGATCGACAAAATTTGGAATTTACAGGGATGAAACAAGTGAAGGAAATGAGTTTTATACGATCTGTCTCCGATGCTAACTCTTGTGACAATTTGGCTAGTGGCAACTATGCAATAGGTTTTGCATCAGCTAATTTTATAATATGGAACTTAACGACTGAACGGAAGGTACTCTCTCTCTATCCTCAAGTTAATTATGATGTTGTTTGCCTGAGAACAATGCGGTGCAGGTTTTTCAAGTTCCATGCGGTGGATGGCGGCGTCCTCATTCATATTATCTTGGTGATGTACCGGAATTGAAGAGCTGTTTTGCATTCGTCAAGGTTTGGTCTTCCATCTCCTCTCTCTCTCTCTGTAAGCCCCCACTAATATTATGAAAAAATCCTGATGTATAAATCTGCCCCCACTGATATTTTTGGATATGACCTAATCGACTCTCTCTGATTTTATATATATTTTTTGTATATATAGATTTTAAAATTTTAAAACTGCCCCCTTCAATTTTTTATATTTTTATTAATTTTGTATATATAGAATTTTATAAATTCTAAAAGTGTCCCATACTTCTAACTTTTAGCCTCAAATTTAATGTCTCTCTCTCTCTCTAATCCTTGAACACTCAATATCTCCATCTTTATTCCTCTGCTTTCCTATGCCATACGATTCTCTTTCAGTTATTTTTTCTTTAATGAAAAATCACAATCTCTAAGAAGGAACGAAAAAAAAAAACTAAAAAAAAAATTGTCTGATTCTCTTTAGAGTCTTTTATTATATATGATATGATATATGGATATACATCTGTTATAAAAATGTGGAGATTCATATTGAAAATGCTAATTCTTATTTATTTGATTTAATTTAATTATCAATTAATTTTTGTATCAATAAATAGTTCAAGTTTCCAATACAAAAACATGTTTCATACATTAATTTTTAAATTATTGCAAGTAAGGACTTTCTAGGTTTGAGTCTTAACTAATTTGACTTATTAGAAAATTCTTAATAGTATATACACAGCATGAGGGGATGAAATATATACTAGAATAAAAGCACAAATTTGAATTTGTTTAATTTTGCATACTTGTGTTACATAAATATACATAGCTCTTCTCTTCAATTTTGTATGAAAATCTTGCTTAATATAAAATCATTGAGAACAATTGCAAATGTCACAAATGAAAATATTAATCAATCAAAATATAATTTTTTATATTTATTCTTTTGTTTTAAAAAAAATTATCTTAAAAATTTAATCTAATTATCAATTAATTTTTAATTTGGAGAACCTAACTGAAAATAGTTAAAGTTTCCAATACAAAAACATGTTTCATACATTATTTTTTTTAATTATTGCAAGTAAGGACTTTCTAGGCTTGTTGAGTCTTAACTAATTTGACCTGTTAGAAAATTCTTAATAGTATACACAGCAAGAGGGAATGAAATGTACACTAGAATACAAGCACAAATTTGAATTTGTTTAATTTTGCGTAATTGTATTACTTAAATATGAAGACTGCACCCCCCCCCCCCCCCCCCAAAACCAAAATTCCTGTCTCCATCACTGCATATGGGGAACTTTATTGATTTCTTCTTCTATAAGTAATTTCATTTAAAGGCAGCTAAAAGGGGCTGGAATCCATGAATACAGTATGTGGACCAGAGGATTAACCTATACAACAAAAGAAAAATTATGTTGGTAGAAATGCACCTGTGTCTTGACAGGACGAGGTAAACCCTTAGTGAAATTGAATCAGAACATTTCGAATGTGATTTTGGTGAGGACAGGGTGCTCTGTCAGCCCATTATTCTCTAAGCACTGCCCTCGGTGTAATTTTTTAAATGGTATTTCCCATGCCCAGCATTCTCATGTTATCTATGATTGGTTGGGGGGTAGTCTTCCTCTGCATGTTTCTGGTCCTGTCTTTTTTTGGCCAAAAGATATGAAATTTGACATGTTCCCTGCTTACAGAGACAAAATTGCAAGCTTGTTAGCTGCTTCATTTAATTATATGTTTCTCTGTAATATAATATGCTACATATTCTGGAGTAATTCTGGATATCTTGAAAAGTTTTTCATGATACAGATCACAAACATTTTCTTCTTGATAAGTAATGATACAGATCATGAATATTTATTATGGGCCCATTTCAGATTATTACACAGCATAGATTTCTTAAATTGGAAGGAGACTTCATAAATTAGAATCTCAACTTAATTTCATTTGATTTCATAAAGTGGGTTCTCTTCATCGATAGACTTCAATTCTAGCTGTCTAATTTTACCATTGAAATTTAATTACATAAATCATGTAGTCATATTTTAAAATCATATGAAACTTGATGAGATGTGGCTACATGGGCCCATTAATTTTTATATATATATATTTTATTTTTAGGTGATATGTATCATTTTCCTATATTGTGGTTTTATTTTCCTATTCCTTTGTTTTTGAAAAAATTGGACCTGTTTCGTATACCTTGAAAAAGCTTCATCAGAAACTAACATAGTCAAAGATTCTTGGGCCTACTAAGCAATGTTCTCGCATTTTCTTGTTGATAATAAAACATATTGTTACAGTATGTCTCTGAATTTCAGTTTTGTTCTTACTTATAATTGCTTGCCTTACTTTGTAGGATGAGGTCATCTATATTCATAGATACTGGGTAACAGACAGTGAGAGGAAGATATATCCTCAGAATTTTCATTTGCAATTCCATGGGAGAGAAATACATTCCTTATGTTTTATATCTGGAGATTCACAATTCAATTCAAATGAAAAGCAGGGTCTTGTTTCTGATTCCACTTGGATTGCAACTGGATGTGAAGATGGAACTGTGAGATTGACAAAGTATGTTGTTTAGAAATCTGAGTCAGGGTTGGATGCACAATTCTTGTTCCTAAATATCATGTTGTCATTGAATTTTTCACTTTACCCTAGAACTTGCCATTACAAGTCTGCTTGCAATGGCACGTGTACAATGCATTTTTTGTTTAGTGTGCTTTTTTGTTTTTTAATATGCTTGACATGTGCCGTCCTCCAAACAAGAAGTAACATTGTTAAGTGCAATAAAATTTGGCAAGCTAATGGCATGAAAAATAACTCAGGTATAATTCTGGTGTTGAGAGTTGGTCTGCATCAAAACTACTAGGGGAACATGTTGGCGGCTCTGCAGTGAGATCAATATGCTTTGTTTCGAAGATACATAAGATTGCTGCTGATTTGACCAGCATGCATAATGGGATAAGTGGCCAAAATGCAGCCTTGGAGGACAAAGAGAGCCCTTGCTTGCTAATTTCAGTTGGTGCAAAGCGGGTCCTAACTACTTGGAAACAGAAACATTCAATTAGAGACATCAAGCAAGAAGTGCTTTCTGATGGGCCAGATCATGGAACTGAATATGACTTTAAGCCTTCTTCAGGAGTGTTCCCATCAATGTCGTTCCAGTGGCTTTCCTCCCATATGCCAACCAAGTATAGTAGCACTCGTGAAATAAGAGATAACAGTGAGAACGAAAATGGATCAACTGAAAATGTTCCCAGTATAGTTTCTGATGCCCCATCTGGATCACTTTTTTCAGAAATGGGGAAGATGGAATTAGAAAAATGCCTTGGGGATAAATGTGAAAATGACTGGAGATACCTGGCTGTTACTGCTTTTCTTGTTAAAGTTGCTTATTCCAGGTGGAGTGAGATAATAATAGTATTTTGTGCTTATTTTTCTTTCACTCTGAAAATCAGTTCCAAAATTATAACATCATCTTATATTTGTCACCTTTCAGGATAACTGTCTGTTTCATTGTTGTTGCTTGTTCAGATGCCACACTTGCATTACGGGCTCTATTATTACCTTATCGGCTTTGGTATGCATAAAGCTACCTATCAGTTGGTTTACTCAATGGTTTACCAAAAATTCTCTCTCTAATAATTGTTTTCTTCATATCTTACCCGGCATTCTTCTTTCTTTCCTTGCCCTGTTTCAGGTTTGATATTGCATTGTTGGTTCCCCTGTCATCACCAGTTTTAGCATTGCAGCATGTCATCATTCCCAAGTGTCAGCCTTCTGAAGGTTAGTCTGTTGTTTGAAATTTTCATATTTAGCTGAACCAACATAAAGTCTAGTTATTGTGGAAATCTCTAGTCACGACTTTCTGAAAGGATAAAAATTTCGTTCTGGTGCATCATTTTGGTTGGTTAGAAAATGCACACGTTTAGGGAACAAAATGGGAATGGGTGGAAAAATTGGGAACCATACGCAAACACTTGGGTTAAAGTTAAATCTATTTATTTAAAATGATAAGCCCACTAGGAGATTAATTGAATACATTTAGGCCTACACATCCATTCACAGTGAGAATTCATCATATTCATGTCAACAATCTCCATATGATTTTCTTTTCACTAATTAGATCTATTATATATAAAACTTAAATTGAATGCTGATTTATCAGTTTGTTTGTATTCCTAAGAATACACACCCCAACCCAAATTTTTTTTACTAATTTGTTGTTTGAGCTGGCCACCACAATACCATGCACCCTAGTGGCCTAGTGTTAGAGGGTCTTGTCCCACATCGAATTTGGATGGGAAAGTGATTGGGTATAGAGGGTCCTGTCCCACATCGAATTCGGATGGGAAAGTGATTGGGTATGAATGGACGGGTAGGCAACACTAACCAATGGCTTAGGCTTTTGGGTCTTGGTAAGCGCCCGACCCGTTACACTGAGTGTTAGAGGGGTCTTCTTTGTCCCACATCGGATCTGAATGGGAAAGATAATGGGTATAAATGGGCAGGTAGGCAACACTACCCAATAGCTTAGGCTTTTGGGTCATTGGTAAGCACCTGACCAGTTACAGCTAGTATATAAGATCCATCTAAACAAACCAAACAAGTTGTTGGTTCTTAAAAATGATATGGTTTTTCAATGACCACAGTAAAATGTCTCTCACTTCTGAGATCCAAACCAAATATGTTCCTAACAGAAAAGGATCAGGGCGTCAATACCTTCATTAAACCATCCATTTTTTATCATTTTGCGTTACCCCGCAAAAAAAATTAAAAAATATATAAAAAATAAAAATAGTTGCATATGTACTTCGAATGAGGAGGAAGAAGAAGATGGTGACAATGATGATGATAAGTATGACAATTAGTCACCTATTCCAACTTCTGTAAGTCCTCTACTGCTCCTTTTCCTCTCTTCACTGTTTCAGAATATTTTCGTCTCTTGAAGAATTCTGAATAAGTTGGCCCTTAATCATTCAATTTTCTTGTTTTTCTGGAAAAATTGGAACTAGCCAGTTAAGATTCCTGTTGACACTTGAAATTTCAGGTGGGACTTGCTGAAACAACTACGTTTGACTGAGTGCCCTAGAGTTTCAATATTCCATATGCATCTTCTGTTGGTGGTTGTTCATGAAACCAAAAACCTTGGTTGTTTCAATTGATATGAAATAAAAAAAATTTGATCCTTGATTTCCCGACTGTTATTACAATTTGAACATGAATCCTTATTCTGTAGCAACAACGAACCACGTAGCTTAAGGCAGCACTATGAGTTTACCACAATAGTAAAGCTAAAATTGTATTTAAAATACAATGAGAAAGTATAAATTGTGCTTAACATTTAAAACAGATTCAGGACCTAACCACATATTGTTTTGCCCCAATTGATTGTTTATCTTTGTTGATTGATATGATGTCTGCCATCTGGAATTTCATGAATGTAGAGCTAGAGTCTGAAGACTCACTGTGTTGTCAATGCTTAGATTTTTTCTACTGTATTTCCAATGCTAAAATATTTAGAGCTGGACATTTTGTGGTTAGATATGTACAATATACTTGTAGGGGTCATTGGTTGTTGGAGTGGTTAAAATCTCAAACTGACTAGTGTCATGACACGGATTTTCTATTGAGATCAGTGACTTCGTGCAAAATTAGTGTCAAATGTTAGGTCTGTCTCCAGAGTCTTCCCCTCTCAATACCCTGTGTAGGCTGGACTAGTGCTGAGCAATGGCCTTCTACCTTTGCAATATGTTTCTATTCTAAAAAACACGTTCTTTATCTTTATATCATCTATTGTGTCTCTTGCTAGAGTTTTTAATTATGTTCAAAACTTGGTTCACAGATAACATTCAGAGTGGAAGTGTGTATCTTGTAATAAGTGGATCTACTGATGGTAGTATTACCTTTTGGGATCTAACTGGAAGTGTTGAAACTTTCATGTGGGGAGTGTCAAATCTCCAAATAGATAAGTCTATCGATTGTCAGCAAAGGCCTCGCACTGGAAGAGGAAGCCAAGGTGGACGTTGGTGGAGAACTTTGAGAAGCAGCATCCCAAAGAAGAAACCAGGCAACAGTTCAGTCACACAGGAAAACTTAGAGAGTCCCAGAGAAAACATGCTAAATAATGATGCACGTGGAACCTCATCAAAATTATCTGATTCCTTAAGAAGTGCAACTGCTTGTTGTCAAGCTTTATGTAATGCATCCTTTGGGTCAGATGTGAACACGGATGAATCCTCATCGGAAATATGCACAATATGTCCCTTGCATGTTTTCAAAAAAGTTCACCAATCTGGGGTCAATTGTCTCCATGTTTCAGAAATGAAAAACAAGAGACCATGTGACTCTGGTTTTCTCTATTATGTATTAAGTGGGGGTGATGATCAATCACTTCACTGCCTTAGATTTGAGTTGGCATTTCTATCAGCAGGTCAGTATTCTGAGAACATGAATCAAGACATTGAACATGGTACCGCTGAACCTGAAAGTACGAAGGACTTCATTAATCATTTTCACAACCAAAATTATAGAATCCGATTTATATATCATGACAAAATCGCCTCAGCTCACAGCTCTGCTGTAAAAGGTACAATATTAAATGCAGTATGTTTAATTGATTCACACTATTTGTCCACTGGAAAATGAGGAAATGTGAGGGCGTTTTCATTTATATTTGATTTTCCTGAGGTATCTCTTTCTTCATTTGGGGTACGAGGCATCAACACACCATTGTAAGAAAGACTTGTAAGCCTTGCATGAAAGTACAAGGCTTTTGGATTTTGTGTTTTTTTTTTCTTTTATATTTTAACTTGCAACAATTCAGGTACAGACTTGAACCTTCTAGAACTTCTGAGCAAGGTCTACTATGGAGAAATTCCTGAAACATTTGTGCCAGATGATGAAATAAGATTGTGTTTTGTTTTGTGAAGGTATTTGGACAGATGGATGTTGGGTGTTCACAATTGGTCTTGATCAGCGCATCAGGTGTTGGCATCTTGACAAGCATGGTAAACTAACTGAGCATGCTCATTTAGTTGTTAGTGTGCCAGAGCCAGAAGCTTTGGATGCTAGAGCATGTGGAAGGTGATCTAATCATATATTGATCAGCTTGCATCCATAAGTACCTTTGTGAAATAATCATTCTACTTTTACAATTGTGATCCTGATGATTTTGTTCTTTTGGCTTTCTGGTGATGTTTATATCTTATCCAGAAACTATTATCAGATTGCAGTAGCTGGAAGAGGGATGCAGATGGTCGAGTTCTCTGCATCCTGTGGCATGTATGGCAGAGATTGTGCCCACTTTTCATGATTTGTACCAACCCTTTGGACAATTGGAGTTTGTAAGGTACTGTCTTGGTTTTCTCTTGATGTTATTTATGAGAGTAATGGGGGTTTCTACTTTGGGTGGATCACGAGGTTGGGTTTACTGAATAAGACAACTTATACAAGAAGTTTGAACAATTGGGTTGTCATAGGGTATTGTCTTTGTTTTCTCTTTATGTTATTTATGAGAAAAAGAAAATCCAATTGGTTATGTATTTTAACTACGACACAGTTGATCCCATATGATTAGCTGGGTACTCGCATAGATGTAAGGTGTAGGAAGTCCTATATGCCCTGTTCGTTGGTTGTCCTCAAGAATTAATCAATTTATTTTTTCCTTGAACCATTTTCTTATTTATACCTCGATACATGTAGTTGACCCCATTTTGTTAAGGTTAAGGCTTATTGCGTTCTAATTGAGAAATTCCTTTTATTTACTTTTGTTTTTCCATCTTCAACGTGGTTAATTTTGAAAATCTTCAGTTTTCTTGTGAGGTTAATTTTAATTAGTTGACACTCACTCCTGTTTTTGTAGGGTGTTCAAAGTTGGTGCTTATGTATACTGAGGAAATCACCTGTGGTATTTCAGAACATGGGAGTGAAATTTCTGTAAGAGTCTTTCTTTCTTCATTGCAGCATAATTTGTTTGATCTAAATTATTCAGGATTATCTTGTCTTCCAGTTATTGCTCCTATATTTACCCGTCCCAACGCATTTTGGCAGCATGTCATTAACTCATTGTTGGCTCCAGCTCCACCATTCAACACCTGAAGTTATGTATTCTGGTAAGGTAGTTGTTTTCTTGTTTGACTTGCGAAGTTGAGCTTGCAGATTGAAATTTTTTTGTAACATTAACTTAATTAATTTAAGCTCCAACAGTTTGAATGATAAAGTCACATATATTGCCTGGACTTAAAATTACATTGGTATGTAACAACAAAGAAAAGGGATTGGTAGCCAGGTTAAATTTTTGGTTCACGGAGAACTAGTCTCACTTCCCTGGGACAAAATTAGTAGCATAAGCCCAAGCATTATTGTTCACGGGATCTGCAAGATGGTCGGCAAGGTTCTCTAGAGGTCCCTTTCCAGTTACAATAGCTTGTACAAAGAATCCGAATATGGCAGGTCATCCATTCTTAATTTCTTTAACCTTAAGGGTCCGTTTGGATAAAGTGGAGAGAAAAGAAAGGAGAGGATAACATTAGTTATGAGAGAAAGGAGAGGAGAGGAGAGGATAACAATAACCTCTATTCATGTTTGGATAAACAGGAGAGAAAAGAAAGGAAAAGATAGTAATTTTGTTTGGATAGAGAAAAGAAAAGAAAGGATAACAATCAAATTACTAACATACCCTTTTACTTAAGTTTATGGAAGAGTATAAGAATTTTATGTGTTAAAATATTGAGGTCAATTTTGGTATTATAAAACTTATACTTAAGTTTCAATCCTTTCCCTCCCAATCTTCTCATTTTTGGGAGGATTGCAATTGAGGGATAAGGAGGGATTGCTATCCCTCCTTATCCCTCCTTATCCTTTCTTTTCTTTTAAAAACACTCACCCAAACACAACATCCCCTATCCTCTCCTTTCTTTTCTCTCCTTATCCTTCCAAATCCCTCAATCCAAACGAAGCCTAAGTTCTGCAAATGCCTCTGGGTCGTCAGCTAGTCCTAAGGGATCGAAGCTACCACCAGGGTATAGAGGGTCAGTCGCCTCACCAAGGGGTCCTCCTGCAATGTGGTGGGTAACCCTCCCTCGACGGCACCCATGAGTATAATAACGTGGGTGACCCATATGGCTAAAATGCTCTGAGCATGAATCAAACTAGGGTTTCCGAGATAGTCCAGACCACCCTTGCTGAAGATTTGTGCACCAGCCTTGAACCACGCTGCCTCACCAAAGTTGACTCCATTTCTGGAGAGAAGCTCGGGAAAGACGAATCCCAATGCCCCCAGCATGGCCCACCTGGAATGAATTACCTCAAGCTCTCTGTTCTTGGCAAAGGTTTCAGGATCTGCAGATAGCCCTGCAGTGTCCCACCCATAGTCAACTGGGAATTCCCCAGTTAGGTAAGTTGGAGACTCACCAGAGAATGGTCCAAGGGTACTTAACGCGATCAGGGCCATAGCAGGGGCTACCGAATGAAGCAGCTGGTTTTGCTGAGGTCTTCATCGTTTATCGAATAGTAGTGTTATTGTAGGTTAGGACTATGAATTTTGCTGCAGATCTATTTACGGATTTTTTATTTTTTAATTAAGAAAAAAGATGACATAATGAAAGGATGACCAATTTGAATTTCTTTAGTTTTATTGTATCATATACTCTTTGCGACAATATCACTGAAATTACATGTGACATCAATTTTCAGCAATTTTCTTTCTCAAGACAGCCATTAGAAAAAAATGGTATGTGTGGGAGCGCAGCAAGTACAAACTCTTTCTTAGGAAAGTAGTCATTCATTCACTAGGGATGCAACTGAAAATAAAGACAACAATCCTTTTGACAAAATGCCCTAATAACAGTGAGAGAGTTGTATAAATTTAAAGCAAGCAATGAAGGGCGGGCCAACTTCTAAAACATGACAGAAAAATCAGTAAACTACACAAATAGATGTCGGTAAATATATGATAATAATATGATAATACTAACACGGGCTCAATCCTATATATAAATAAAATGTTCAATCATAACTTTATTTTTAACCCTAACTATTCAACACTAGCCCAGCTCATCATTAAATTCTTAAACTTGGATTTTCAACTTGGGTTGAGATTTCGGATTAAAAAGTCGGGTTATCTATATTACCAATTTTCATGTCAAAAATTTAAAGTGATCTTTAATAATTTTCACATTAAATTACTCTTAAACACACAAAATTAGGAACTTAATGCAAATTTCTAAAAAATTATAAACAAATTTTTAAAAAATTAATTATCAAAAGTGTTAACATGCAATAAATTAAGATTTAAATATAAGAAATTGAAAAGAAAAAAGTTATCATAATTTGAATATTATATATAATATATTTAAAATAAAAAATATGTATAAAAATAATATTACAATTCAGGTTCAGGTTGGGCTCGGGTTGTTGGCACCTCAACCTTAATTAAGTTCAAGTTGAAAATTTTCAACTCAAGTTTAACCCTAATTGCAAAAATAATTGTCCAAGTCCGGGTTGAATTTGAGTTGCCCAACTCAAGTTGCACCCTACTCTCCAAAGGAAATGAAAGTGAGGTCATTCAACTTGGTGAAATGTAATTTAGCTCATCATTATAAAAGCTATTACAATTAGTTATTAGTTGTCTCCGTTTGACAAATAGTTATATTTCATTTATAACTCATTATAAACATTTCCAAACTAGTGGCGCTATTTTTGCTCCATTAAAAGCTTCTCGCTCCAATCTTAGATCTCATATATTTAAATGGCCTAATCACCTCTGCTTTTGATTGTTCATAGCAATAAAAATAAGTAAATTATGCGACCAAAAATATGAATGTGGAGCAATTTTTGGAAAAAGTTAATGAGAATAAACACTCGGTCTATGAGATGGTTAGTTCGATAGGCAACATAGTTTGCCATAATGGAAATGTATTAATGCATTACCGGTATAATTGGATGCTAATGACAACACATAATACAATGGATAGCAACAAACAAGTGCACGAATCCACCTGCCACTTTCAGATTACGGCAGAAAAGGATTGTGAGAAGGATATGCCTCCTTTTGCTGTCTATAAGCCCTGAGAAAAAAGGAAAAAAAAAAACCACATTCAAACACATCCAACCATTAGCCCCCTCCCACAATTTTAACTAAAGCTAAAAACCACCACCTTGGAAATGAGACCAGCGATCACCTGGAAGCATTAAGTCCGCCGAGACCAACTGTTCCTAAAATCATTAAAAGGAAGGGAACCCTTATCAAAGCACGATTTCTTCTTCCCCCATGTGCCCTTGGAACTCCACTTCTCACAACTTGCATATTTGGAGCTAAACCTTCTCTTGCACCTGCAAAAGTCATTTACATGACAAATTAAGGCAGCAACCTAGATCCAACTAGAAGAAGGTAATCAGCACTTAAATCATGGTTTGCAAATTCAGACCCTTACTGAACAAGACATCCCAATAATAGTCATTTGAACAACCAATTAAGTGATTTGACATAGTGATCCTATTTGCAGATAGAGGGTGGGGGTAGGGTTTGCACAAGCAAAAAGCATAATATGTAAACATGTACAGAAGTTGGAACATAAACAAGATTAGTAATGAAGAAAGAGATGGAGTTTTTTCAGTTTACTCATCAATCATACGGAAGGACCTGCTCGTGTCAGTTGACAATTAGCAATGAAATACCCTGACCAACCAAAAACATACATCAATGCGAAGGAAACTGACAACTCTGGTGAATCATTGAAAATGAATAAATTGATATATCACGCAACAAATTACAAGCACCAGAATTTGACTCATCCCGTCAAACCCCTCTCTCATCCCAGTGCTTAATCTGAGTTCGATGAGACATAAATTCAATCAGTCAAATCACCATCAAGAAATCAAGATGGTCGTCAAGAAAATTAAGATCATCATCATCAGTAGTAGCAAGTCACAACAGCAAGATTAATCTCCACAGTTTCAGCAAAACCAGCCAGCAGATTTACTGAGCAAATAAAAAATGAATAAAAATAAAGGCCAACGGGGTTCCAATCTGATAATGTTCACATCCAAAAGATCAGCTCTGACTTAATTGACATACTGCAGCGTGCCATAACTCGACCAATCAAGTCACACCCCAAATGGTTCGAATACCTCAGACCAAATTAGGAGAGTGGAGTAGGCTCAGTCATCCTAAGTGCCCTCAAATAGAGATTATCCCACCGCCATTCATGAACAGAACCAGAAGAGACAGTGGCAGAGAATGAAAGCGGAATTGAGGAAGATCGAAAATGGGTAATCCAAACCACAAACCCAGTGTCAACGTGCCATAGCTACAAGAATACATCCCATCCACCTTGCAGCTAATAAAAATTTTAAATTTAAACCAAAAACATGTTCAAGGATTAAGGGGGCATTAACCCACCAAACCCCTGCATACAAGAAGAAAAAAACAGAAAAACCAACAAAAAATGTGTACAAGGATAATTCATTGTTTTTTAGGCTGTGGACCATGTCTTGATCCAGTCATGTATGAGGATGCTACTTTAGACTAGAATTCTGTTCAGCAACTTCTTTAGTCTGTTGGGGAGTTAGCAAACCATGATTCTCTTGAACTACTTTCTATATTCCCAAAATACATAAAGACAAGAGAATTACCAGACTGCAGGCAAGTGTAAGCTTCTGAAATCTGCAGTAAGTGCAGTTATCAAGGTCAGGCTCATGTGGAGAATGCTACCCGAAAAAAATGTTCAGGAAAATAAAGAGCTCAACAACGTAATGTATTTATATGGATTTTTTATGGTAAAAATGATAGATCCTGACAAAAGTTAAAAACTAAAATTTCTGGGACTTGTGCACATGAAGTTAAATTCTTCAGCTGCTTTTTTGGTGAAGCCAACTTTAAAAATGACGGTGGCAGTGTCCACGTCACAAGGACTTGGTATGCGAGTAAGATGCAATTGTGTGGCAAAATGTCAAGGTCATCCTCTCCCAATGTCCCAGGACAAAGTGACATGGTTTTTTGTAGAAGTATCTAATTTTTTTATCCTATACCTAGGGTAACATAAATTGTTTATGCATCATAATGCATCCCAATTGGGCACTGCAATCTTTTTGGAGATATCAATATAATGAAGAGGCATAAAATGAGGGTAATCAAAACAAGTTGTAATAATGTTGACTTAAACACAAAACATATATACTAAAACCTTCAATTGCTTAGGCCCCAAAAGCTTACCAATTTGAATTTGCACTCTGCATGAGATTTTTCATGAACTGGAAAACGGTCAGGATGAGATTCCCATACCTTCCTCTTGTAAGCTGCTTTAACCTGCAGGTATTCAGACAATAAAATTGGCATGACAACGTACAAAGATTACCTTTCTTGTGAAAGGTTGGGGTTAATAAAGTTAATAAAAGAAGGGAAAAGAAAAGAAATTTTGAATCTAAAGATTGAAATGCAAAAGGACTACAGAGAGAGAGAGAGCATACAATTTGGATATATCAAATAACAAAATAAGGCCTTACTTCTGCGCACTCCAGCATTTTTCAAAATCAAGGGCTCAGAGTAATAATTCACCTAAACAGTCAATAGTGTGTGTAACTAACTAACATTTGCTTGACAGGTAGCAACCTTTTGCCTATATATATGCTGTTGAGCGAGATGAGGCATACATATAAAAATGGAATATCTCAACCCTTTTTTTCTCGTCTCTCCCTATTTTTGCTCAGTTTTGTTTTATCAAATAGTTTCTGACAAAAAATGAAAGGACAACTGGAAACTTCTCATATAACTAGATTCAGTTCTGCAGTTATGAAATTATCCTTGATAATGATCATTGTTCGCCATGTCAAAACAGCTCGATTGTGAGTGTTGACAGAATTGTGTCAAATATCGAATAAGTAAATACCAAATCTCAAATCTTAGGTTTCAGAAACTTATCTTTAAATGGGTACAAAAGTTGGATTTGGGTAGATAAATACGTTGAACAATTAAGTATATTAAATATTTTATAGCAGTGTAATGTTCGATTTACTATTATCTTAGATACACTTAATAAAATTAAAATTAAATGGGATGTGGTGAAAAAGGGAGATTCCATCAATCTATCCGTACAGGAAGTAGGAAACCCTCCGTCATAAAATTTGAGCCTTTCTTCTTCTTCCTCCATTATCAAATTAGAGAATCGGTATGTCAGATTTGAAATCCAACTCAAATCTGTAACGTGGCATGTCGACATGGATAACTTGAGGGAACAGAGGAGTCCAAATAATAGACTAGTTTGCATGAACCAATAAAAGTAAGGAAAAATGGGTCATTATATGGTTCAAATGCAAAACTAGAATGATAAGCATGAGAAAGTGGGTTAGAGTTTAGAGCAACCACTATATGAATATAATGCCAAAGGTTGGACATGGTTGTAGTTGCCAAATTTTATAAATTTCCACCTTTCGAGTCACAATCGTAGTTGAATTAAGAATGACTCGACAGTATAAATATCTATAAATTCTTGGTATAATTACCTTTGGGTTGATACACAATAATATATATGAATCAATACTCAACTCAACTAAGCTTTTTCCCAACTATTTGGGGTAGGTTAAATCAATCCCATTTTGTCATAATTTGTATGAACCAATAAAAGCAAGAAAAAATGTGTTATTGCTTAATGCAGTGGTTGAAGTTCGGACTAATAAGCGTGAGGATGCACATTTGTTGAAAGGAACCACTTTATGCATACTAATGTAAAAGGTTTCACATTAGTTGTAGTTGTCGAAGTCTATAAGATTCCATCTTTTCAGTTATAATCGTAGTTGAATTAGTAATGGCCAAATAGCCTATAAACATCTAAACAACTCTTGGTGAAATTAGCATTGGATGATTCCTAGTTTCCTACCGCATTCTAGGTGAAACTGTACCTTGGGAATAAGTGATAACATGCCGTAATAGGTGAGTTTTTGTATGCAGTTTCTCATGGAGGCAGATCCAAATAAAGGATTTGATTTTTGGCAAAGTGTGGAGCTGGGTAAAGCATTTGTGAGCCCCTACAAAGATGTTGATAAATAGGATAAATAGACTTGGAGGTCGCTAGGCCAAAAGGGCTATGCTCCCAAACAAGGGTGTCATCACAATTTTGAATTGGAGGAATCCCTTTTGATTATTGCAATAAGGTGATGGTCCAGATGCCTTTTTTTATATGCAGTGAATACTTACCTTTCGGGGTGACTCCTTCTAGGTGAAATTTCCAGATTTATAATCAATGTTCACAGTTCCTAAACATTCCTACTTCATCACGATATCAAATCTAAACCATTGCTATACTTTGGTTCAATTTATTTTATTAAAAATCATTAAGATCCATGCATCACATTTTATTAAAGATCATTACTGTTCATAGTTCAATAACATCTCTACTTCATCACCAAAATCCTCTCTTATCTAGCCCTAATCAACTATAACCCTTTCACTATCCTTTGGTCTTCAATTTAATGCCCAGACGTTGCTATATAGCCCTCATCATCATTATCCTTGCCTTTATCCCGCACAAATGGGATTGGCCACATGGATTTTCTTTTACATTGCTATATAGCCCTAATTAACTCAACCATTTTCCTATCCATTGGTCTTCAATTTAACATCCAGACATCACATTTTATTTTTAAAAAAAGTTACTATTCACAGTTCCTGAACATCCCTACTTCATCACCAAAACCCTACCCTGTCTAGCCCTAATCAACTCTAACACTTTTTCTACACTCCGGTCTTCAATTCATCACCCATACATCAACTTTAACCCTGTCTATCCTTTGATTTTCATTTTAGCACCCAGACATCGTGCTTAGCCAAACCGTTCTGAATTTGCAGCAACCAATACTCTAAAATTCAGGCAACTTATCATTTTTAAATGTCAAACAAATTTCAACCCTTTTTGTCTACAAACTCTATGACCTTTCTTCAAACTTTTAAAACCCAAATCCCACAAAATAACCGCACCATGTTATTATTCCAAGTTGCCTCAATGCTGTCCTACATGTGTGCACAGACATTTATCACGGCATACAACAATGAGCCTTTTGGGGGTCAAACATGGTACAATGAACTCTAAAGAAACTTTTTCGGTAATACTAATATCAAATGCTTCGAGATACCAGGATTTGAAAAGGTTATACAAAGAAGCTCAACCATCAATTTCCCACAATTCCCATCAAGTTGGGGTAATTCAAGAAGGGACGCGCAGCGGAAAATATTAATTTCCACTTTTATCACGAATCTTGTCAAGCGATGTGTAAACTCGTTTCGTGTCTAAGAGGAGAAAAAAAGAAAACAAACGATTTCAATTTACAAAACACTATCTGATGAATAAGAAAAGAACATCCACCCGGTCATGACAATCTTTAGAAAGCCACTAAACTTATGAAGAGAATATATGTCTGTCTATGCATACCTGTGATGGGGTTGGACGAAAACAGGGAGGAAACCCTAGCAAGATGCTCGCCTCATCAGCCCGCATTTCTGAAATTTCTTTGGGTCGTCGTCTCGTCTTTGATTGTCTCCCTCAAGTTAGTTCACAGTTCTCACTCATCTTCTTTATTACAAAAGTTTCTTCCTTCGTAGTCCAAATCTGAATAAACGCGCAGTGGCACCAGTTGCGGGTGGTGAGATGATGACATGTACGAGACTTTTTCAGTGTCGAATTTGTGACTTCCATGTCACGATGAGAAAAAAAAAATACAAGCAGACTTATCAGTATTCAAATTCCGGCCCGTGATTTCACTCTTATAACCAGTTACATCAATATTTCAGAATTTTTAAAATTTTGCTACACAGCTTCCAAAATTTTTTGTTACTCAATGATAATAATATTTTAATAAAATTTAATATTTTTTAAGTTATGTTGAAATATAAAATAAATAGTACTCAAATTGAAACTTTAGGAATTATCTTTCTAACATAGATGATATCATAAAAAAAAATTAATGTGCAGTAAAATTTATAAATATTTAAGTGAAAAAATACAAATATCTATATACGGAGTATATAGTTATTCCATGTGAGGACAAAAAAAAAATTAAAAACGTACAAATGCTTGACTAGTTACTTGGCTAGATTCAGCCAAGTAAGAGTGGGTCCGCTTATTTAGCCAAGTTATTGTAAATGAACAGTAAGTTTTGCTTGGGCAGACCATGGTCTGGATAACCTATTGTGGATGCTCTTTGTCCCTTTGGTGAGAATGATCCTCCTTTGGGCCACAGCGGACTCGTAGAAGCAAGGTGGTCCCACTTTCTCTTACTGGCCAAGTTTTTTTAAACAAAAATTCTTGCTCAAAATGACGTCGTTTTGAGCCTGGGTTTAAAAAAATAATGACTTGTTTAGACCACTAGTTGTTTCCAAAAATGATTTTTTGCACTTTTTTTCTCTTTTTTTTTATAAAAAAAATCAGTAAATAAATAATATAGTTCTTAGGCACGATTTTTTTGCACTTTTTCAGTTTAGGCTTTTTTGACAAAAGTAATCTTGTTTGGACTTTTGTCAAATACTTGGTGAGCTTATATATTCAACAAGTGAGAATGCAAATGTAAATGCACTATCTATAAGTCTCTTATGCACTTAAATTATCTAATAGATGCAACTAGTGTAAGTGCTCATATAAGTGTGACATATCAATGTTGATTGTAGATTCTATCAAACATATGGTATGCAAGTTGATCGATAAAAGAATAATCAAATTAATACACAATCAATCCACATACTCCAAGCATTCATCACATCTTCCTCATATAAATTAAAGCATATAAACTCATAGCATTCATATATAAAACATAATAAAAATAAATATATGAAGTGTTATTAAGTAAAGGAGTTGAGGGTTAGAGAAATGCTAACTCGGGACACCACGGTTTACATGGTTTGGCACCTCCATTGATTACTTATGTAAGCTATATCCATGCCTCAAGAGCATCTCTTGAGATTTCTACTATCGAGCTTCCCTTAAAGACCTTTATAATTGCTAAGTGCAACACTTAGGCTTCTTTGCTTTGATGAACATGTCACCTAAACTTCATTGCCAAGAGCATGACTTGGGCTTCCTTTCTCTTTTGATGGTTAAGTGATAACCATTGCTCACTTTAACGGGCGGAGAGCACTACCCAATCATTCTCTTTATAAGGTAAATAATAAATCTTTACAAGCTTCCACGAAACTATCCATTTTACCACAAGCACCTCTTAAACTTCCTCTCAAATAGGATGAATAAGAGTTTAAGTACAAATAGAGAATATTCCTCAATGGATAGATCTACAATTGATAGCTCAATAGAGAATATCTCGCAATGGATAGATACACAAATTATAGCTCACATACGTAGAGTTAACAATGAAATACTCCATTGAAAATTTTTTATTAGGATTTTATCACTATGAATGATATGAAAATTTAAGCTCTAAGGTAATATCTACTAATAATATATTATCATTGAGGATTATAATAGTCTATTTTTTGTATAAGACATATAAAAGGTATATTTATAGCCCAAGAACAAATTATGGTCATTTATAGCTATTGGGAGTGGTTGGGAGCATTAAATGCACTAAACTAGCCATTACATGTGAATTCAACATAAAACAGTCATCTTAAAGCTGTTTAAGACCCCTTAAAGTGTAGTTTGAGGCGTCTTAAAGTGAACTTTGAGGTGTCTCAAAAAGTGCTCTAGAATTCTCATTTAGCTTCTGTCACTTTAAAGTGTCTCAAACTCAAGTTTGAGACGTTTCAAAAGTTCTCTAACCTTGAAATGATATTCATCTAAGTGTAGGTTAGAACAACAAGTCATACTAGGTCTTTTTGGTTCATAATTGATGATCAAAACCTATTTTAAAGTAGTTCAAAGACTAATATATGATATGAATGAAATATATCATGATCTTATCATAGAAATGAGTTCTTTAAAAGATGTGACATGCTTAAACCAACTCAAGTCAATAAAGCCATTATGAATCAATTTGATTCAAGTTCTTTGACTTCACAACTTCACTAAATGTGAATATTGAGTATTATAGATATTCTTAATTGGAGATAATCTCAATATTACTTAAGATTTTTCATGATTTAAACATATAAGTTCAAAGTTTTATTATTCTAATTCTTAGAGACCATTCCAAATGATATGATTGAAAGATATGGTCCTAGTTATGAGTTAGTAGTTAAGATCTTCCAAAACTTATGAGAGCCTAAACTAACTCAACCTTAGTAAATGTCTCATGATGTTATTAATGAAGTTCATGACTTATTACTTATGGTCTAAGAACATATGAATAATGTGAATGATATGCATTGGTCTTATAGTCCACTAGGCCAAGAGATGAGCTTCAAAATAAGTTACTTCAAAAATAACTTTACATTAAAACTAGCAATCACCCAAGACTAGACTACTCAATATTCAATGTCTTGATGCACAATAACTGTTGTCTTTTTCTTTTGATTTTACTTCCTTCATCTTTTTGCAGTGTCCTTGATATAAATTTTTGGACATAAATAGGAATGATCAATGTGTGTTTTAGATTCACTTCAACTTTGCCATTGATATTGATATTTGATCTTTGATTTATATGATCATGTGGCTTCATATATCTTCTTGTAATTCATTTGAAGTCCAACGTCTTTAAGATACTTGAGATTGTTTTATATTTTGTAAACTGCACACTCAAGTAAACTTATTAACTCTACACTACAATAGGTTGTTATCATCAAAATCACCCAAATAACCTTGAATTGAAACCTTGAGATCAGCAGTATTGTTTATATATAGTGGTCAATTCAATAGCTGTGATATGATATTGTTTAATTTATGTGTGGTACCTTAATTCAATATTGGTGCAATTTTGAATATGCATTGTATTATTTTGTAAATTCATCAATATGCAAATCATATAATTTGAATTGAATGTCTTTGTTATAGTATTAATTTGATATTACATAGTTGGTAATATTATGATTTGCATTTAATATGATTATATCTTGGTAATGGATTCAAGTGTGATACATGTTATTTATGAAATATTGATCTAGTGTTGTTAGATATATAGATCAATATGACCAATACACCATGCTTAAAATAAATAAAAATTACTAAGGTACACATGATCAATAAAATTTCTCATGATTTCTAAATTAAACTTGTAGAGCCTTGAAAATTTTCTTCATTTTTAATTAAGTTTAAAGCATGATCAGTGATTCAATTACTTATTTTGTGATTAAAGATCTTGGAAATTTCATGTATGGGTGTGGGAATGAGACGTGTTCGAGTAACTCGAAAAATGATTACAGGCTTTTATAAGGGACATACGAGCATAATTGAACTTTGAGGGAGATAAATGAAGTTATGAAAAATGGAAGAGTGCTAGTTGGTAATTACTAGAGAGTTATTAGTAACAAAGAGCGTTTAAAGAGAAGATGAGGAGTTTAGTTACAAAGTCTTACAAGACTTTAAACAATTACATATGTATAGATGTATATAGACCACACAACACACAATCCCTCATCTTCTCTATGTATATAGACCACACAACATGCAATTCCTATGTATTAATGATAAATTCCTGTAGGTATGCATAGGTGTTTGGAGTTTTCTCAAAATGTAATAACACATTGGTGACACTTTTTAATTTGTGTGTCATGTCATAATCTTTTTCAAGGTTAGATTTAGATAATCATAGGATAATAGAAAATCTATTCTGAATTCGCAACATTGATTTTATTGTGGCAATTGTTTCAAAATGACTACAAGAATGTTTTTTTTTCTCTCTTTAATTTCACAATATTGGCATAGGCGATTATGTATTAAAAAATATTCCGTCATACTTAGCTAATTACTACTAAATGATAGTTTTGTGTTGGTTTTTATTTAGATTAGGGTGGTAATCTAATCAGATTGAATTTTAAATAAACTAATATTGTGGTAGGAGATGGTATAAAGTTAGGTAATATTCTGATGTTTGTGTTTACTTTTTCTTATAATTGCATATTGGTAATTCAAGTACCCTGCCCAATGGCACCGCTCTTGTTTAACCTTCAAGAACTGTAGAAAGCAAATAATGTGATTTGTTAGAAGGTTATAATTGATATTGTTTGAGGATTGCAGTTTTGTATGTATACAGAGTTGTGGTTGTCTGTTACTTTAGTTTATAAGTATATGGATGTATCCAATTAGTTAGGTCATGCAATTTAATATAATATATATATATTTTTTAAAATGTATTTTATAGCTTGAATGTGTGGGTTGAAAATCGTATTGTTGTGTTGTGTAAAATATTTTTTACTGCAGTTAAAAAATGTTGAGACAAAGGCATTTACAGAGTTCAAAATCTGTTGTTAATAAGTCAAATTTATTTGTGATAGCATAGCAATGTTGTGAAAATTTATAATAACAAGGCTTATTCAATTATTAACAATGTACACTTTATGTTGCAAAAGAATTTCAGGTACTTATTAACAACGTTCATTGGTTGTTGTAAAAGTTTAAAGTGATGTTTTTGAGCATCTTAAGTATTAGTATTTATCACATTGGCTTTTAACTATTGCAGATGTGTGTTGTAAAAATTTTTTACAATGTGTTCTAGACGTTGTAAACAACTTGTTTCCTTGTAGTGTATGTTCACGAGTGGACACATGTTTTAATAAGAGAGTGCAACCATAGAATCTGAGCTGATTGTTTTGAGGTTGTGTAGTCTCTTAAAGGATATTCCAAATTATTTAACGTCTATGTCATTGCTCTCAAATGGAAAAATCTCTATAGAATGTATAAATAAAAAAATACTATAGTGGTCACATATATAAAATATTGAACTTGAAAGCAAGTGATGATGTCATCGAGGGGAATGGGCTTAAAGTATAAAACTAACGAATCACCTTGATAGAAACCCTATTTGAGTTGACTGAAAATTTCAAGATCTAGATTTAAAGGGATAAATGAAATTTTGAGTGATTCACCAGTAGCATTGGAAGACTTATTTATATCTTTTACCTATTCCTATGATGACATAGGGTCTGTCGTGAGTATTATGTTAAACACATACTTTTAATAATTCCTATATAATATTGGACATTCAAGTGGGGTATGACATGATACTCTTAATAGAGAATCACTTACATGAGTGTTGAAGTGAGCCGCTTCTATAAAAATGAAAGACTAAGTTCTCTAGAGCACTTATGGATGCCAAGATTTATTCAGGACCAAAACAAACACAACCGAAAGAATCAACTTTGTGCAAAAAAAAAAAACTGTGTATTATTATCTTGGTTTACACAAACAGCTGAACAGTTCAATATTTTATGTCACTAGTTGCCGAGTAAATTACACTAGAGAATATTCAAGGCCAAAAGATATCTATCCTGATATAATAAATTTTCAATTACTTTCTCTCTAGTGTCATTATTATTATTTTTCATTTGAAACCAATTTTCATCCATGTGAGGAATTGTTGGAAAATTAGGGTGAATGAGAAATTGTTTAATAATTGTAACTATTCAAATGGTGACTCTTAAGAGTAAGAGTCATAATTTTTAAAAAGTGACTTTTGGGTTTAAACTAACAGTCATGTCTTTTGGATTTGAACCAATAGTCACACTTTTTGGGTTATGAAATTTGGGTGAATGAGTGGAAGTTAATTTGTGACTATTCGGATAATATCCGAATAGGTGTGAGTTGGGTGATTAATTTCATATGGGTGCACCGTGTAACCCATATCTGTTCGCCCAAATGGATGCATCCAATAACCTTTAGACCAAACCATTGTGTCTAACACCTATTCAAACTAAACAGGCATATAACTCATTCAAAAAGGCACCTGATTGCCTATAAATACCCATGGGCTTCATTTGGAAATTGATTCATTTCATAATACAAGTCTATATCCTCTCCCATCCGACTTGAACCCAAAGCAACGGGTTCTAACCATTGATGCATGGTTTGAACCAAGTCTTGTAAGTCTTTAACCATATGGTTAGCCTAATCACATGGGCTTGAGCCATTGCTTCATTTTCGATCTTAAATTCAATTTTTAATCCAATTTGAGTAAAATAGAGTATTACACAAATGTTGGTTCAATGTTTCAATTCGTTTGGAGTGCTACTACTAATTGAATAAAGATTGTTATATCCTGGGAAACAAGCGTCATTAGGTCCATATAACATCATGCGAGGCGCCAATTGTTTTAATGAGATAGTATAAAATACTAGCCTTGGTCTAATTCCAAATTTTTCTGTATTTATTTTTTATGTTAAATTATATGTTATTATAATTTACATGATAATTTTATTGTGTTTTATATAGGGTAAATACCACTGACACCCCCTAAGGTTTGATGTATTATCACGCGACTATAACTTTTTTATTTTTTGTCACCAACATCCCATGTCAGAATTTCTAATTTCTTAATAAGTGAAATATCCTATTTGTCCCTGATTATTTAAATAAATTTTAATATAAAAATATTAGAATTGAAAAATGACAAAACTGCCCTTATGATTATATGCCCACCATTTCTCTCTCTACCTTCTTCAACAACAATCGAAAACCCTAACCAAAACACCAACCACCACCATTTTTTTCTCTCTTATCTCCTCCTCCAACCACCATCGCCACCAACCACAACCACCACCGCCTTTTAACCACAAACCACCACCCTTGGGTCATGGAGAACCCAAATATCGTGTTGCTCCGTTTTCTTTCCGTCCTCTCTTCATCTTCCTCTTCTGAACCCTCTTCAATTACCACCACGGATAAACATGAAAAAATTCACACTAAGCATCAAAGTTAGACAGATAACAAAAAGTTAAGACTACTTGTGAATGATGACATAATACAAATTATAGTTTATACAAGAATGATTACATATTACAAAAAAATATCAACTTTTTCACTACTAAGAGGCTCAGAGGCAACAAGTTTGGGATTTCTTTCCTTCACACCAAAAATTCACAAATTTTCACAATAATTTGGTAACAGAAAATTAAAAAAATAAAAATAAATTTATACTAAATCTTTGCAGCAAATATCACACACAAGCACACACATTGGTCATATCAGTTTGGATATCTTTTATTGCCAAAAAGATTGTTCGATATAAAGTTAGAGAGAGCAAATAGAGTAGCTAAAAATGAGCAATTGAAAATCTTTTCTTGTGTTAGATTTAGAGTGATCTTTTCTCTCTCTAAAAAGTTTAGATGAAACATGAATCAGAAGCAAATGGAGGAAAATGAAGCTAAGTCTAGGGTTAAACACATGCCTTCATGCCAGCACTCTAGAGGGCTCATGGGCGTCCATTGAAGCTGCCAGGAGATTTTTTGATCCCGATTTGCTCTCTGTTGCTTTGTCCAGCAGCTTGAGGCTCTAATTGTTAACATGAAAAGCCAACCACACAGTCATCATCTAGTCATCATCTGGCCTCTGATTGTCAAAATACAGTGTCAAATCCATGCTAGGGTTTCACTCTAGAGTTCATGAAGGCATGTGTTTAGCCCTGTCAAATCCATGCTAAGGTTATCATTAACCATGGACACTGAGGCTTGATTGTGGTACTCGATGATGGGTCTTGGCAATGATATGCGGTGAAGCTCGGTGGTGGAATCTCTGGTAATGATCTGAAACAGACGAACTTCTTGACGATTTGAAATAGAACTCTATTATTTACATATACATATCTATATATGTATATATATGTATTGTTATGGATAAATAATTATATATATAACTTATATACATTATAATGTATATATATGTAGATAGATAGAGGAAAAAAGAGAAATTTAATTATTATTTTTTATTTTATGTTAAACATTATTATTTATGAAAATAAATAATTATATATAGGTTATATATTATAGTATATATATAGATAGATAGAGAAAAAGAAAGAGAAATTTAATTACTTTTTTATTTTATGTTAACATTATTATTTATGAAAATAAATAACTATATATAGGTTATATATATATTGTAGTATATATAGATTAATAGAGAATAATAAAATAAAATTTAATCACTTTTTTATTTTATGTTAACATTATTATTTATGAAAATAAATAACTATATATAGGTTATATATATATTGTAGTATATATAGATTAATAGAGAATAATAAAATAAAATTTAATCACTTTTTTATTTTATGTTAACATTATTATTTATGAAAATAATAATTATATATATAGGTTATATATATTATAGTGTGTATATATATATATATAGGGTTGTTGAGAGGGGCATTCTAGTCCATTAGATAGGGTTAAATGGGTAATTTTAGTATTGAAAAAGGTAAGGTCAGAACTCAAAAGGTAGTATGGTCATTTCACCGTAAAAAAATACTTTAACATAGTGTACTTTTGACAAGAGTAAGTGTATGTGATATACGACAAAAATCATAAGGGGTGTTGGTGATGAAATTTTACAAAGTTGTAATCGTGTGACAATACATCAAATCTTATGAGATGCTAGTGGTATTTACCCTTTTATATATAAGTATATAATTTCACTTGATCTTATACAGTATTATGTACGCATATATTTTTTTCACCAGTTTTTTTGCTTTAGTTTTTCATTAAAAAATGGCGTCTTTGTTATTTGCCTCGCTTAATATGCCTTGTTGTGTGTTATTGTTTATTCCTAAAATTTAAGTTTTAAAAATAAGGTACAAGAGTTATTCACCCCCTCAAAACCCCTATGGTGCGTTTGGTACGCAACAATAGAATGAAATGGAATGTCAATATTATCTTTTTGGATCCATTCATTTGTTTGGTAAAAAAAACTAAAGAGAGAATGATCATTCCGCGTCATTCATTTGGAATAAAAAATAATGAAAATTCATTCCACTACTTAACCTATGAAATGGTCATTCCATTCCCAATAAATATTAAAAAATAAATGTAGTTGCCAAAAATAATGTAATTATTATTCCATTCCTGCATCATTTCATGTTAAAAAACAAACAATAGAATGTGAATGACCATTCCATTCTCACTTTAATGAAATGTTCATTTCATTCCATTATTGTGTACCAAATGTAACATAAAGATGAGTGTATTTTAATTAGTGTACAAATTTGAGCATCCTATTTTAATATTTTCCTTGCATCACTCTTAGTTTAATACAATCATTTATAAACTATGATGACTTTTAAAAATATAAACCATCTTAATAACAATCAAGAAAACCTTTAACAGTCTATAGTCTCTTGTATTAAAATTATCCACCGAAAAAGAAAAGGAATGTTTTTTTTTTTCTTTTTTAAAAAACAATAATTACCTCTTCACCCAGGAGCAGAATGAGTAACATCTTTCTTGTAGCTGATGTATACCAATTTTTTTACGCGAGTTGACCTTATATCAATCTACTGATTGGTTCCAATATAAACTCTCCTCACGCATAAAGATACAAGTATTGTTTTTCAGAAAAAAAGTGTGCATATATGTTACACACCTTTGGCTACCAAAATATATATCTATATAAACATAAATTATACGTAGAAGGTTAGGTTTAAATCTGAAAGGGGAAAAAAAAGAAAAGAAAGGCTATTGTGTGAGTTTCATTTAAAAAATAAAATAAAATCATCGGCCCATGTACATTTTCCATCAGCGCCAGTTGTTCCGTTTTCTTGGCTACTGAGTGATTGATACTAGTGTATTATATATATATATATATATATATATATATATATATATATTACCGCCTATGTCTATCCTTGATTGAGTGGGGTGGGTCTTGTATTCATTCACTAGTGGTTTTGGGTGCCAAAAGTGTAGAATGGCAATGTTTACTTCAACAACCTCCACACCATCTCTCCAACGACAGTACAGGGTGAGAAGAAGTGGAGGCGACTTCCTCCTCTTTAATCAGACGATTCCCAGTTGCAGAAATGTGTCATCCATCATCAGATACCGCGGCACCCGCAAGAGGAATAGTAATTCAATCTCATTCACCCACCGCGTCAAACCCTTTTCCCCTGTCATGGAATGGCAGGATTGCACGTAATTCATTTCCTTCTTTTATCTCTCTCTCTCTCTCTCTCTCTCTCTCTCTCTCTCTATATATATATATATATATATGTATGTATGTATGTATTAATCCTGCTTTTTACAATTATGGGTTTCACCTGATTTCAATTCTTCATCTCATCTCTTAATAGAAATAGGGTTAATTAAAATTGTTGATTCATCCGATTTAGGATCTTGGTCAACTCTTACCACCTGCTTAATTTAGTGATAATTAACAAATATCCATTTGTCAAAGTTTCCACCCATGAGTTGATTTTGATCTCTACGCTAGTACATGCGTTAATTGAGCTTAATTGTTAGCAATAGGTAAATTGAGGGATAATACATTACCTGCGTGACCCCCCTACTGGCATAAGGCGGCTTCAGTTATGAACCACAGCCACAGGTCAAGAGTTCCATCTGGTACCGCCAGAGATATTAAATTGAGGGATAATATATATGTTTGAGTATCAATTCACAACTATTTTTCATCCAATAGTGAACAAGACAAACATTCATGATCCATCTTGGAGTTGAAACATGTAAGTTTATTTTTTAGAGATTAATTCATTATTGCATGTGGTAGGAAAATCTTCTCATTCTCGAAGCATACATCATTTAGTTGGATTATTCAACATCTCCACCAAATCAACTTGTCTAATTTAACTTGTTCTGTTGGCGTCAACTGCATCTTTTAAAAGTAACATATTTTACGGACGACATCACACCCACCACATGTTTGATTGTTAGCTCTCCTGCTTGCTTAGTTCATCTGAAGATTGTTCTAACCTTGTTAATCTGCATTTCTGGGTTCTGATCATTTGCCTCCCCAAGATTTCAAAAGTTCGTTCTTTAATTCAAAAACTGCAGGGTTAAGATGGAGATTGACGTTCCTACTTCAGTTGCTTACAATTGTTATTCTGATCGTGAAGCTATTCCCCGTTGGATGCCCTTCATTTCATCTGTAAAGGTGCGTGAGTCAGAACACCAGAATGCATATTCCTCTTTATCTGTTCATAGCTACTCTAGTTTCACCCCCATCTAAACCAAGCAGTTTTAGGTGACTGGCCGCGCAACTAACTGGAGATTTTAATTCGTTTCTATGTTTCTCAACAATGAAAACATTTAAGATTCAAAACTTCACTTGTATTCTCCTGCCTTTTTCTTGGCAATCAAGCTGAGGAAAACTTCAGTGCCTTGTAATCTTATTCGTTTGGTAGGTGATATCCACACTCCACTTTTAAATCAAATGACTATTGTTCCTAACTTCTTAAATAAGAGAATCAAACATTAATGAGATTAGGACACTGTGTCATTTTATTAAAAAAAAAGAAAAAGTGGAGTGCATTTGTTGAAAATGGAGTGTGGATATCACCTCCTTGTTTGTTTAATTCATTTCTAAAAATAACTTAACAAATGTGGGTTGATTAAAAACTCAATGCAAAACTTTATCAATCCCTAGGTTGTGCATACATCTTTAATTAAACCTTGAGTTTATATTTGTAGGAGCCTAATTTACTTTTTCAAGCCTAGATTGATCAGGAAATTTAGTCAGTTAATATGTTATCTGAATACAAATGGGCATCTATGATTTGGCTTTAAAAGGCATGCATAGTTACAAGGAAAAACTATCCATGGCATGGACACTTTTTCATTTGTGGTTTAGGAACTTGCCACTCTAGTCCCTGAGGTGTGTGATATCCTCAGTTCTTGAATTTAACTTAGCTCAATGCAGCTTCAGTTGTATGAATATAGGGTAACTTGATATTGGTTTCCACTTGCACAGATTTTGGAAGATAAGCCTGACTTATCACGATGGTCACTGAAGTATAAAGCTTTTGGTCGTGATATTGAGTTCTCTTGGCTTGCTCGAAACATGCAGGCAAGGATAATGAGAAACCTACTTCTTTTTTCCCCATTACTCCTACTTATAATTATTTATTCTATCATCTTAGAAGCTTGTCGATTTATCCATGAGGTTCATTTATTATTGTTTTGCAGCCCATTCTGAATCAGAAAATTCACTGGAGATCTCTCGAAGGTCTTCCTAACAGGTAATGGGAATAATTGTATTGACAAGGCAAGCAAGTTTAATATGAGGCAACAACGCAAAATGACGACATTCAAATGTTCTTCCTTGTAAGATTAGTTAGTGAGATTAATTTTTTCCTCAACTTTATCAGTAACTGTTTCTTAGGCTTTAACACTCTTAAGCCACTGACAAGATCTTTTCGGAAACCTCAACTACCTTTTTTCCTGTCACCTGCAATATTTTATACACCACTGATATATTGCTGGTGTTATTCTAGACTATGACAACAAACTAAGAGGAACTTTAATTATGTAGTTAGAGACAAGCTTTAATTCATGAAGTCATACAGAGAATATAGAAACTGAATAATAAAAACAAATACTAAATACCATCATTGTCCAAGCTGCTGGGCGATGCTTGGTAATAGATATTATGGGTGTATGTACCTAAGTAGCACTTGTTGATGCCTGAACAACCACATATTGTTTTAAATGTTTTCTCCCCACTGTTTTTTCCCGTGTTTTTCCTGTTATTTACAAATTTTCCTGGAGCAAATATAAGAGAAGCAGAAATCCATGTTACATTGATACATTACTCTAAGGGGCTCCATGGTATTGGATCAATCAACTTTAGGAAATCAGAGATTCAACATGACATATTTAATATTCTTCTTTTATCTCCTAGGCTTGTATGGTGTTTTTATGTAATGTCGTGTTCGATATAGCTCTTCACTTGTTTTGAAGTATTAATGTAATAAGAAAGTTTTATATATAATTTTATAGTGTTTTGAATTATTGGATATCCTTACTAGGTACGTGTCCTACAAGATATGTTAACATATATCCCGTTCTACACTTTACACTCTCAAGTGTGTCACTTTCTCTTTCCTCTTATTTTATAATGTAATTGGCATCTTGGACTGTCACTGGTGCCAAATTGCAAGGGTCTTGATAGCTTTGTTTGGGTGCAAAGGGACAATTTGACAACATTTTGAACTCAACTTAACAAAGCCTTTTTTTCAACTACTTCGGTTACATGAATCTTATTTTTCCATTCCGCTCTATCCAAGGCCATAGCCTCAGTCAAACCACATGTTTAACATATCCTTCCTTACTAAGTCTATCGCGTTAACCTTGGTCTTCCCCTTCCCCTATAATTACCCTCTATGTGGATTATGTCACTCTTCCTAACTGGCACATTTAATGGTCTTTCTTGTACATGTTCAAACCATCTTAATCAATTTTCTCTCAATTTATCTCCAATTGGTGCCACTTTAACCATTACTAGAATGTCCTCATTCTAATTCTATCCTTTCTGGTCTTCTGCACATCCATCGCAACATTTATCTGTTGAGTGACGACCCTTCCACTCAGTACCATCGGATCACTAATTGCATTTCTGCCACACTCACTTTATGCATTTGGTGTTTCTTAGCTGTCCAACATTTTATTTCATAAAGCACAACTATAATGAATTAGAAGCAGTAGCAAAAATTAATTGAATAAATAGATAATTATAAATAAAAAGAAAGGGATTTAAAGAAATTTACATTTTTAAAACCATGAAAGAAGCCCACATCAATATTCAGGCTTTTCATGCTCAGATTGCCATGCGTAGGCATGTTGTAGTTATCTTTGCCTGTACATTAATAGGTATGCACAGTAGCAGCACTGCCGTATTTGTCCATGTCCAAGTTCTCAAGGTTCAACTTCATGAATAATATAGATCACTGTTATATGTTACTTTTATACTATATCCCTTAAAGTAGGCATATAGATATATACTACTCATACATGACTACTATATCACTTGATAAACTTGTTTCTCATGTGGCAGAGGAGCTGTGCGATTTTTTCCGAAAGGTCCTTCGTCATGTGTTGTAGAAGTGAGGCTGCTATAAACAATATCCATTTGACATTTTAGCATTCTTGTTTCTGTATTCTATAGGTGATTCCCTTTTGCACCTCTCTTCATTACGTCCCATCGGCCTTTGTTTAATGCACAAATGGGCAACCACAGGCCACCAGATTTATGCCATCTTAGGTGTTCAACGGGATCAAGTTAATAAAATGGATATTTTTTCTCATCCAGTGGTAAAATGGCTAAAAAGAAAGAACATATATCGGATTGGAAGGAATAATTAATCATTATTTGCCTTTTCTTATGTTGGTCCCATTGATTAGGTTTGTGGTAGCAATGAAGAGATCTATAAAAGGGAGAGCAGATAATCTATTATTTTATTCTTTTTTTTCTCTCCAGTTTGGGTGGCTCAAATTTAACTAATCAACCTTTACTATTCAATCTTCATTTCAGCTGACTGTTTCTTATGAAGTTCCTCAGTTGTTGGTTCCAGTGGCATCGGTAGGCATCGTAATTCTGATTTAGGTCATATGCTTTACTTTTTGAAGAGGCATAAATGATTAGTTGTTTTAAACCAAAATTGTGAAAGACTATATGTTTAGTTGCTAGAAAATTAGATGCATAAATTTGCAAGGAATAATTATTTCCTGCTTAAGATGCATGTTATATGGTTGAACTAGCATGAGGTGATCCAAGAGTTTTTTTTTGTTAATTCTATCAGGCACTGCAACCTTTTCTTGAGAGCTTACTTCTACGTGGTTTAGAACGGTTTGCAAAGTTTGCAAGAAGCAACTCAACAGACTCTACCAGGTGATCTGTGAACTCTGGGGACTGCGCTCATGGCTAATGACCTTAACTTTTGTTACTGTAAGACTTTCTTTCAATGGAAAAAACATTCACTGCTTTCAATTGTAATGCGTCTATATTGTGCAGAGATGAACTGAAAAACTCCATTCTTTAATATATTAATCTTAAAGATATTTCTGGTCTCATTTACAGCATTCCTCTTAGCGTTTATGTCCAACAAATTATCGAAGTTAGGGCAAAGGAAAAGCATCAAAGATTAGCAATTTTGTGAACCATGACCCCTAACTTTTGTGTAAATACTCAATACTCCTTCATGCTCTTCACTTTTAGTTTTTGAAATATTGGCATACTTGCATCGTAGGAGACAAAGCTATTCTTCTTCTTCTTCTTAGATGTTATTCTTCTTCTTCTTCTTCTTAGATGTTTGTAAAGTTAGCTTTTCTGAATCAGTTATCTGAATCTTCTTTCCATCCAAACAATAATTAAGGTTTAGTGGCTGAAATCACCTATATTTTATCTAAAAGAGGAACATTGCTCAGTTCTAGACCCTTGAGGACTCGAGACAGACTTAACCTTTGGTATTTCACGTATCAGATCTTATCTCTTGTGCATAAGATGTATGAAATTCAAGTCTCTTGCTCTAATTTGACATGCCAAAATATTATCATGATTTAGGAATCTATATTTCAGATTATTGGAATTAGAGTGCTATTTGGATGGTAACATAGTAACTGGAACGCATTGAAACTTATCCCATCCATTTGAATCCCGGAGAGGAATGATGCTAGTGGAACTGTTTTTCCATTATTTGGTTATCATGAAAGTAAAATTGAGATGAAAAGAAAAGAGGGAGGAAGTAAGAAGAATATTTAATTATATCTATATATATATATATATATATATAAAGAGTAGAAGAGTTTTGGCGACTGAACTGATTGAGGCCATTGTATTATATTATTAATTTATACCAACCGCTTTTCTTTTTATTTATCTAAGCATGTCTACAATACAATATCAATGCCCCCAACAACACTTTTCTGACCATTTCCAGTTGCAGGAACTCGTCATTAATTCTGGGAAATTTTATTGCTTCGTTTGTTTAGATGGAAATTGCAACAAAGGAAAAGTATGTCTTAAAAATAATAAATTTTAACATTTTAAGAAACTATGTTTATGCATAAATTTTTATAATAATAGTATATTAGTCTATAATCCTCTCTCTAAATGTCTTACAAAATTATCTATTTAGATTTTTATTACTTTTATTTTTTTAAAAAAATACAATAGTTATTCAATACAAATTTATTTAGACTTATTATCCTATTTAATAAAAATAAGGACAAATTAGACAAATCAGTATATTTCTTGTAACTTTCATGCTTTTCGAATCATAAAATGATACTCTCACAAAATTTGAGAAATATTTTCATGCTAACGGAATGCATGCTAGAAAATTAATTTTCCTTTCCATCACTTCACTTTCTTTCACTTTTATTTTTTATTATTAATTTTCATATAATGAAACGGACCAGAAAAGCAAAAAATTGAATCTCATTCAACGTGAAATAAAATCCGGGAAAAAAAGTTCTTTCCTTTTTCTTTCTCGATAAAATCGCTTATGGGAGAACTAAGTAAATGAGCAAGAAGAGAGTGGGCCATTAGAAACAAAGCATTTTGATCGGCTTGGCCCCAAGAAATACAAAAATGTTTTTGAGCGTCTAACAAGTGATAACTGAAAGGACTAGGATCCTCTACAGAAAAGTTTTTACATATGTGTAATCAAATGTCATGTTTTTTTTTTTAAAGGACTTTTGATGTCTAGAATGATTTTTTGAGGCCTTAGGAAGTTCCTCCAAACAACCACTTAATCTCTAAGTTATCATAAGTTAAATTCGTTTCAAGTTGACACGTAACGTTTATCTTATATATCAAGGGTTAACAATGTGCCACCTCACTTTATAAATTAAAATGTTTATAATCACTCATTTATAGAGAGAAACCCATGGACACCATTAATAAACGACAGTTTTCTTTCACTATTGCAGTTTCAAACTGTTTTCCCTTTGACAATGACCTTTTGACTCTAGGTTATTAGGAAGACATATGTACAGCAAATTCTAGTCACTCCTTTGCAATTAGGGGTGCACAAAAATTCGTTCAAACTGAAAAATTGGACGAGACCGGACCGGATTGGACAAACAGTGTAGTTTTTTACGGTTCGGTTTGGTTATGGTTTAACCGAACCGTTTATATATATATATAAACTATGATGTTTATATATATATATATATATATATATATATATAGTTTTTTAAACTATGATATTTTTTTGTCTTTTTGATAGTAGGCTAGTAGTAATTTTTATGGTATTAAGTTAGTGACAGTTGTTTAAAAGATTTAAACTATTATTTTTTTTGCCTTTTTATACAAAAAAAAAATGATAATAAAACCGAACCAAACGGTTTCATCATGGTTCGGTTCGATTTGGTTTTATATTTAAAATGATTTGGTTCAGTTTCATAGTTTAATAATATCGATTTGTACGATTTAAAATATTTTAGAATCAAACCGAACCGACTGGCAATGGAGTTATTTGAGCTCCTAATAGAAAGGAGAAGAATAGTGAGATATGTTAGCGAATAAATAAAGATGAAGATGACGAAAGTCATCACCGGAAAGGTTCCTTTTTAATGAAAGCTCTCAAATAAATAATGGATAAAAAGAGAGAGTCAGATATTATTTCTATAATCTTAAATATAATATTTGCTTAATCAATGGATCAAACATTGCCTGCACAGACGACTGATTATTTTATTATTTTATTATTACATGTACAGACGACTGACCATCTTATTATTGCTGCAAAAATATAGCAGTAACTTTTTAAAAGATAGGAACCAAAAAACAGAGTTTTGTAAATTTTCCAACTCTCGTCCATCGTATATAACCCCCAAACCATTCTAAACAATGCCTTATTTAACTTTGTCTAACTTGGCTCATTTGAAACCGTAGATGCAAACAAAATAGCACATGTCAAACTTATATTATTTAACTTATGATAACTTAGAAACTGTTTAACTTAGAGAATCCAGATCTGCTAATGAAAAACATGCAACAGGTCATTGACTGACACATATTAGATGAGATCATTCTTTATTTTGTGGAGTCTCATTATGCATCATATTCAAATCGAATAGGGTTGATTCGATTCAAATTTGTTAAGATTATTTCTTGATTCGATAGATAATTCATGAATGAATTCATATCTAATTTGTTATTAACCACTTATGAGATTTGATAATCCAATTTGTTACGAGCGTGATTTCTTATTTTTTGTAAAATAAATTAGTGTCAAAAGAGATCGACAAACAATGATTATAATAAATAAAATAAAATAAAAAAAGAGAAAAAGAAAGACAAATAAAATACGAAAAAAAATGAGTAGAAAATTTTATTGTTTGTTAAAGAAAAAAACACTTGAAAGTAATATATAAGAGAAAAAATAAGAAGAGGAGAAAATAATGATAAAACGTTTTGATAATATGTAAATATTATATAGGGAGTGTTGTAATAGTAGTAGCCAAAGGTGATAAGGATTAATAAAGGATACACTCACAAGATGTAATAGTGGTATGGTGTTGTAATTTCATAAAGAATATGGGATAGGAGAGTTGATAGATATAAATAATTAATATAGATATAATGATCACAGAGAGAGAGAGAGAGAGGGGAAAGAATTGTGTGAGTTGTGCTATGTGGAAGCGGCTGCGAAAGTTTCTTTAAAACTTAGAGGGGGTGAATAGGTTTACTCGGTCATTTGCTTACTTTTTCAAATTAATTCAATTTTAAGTACAATTAAAAATTAAAGCAATCCCACAAAGCAAATAAATAAAATAAAGTGCAATAAGTAAAGAATACACCAGATATACGTGAAAAACCTATATCGAAAAAAAATCACGAGTGAGGCTTGTTGCCCCGGAGAATCAAATCCACTATCACCGAAGCAAAGTACAACAGATTCTGTCCTAACTTCACACCCACTCCACTCTGACAAGAATTTAATGTGGAACGCCTCAGGCTTATTCTTGCGACTCCCTTGTTCAATTGTTGCAGACTTCCGGCTAACGTCACAATCCTTGCAGAAAGGTAACTAAGAAGAACACGAGCACTCAACAAGTATTTTGTCCCCTTCATAGTGCGATCTTCTTCTCTTTCCTCATCAATGAACAGTTGCAGAAGAAACCAAACCATCCAGTAGCTTGATCAATAAGAAATCTCTAAAGCAGTTTTTGAATAATTGATCAAGTGAATAGAGAGACACAACCTAAATCACTCATAGTGTATATATGTATGTGATCTCTCAAAAAAATATAAACAAAAAATTAATAAAGAATTCTCTATCTTAAAAGTATTTCTATACTTTCTATCTCTAAAAAATAATCTTTTTGATATGTATGAAAAGTTTAATGAGAGAGAAATTATATGAGATTTTTTTAGATGTTAAAAATCCTAATTTTTTTTGAAAAATAAGTTAAAAATTAATAAAAAATGAAGTCCAATTTTTAAGAAAATTTTAGAGTCAAATCCGAGTCAAAATAGGACAAAGGAAGGCAAAAAGCCAGACCAGAAGGCTTGGACTGGTCCAGTTTTGCAGAGTCCTTGGTTGGAGATACCGAGACCTCACAGACTAGTCAAACTAAACCTTGGACTAGTCCAATCTTGAGTTTTTTTTGAAAAGCTGCTCAAAAATTCTTTTTTTCAAGATTAGAACCACCCGGTTTGAAATATATGTGTTCTCACCACTTTATCTGAACTACGTGACTCTCATACTTAATCAATGATGTTGACATGCAATCAAAACCATCCAAAAACTTCAATTGATTAAATCATTGTTCAATGCATTGATGTCTTCTTCTCAAGTGTCAAGTTTCATGCCTTTGAAGATCATTTGCATCGTTGGTGTAGAACATTATGCTCACTCTAAGACTTCAATTACATGATCCATTACAAAAATATAAATAAAATATTACAACTCGATCATGTTTAATTTTGACACCGAAAATTGTCAATTACAAAAAGATACGTTATAATCTCCCCCTTTGGTAATCTTTTGACAAAATCAATCTAAACAATCATAACCTAACCTCTTGAAATATCAAATTACAATATGCCCCAAGCATCCCAAAATACAAAGAAATATAACTTGAAGATCTCAGAGCATCACTAGCAAGCTTCATATGTAATGTTTGCCAAAAATCTGTAAAAGCTGCACATCATGCAAACAATATTACCTCTGAAATCTTAATCAAGAAATATAATGATATCAAGATCATAAAACTCCCCTTTAATCATGTTACCACATCGAGTATACTAGTTCTCCCCCATATATCAATTAAACAAATATATATGTCTTCCCCCTTTTGGAACCAATTGACAAAGTAATAAACAAGGAAAACAAGAGATCTATCACAAAATGATTAAGTAAGATAATAAGAATATTAACTCCATTCAATATCACAAACAAGAGTACCAAAATTAGGAGTTACAGTCCAAATATCCAAAATAAACATAGCATAACATAAACATGTTCAAACAAATAAACATAGAAAATTAGACATAACATATAAACACTTCAAGTCTAGCAAAAGAAACTAACTAGGTCTAAAACACCAAGACCGAATCCTCATCCTCTTCATCACCATCATTGCTAGAACTTTCTGGAATAACTTTTCGAATCAATGCTTCAAGCTTTGAAAATTTTCTCTTCAAGTACCTATCCAATGGATTAATTGTACGAACTAGCAGTTAAATCATAATTGAAATTAGGAACATAAAGTCCAGGAATATGAGCATTATCATCATTTTCATTCACATCTTCATCAATATGTTGCTTAGCAGCCTCTTTTTATGCTTTTTCCTTCATCTTGTTGGTAAGTGAAGACTTAATATTAAAAGCCGTAAACTTTCTTTTGGGCTTTTCAACTAATGCATTCGAAAAAAATGTACACTTTCTTTGCCTTAAGAATCTTCATCGCAATCAATGAAAAATACAAAGCATTGGTAGGCCTGAAATCATTAGATTCTTGAATCATTGTCCTCAAAATTGTAGCAGACACATTAATCTTATCACCATTCACAGTGTGATACAAAATTTCACCTCCATGCCCTCAAAGTAGAGACATTGTCAGTGATATAAGCAAAACTTTATTCTCAAGCAATATAACAATAGGTTCACACAACTTCCGAATGATTGTTTCCATGCTTGGTACGTTCTCCTCAGTTCCATCGTATAAAAGAATTAAAACATCTTCAGCCTCTGGAACACCAATAACCTCATAAATTAATTTGGTTATCACTTTGATTTCAATCCCAAAGCACTTCACAATCATCCACAATTCCTTCTTACTATAAGCAAGCACATTGCCATAGAAGTAACGAACCATGTCGGGAACACAATCTTTGCTTAGATTAGCTAAAGAACTCTAACCATTATTTCTAAAGTAATGAACAAACTCCAAGTGATATCTTTGTCAAATGCTTTCCAAATTAAAGCTCTTCTCACATCTCATTGGCCTACAACCACTAACTTTTCGATAATTTTCAAAGATACATTCTTCATCAAAATGATTCAAAGTGGATATAATGTTACCTTCTGGTGTGAGAGAAACATCAACTCTTCACCGGTGATTGCCACAATGAGAGGAATGCAAAACAACAATGTGAAAGTCATTAAGGAGTTTTCACAAATACTTGGTGTGCAACCTTTGAAAACACAACCTTGAATGAAACTTTGTTTCCCAAATCTCCTAAAATCAGCACAAATCCTCCAAAGATAATCCCTTTTACCAATTTCAATCACAAATCAAACCAATATGATATATATATGAAGCATGCAAGTATGATGAAAGTTGGTGTAAAATGAAGAACTAAGAGAGACAGTGCACAATTAGAGAGATAAGTGGGTTATGAAGATACAATGCACACTTGCACATATAAAAGACCCATTTGACCGAGCCGGGACCAGTCCAGCTTGGTTCAAATTTGTCTGACCAACTTTGACCCTCAATGCAATTTTTTTCAAAAAAAAAAAATTTATAAAAATGCACAAAAAATAAAAATAAATTCCTAAAAATCTTAAAATAGGAAAATCTTTTTGAATTTTTATTTATGTGGAAATAAAATAAAATATAATAATCACACAATCATTAAAACCAATTTTTCACATAAAATAATAATGAGTCCTAAATTTTTTAAAAAATTCACAAATGCACAATTTTAAATCCATAGATTTATCAATAAAATTCATTATTAAATTCATGATCACAGCATGATTTCAAATTCACAAATATTTATAAAAATTTAAAAATTTATCTAACAAATTCATATGTGTGTGCGCAATCCAACATCATCAAAAATTAATCAAATTTCTTTGATTCATCTTCTAAAACATATTAGATGATAAACAAATAAAACCACACATAATCAAATACTTTTATTGAATTTTATTTTTTTAATTTATAACACTGTGGCTTTCACTCTTACGGGCAACCAACTATTTCCTTAAAATAATTTATTTAATAGAGATCTCATTGGAGATTTATGTCATAGTGGTAGCTTCAAGCAAATCCCAAAGGTTGCCTTTTCCTTTTTGTCTTAGATTTTTAACAAAATTTTTTCATTTTTTTTTACCGAATAAAAATAGAATCTTTTCATTTCATTTTTTTCATTGATCATTTAAGCTCTCAATGCTACTCATACAATATACTCTAGTCAACTTCACATTAGTATTCAATCAATTCTCTTAGAATTGAACTAGTGCACAAATTGTATGGATTCAAAAGATTTACCCCTAAAAAGAAATAAATATAACACATTAGTTATCAATATTTAGATCATAAACTTAAATATTTCATCTATTGATAAACTAAGTGTCTCAATCATGCATTCACAAATCAAAATGAATTTAAACAGAAATATAAAAAATTCATATTATTTTATAGAAAAATATGATTTCCAAATTCACATGATTATTATATAAAAATAAAATCCTAACCTACACTAAAAGATATGGTCTAATAAAAAACAAATAATGAACATATGTTCAATCCTTGACCATAAAAATCCTAATGACATCAGTTAGTGGTTTTACACCTAAAGACCTATTAGGAATAAATCTTATAGTATCAACAGGCACAAATTTCTCCAAATCTTCTTTTTTCATCCAAATTGTTTTAACATGCAAACTATTAGGAAAGTATCGTGGAGGAACATAAATATTCTTTTTCTTATTTGAATTCTTTTTAGCTTGAGAATTTTTGGGTTTGTTCCAATTATTTGGCTTTCTAGGACGAACCCTATTCTTAATAAAAGAATTATGAACATGAAAATCAGAATTAGAATATTTTCTCTTCCTATAGCAATAATGTTGACTATGTCCATTCTTACCACAAAAAATATAATAAAGCACATTGGACACAACACTAGCATGGAAAGACTTAACTTGAAGTTTAGGTTTAGGTGTAGACAAATTCAAGTTCTCGGATTTTACAAAGACAGTTGACCGATAACCCTTTGTAACCTAGTCCAGTCTTATCTCCTATAGATTTCCCAACATTAATCATGTTATCAAGCTTAGTCTGCCTAGAAGTAAATGCAATCAATTTCTCTTGTGACATTTTCAATTCAGACTCAAGAAAATTAATTTTAGCAACAAGAGTATCTCTAGCAGAAATAACTTGACTTACTTTGCTTTTGAGAAACTTAGCTTCGCTCGGATGAAATACTCCCTATTTTTCATGCATGAGTTGGTCACTCTCATACATAAAATATAAGAAATACTCACACATTGATTGTATACAAGCACAGAATACAACGGCGACATAATAAGGAAATAAGTGCGAAAGAAAATTTTAACTGAGATGATAAATAATATTAAATAAAAATTTCGAGTCCGAACAATACAACTTGGAAGTCCTGTAACTCAAGGACCCTTAAACCCAAAAATAATAAAGAATAAATAATCTAAAATAGCATTTCAATATAGTCCACATCCTAGACATAATTTAAAAAGAACTAAGTCCCTACTCTGAAGTCTAGTAAGGATAGATGACTGTCACACTCTACGAACTCCACACTCTAACCTCGAGGTGGAAACGGCCTGGGACTTGAAATATCAACAAGTGGGTTAAACCGACAAGCAAGTTCCCTTTAGTACCACCTAACAGAGAACTGATAAACAAACCCTCTATATGAGGACAATAATATATATATATATATATATATATATATATAACCTCTTGTCCCAAAAATAGACAACTCAACATGCTGTACCAACCAAACCGTTATCACAATGAATATAGAGCAAGTTTCTTAAATTCAAACCATAGGCAATTCTAACATGCCTAAACACATACTAAGTAGTTTTCTTATTAGATACTAGGCAATCCTGACATGTTTACATCCGTATTTTATGAATACCTTATTAGATATTAGGCAATCCTAATATGCCTCCACATATAATTTATAAATATCTTATTAGGTATTAGGCAACCCTGATATGCCTTCCCATAATCTTTAAAACATAACATATACTTAAAAGCATGAGTAATAATATAAAATGAACATATACCAATTCACAAGGATAAAAATAACATAACACTATCTAAAACAGAACTGTCATTTTTTCTCTATTTGCAATAATAATAAATAAATAATATAAAATAACTACATCAAACATTTACCTTGTATACAATGTTAATGCCCAAAACATATAAATCAACATATTCAACCGCATATTTAAATAAATGTCAAAGCAAAATGCAAAATTCCAACCTTAAAAGTTTACTTTTTGTGCTAAACCTACCACAAGGGTGACTAAGTCCATCTCGTAACTATAGTCCCATGCATATTCTGCCCTAAAAAGACAAAGTTGATTTATCAAAAAAATTCTGGCATAAAAAGGTATTTTAATAATATTTTTCCTATTTTCTCCATTTTTAAAATATAAAAAAAATACTTTTAAATACTGGACTGGGCCGAAACTGGGCCTAGAGGTTGGGGTCGGCGAGTGGAATCGGACCACCCTTTTTTTGGTCCTACCTAACCACCGGAACAATGCTCGTGCACTGTTCATCTTCTTCCCATCTTGCTGCCAGTCACTCCAGTAGCTCCCAGCCCATTTTTCGGCGACTTCTAGGCCTATTTTCGGCCACCAAACAGCCTCCAACCAACCTAAAATTTACACCAATCAGCTCCTTTTAGTCTCAATTACATTCTGGTATAGAAATCTTCACCAAAAACATTTCAAATTGAAAATCCCCAATTCTAAATTTCTAGGGTTCTTGTTTTAAAACCCCAAATTCCTTCAAGTTTCACAACCAATAAATATATACTTACCCCCAAACATAAACAATTATATTATAATACAACATGTAGCAATAATCTAGCCCAAACTTAATAATCCAACTCAAACTCCCCTAGCCCAACATAAAGAGAATTAAAAAAATAAAAGAAAATACACTAATATGGTCCAACAAACATAATAATAAAACACCCAATAAACAATTTTAAAAAATAGAGCATTTAGCATTTAAAACACTCGATAAATAATTTAAACAAATAGAAAAATCTAAATTAAATAACCTCAAAATTACGGGGTATTACATCTGAAGATTCAAAATTTATGATTTGTTATCTTGAATCATCTTCTATATCTTCTCACTTTCTTTTATCAGAGATTCTTTTTCAATTTTCACCATCTCCAACTGCTTAGATTATTTTTTGTAGGCTCTCTTGAGTTTGACAGTCTGAGTAAATAACTCCTCAAAAGTTTTGGACAGTTCTTCCTTGATTAGTTTTTCTTTTTTTATCTTCAGAATCATTAGACTCAACTTGATTTAGAGTTGTATACTTATCCATTTCACCTACATCAGAAGAAGAATCATTAGAAGTATCATCATTCAATAAAGTAATAAAAGTAAGAGTATCATTCTCAATAGAAGAACACTATTTGTATTAGAAGAATAAGACTAAAAAATAATAGCTTTTTCATGGCTTTCTTTTTATCTTTTGAATTTTTCTTTGCACTAAAACTATTTTTCTTAGGACTTGAACATTGAGTAGATGTGTGACCTTTACCACCACATATCCAACAAGTGATTTCAGAATTCTTAAAGTCATCAACTTTTTTTTCTTTCATATCCTTACCTTTAGATGATGAGCCATAATTACGGAATTTAGAATAATTTTCTTTTCTAAGATTTTTATAATTTTCATATTTAAGGATCTTCCTAAATTTTTTAGTCAGGAATGCAGCATTATCTGAATCATATTCAAAACTTTCAATCTTTTCAACTTCAGTTTTTGAAGAATTTGAAATGTTTGACAAATTTGAAGACTTAGAAGTCTTTGAAGATTTTAAAGCCAAATTTTTTTATTTATGAAGTTTTAGATATTTCATCTCAAAATTTGAATAGATCTAACTAATTTTGCCACATTCATTGTATTAATATCTCTACTTTTATCTAAGGCTTCCAACTTAACTTTAAACCTATCAGGAAGTGAGCTCATGATTTCTCTAACAACCTGAAAAGATGAAATTCTTATACTAAGGTTAGCACAACTTTGAATAATATCATTAAGTTTAGCATAAAAATCAGAAAACATCTCATCTTTACCCATCCTAATTTTTTCAAACATAGTTGCTAGCATTTGTAACTTTGACTTCTTTACCTTGGTAATACCTTCACGAGTTACTTGAAGAATATCTCATGCTTATTTCGAAGTGGAACACGCAGAAATTCTAGTAAACTCAGATGGAACAACAGAATTAAATATAGCATATAAACCCTTATTGTTATTATTGGCTTCATCATGCTCAGCTGGTGACCAAGTTGTCTTATCCTTCTCTACAATTACAATGACATCTTTGGTACTAGTAGTAGAGGTAGGAATTTTATATTCATTCTCAATAGACATCCATACTCACCTTGAGATTTAAGAAAAACTTTCATGCGAGATTTTCAAAAAGTATAATTTGAACCATCAAACAAAGGAGTTCATTGAATTGATCCATAATCTTTCATACTAGATCCTATGATAATTTTTGAAAACAAAAATACTTTTTTATTTTAAAAATAACTTTTGCAAGGAACTACTCAAAAATTAGAGAACACTGCTCTTATACCAATTGTGAGTTGCGCAGTGCGGAGGTGGCTGCGAAAGTTTGTTTAAAACTTAGAGGGGGTGAATAAGTTTACTTGCACATTTGCTTAATTTTAAGTCCAATTAAAAATTAAAACATCCTACAAAGCAAGTAAATAAAAAAAAGTGTAACAAAGTAAAGAATATAGCAGATATACGTGAAAAACCTAGATCGAAAAAAAAAATATGAGTGAGGCTTGTTACTCCGAAGAACCAAATTCACTGTTGCCGAAGCAAAGCACAACAGACTGTGTCCCAGACTCACACCCACTCCACTCTGACAAGAACTTGATGCAGAACGCGTCAGGCTTACTTTTGTGACTTCCTTGTTCAATTATTGCAGACTTTCGACTAATATCACAATTCTTGCAGTAGGGTAACTGAAAAAACCCGAACACTTAGTAAGTATTATGTCCCCTTTGTAATATGATCTTCTTCTCATTCCTCACCAACGAACAGTTGTAGAAGAAACCAAATGATCCAGTAGCTTGATCAATAAGAAATCTCTGAAGTAATCTTCGAATGATTGATCAAGCAGATAGAGAGACATAACCTAAATCACTTATAGTGTATATAAGTGTGTGATATCTCAAAGAAATATAAATAAAGAATTAATGAAGAATCCTCTGTCCTAAAAATATCTCCATGTTTTCTCTGTCTAGAAAATAATCTTTTGATGTGTATGAAAAGCTTAATGAGAGAGAAATCATATGAGGTTTTTATAGATGTTAAAAATTCTAATTTTTCTTGAAAAAAAGTTAAAAATCATTAGGAAATGAAGTTTGATGTTTAGAGAAATTTTAAAGTTAAATTTGGGTCAAAACAGGACAAAGGAAAGCAAAAAGGCCAAACCAGAAAGCTTGGACTGGTCCAGCCTTATAGAGTCCTTGGTTTGAGATACTGAGACCTCATGGACTGGTCTAGCTAAACCTTAGACTGGTCCAACCTTGAAATTTTTAAAAAAAATGCTCAAAAATCCTATTTTTCAATGTCAGAGCTACCAAATTTGAAAATTTTATGTTTTCGCTACTTTACTTGGACTACGTGACTCTCATACTTGAATTTGGCGCGCGACTTGAATTACAACATCGTTCTTCTTACCATACATTAATCCAAAAACTTACATATTATAATCAAAATGTGATCATCTAGATCATCCCTTACAAAAACTTCATCTGGAGACCTCATCTCTCATCATAAGAGCCAACTATGTAAAACAAAAGATAATTACATGCCAAGAAATTTACATGTAAATGGCCTCCATCGTCCTATACCGCGCTTTCATTCATCCGGTACTTGAAAATAAAATGAGGTGAGCTCAACAAGCTCAGCAAGAATTGCAAAACACTATCATTGCTTAACAAATTGACCTTGCCTTAAATTCCTATATATAAGGACACATACAACAATCTTTGGTGATTACATTCACAACTTTTTCTTATGATAATTAAACTCTAGTTAATTATCATATCCACAATTTCTTTCACACAGATTTTTCTTATGATAATTAAACTGTAGTTAATTATCATATCTACAATTTATTTCACACACAGGAACCGTATTCTCAACAATTCCCTATTAAGCTAATCATCTAGATTAACTTAACATAACCTTACATGAGTCCCGGGCTCCCCTCCAATAGATGGCATGCTTAGCCAACAAGTGGTGTGCATCACATAGTCCCGGATTAAGGAAGCTTGCACATGTGGCTGGGCTTGTACGTCTACTCCCCCAAATGGTCCCGGACCACGTCCACACAATAAGGGCACGCTTCGCCCAATGGCCATAACAAAAGGGCTTTACACACCCCATAGGTAGGTCCCTGACCATACCTCACAAATTCTTTAAGAAATTTAACACGTTTTCAAGATTTCAAGTTTTTAGGATTTACTAAATGATTTTGACATTTAATAAATCAAATCGTTCTCTTAATGTGATCACTAATCACATTAATTAATCATTTTAAGATTTCACCACTAAAGCCTTTTCTAAACTTAATTATTTTAGCATAATTATTTCATTATGCCAAAATGTACCACTCAAGAGCTTTTCATAATTTTTAGAGCTTAAGGATTTTTTTTCCTAATTTTCTCTATATAAAAGGAAACAAGTGTTCTTTACCGACATAAAATCTTATATCATTTATTAAATGTTTTTTACATTTAATAAATTAAAAGAGCGAATTGTGTGCGTTTAAAAGCTTAAAACATCTCTAACCAAAACTTAATTCTTAGAACCAACTCTTCTAACATAACAAGCTCTATTGCGTTAAAACAAATGATTTCATAAATTTACATAATTTATGGAGCATTCAAGAATTTTTCCTAGAACCAACTATTCTAGCATAATTAGGCTCTACTATGCATAAACATAGAATTTCGAAAATTAAACGTAATCAATGGCTCACAAAACATTTTTATCAACTAAAACATTTTCCTCCAAGTTTTAGTTTCAGCCCAAAAGGAAATTCTTTAGATTCCTTTTTAAATGATACTGGGCTTATTCTTAATTTCAGCCTAGTCCCAAAAACTTAACCCAAACAACTAAACACAACCCATTGGCACACCATGAAACTTGTTCATTTAAACACCACATAATGACCCAACATGGCAAACCACTGCCACCATGTGAAAACCCAGTTGTGAGTACCTCACTCACCATCACCAACACCACCTACAAAGAAATAACCAAATGAAGCTATCTCAATCACTTTCAGCTGCCACCAAAGAGACTATATATATATATATATCTTACACATGCCAACTCCATGTCTCAGCCGTGATCTCAACCCCCACAATTACTGTCATCAATATATAATATAAATATACACACACAACTTCACTATAATAATACAAACTCTCCCATGAGCACCCTCATCAACATCATCTCTCTAGCTTACTACCATGCAACCAAGGGTATCACTAAACTACCCAGGCAACTCATAGCCACAA